>BLSH010137470.1:188884-200183 GCA_018402905.1 Glandirana rugosa
TAGCTCTTCAGTTCGTACACAAGCTGTATAGAAACAGAGCCCGGAGGGGTGGGAGCTGCGTCTGTCAGTGAACTCGGAGAAAAGGATTTTACAGTAAGTTTTAATAAAATCCCTTTTTCTCCTTACGTTCACTGACAGACGCAGCTCTTCATTGACTTTGTGGGGACGTCCCCAAGCTGTATCAAAAAAGAGGGGTGGGCAAACGCTAACAACTGTACCCAACTGAACCTCTGAGGAGGCGCCAGTCGCGCCTACACTGCCGCCTGCAAAACTTTGCGGCCAAAAGCAGCATCCGAAGATGCAAACACATCAACTTTGTAAAACTTAGTGAAAGTGTGAACCGAGGCCCACGTGGCCGCTTTGCACATCTGGGACACCGAAGCCTGGTGTCTGAAGGCCCAGGAAGTACTAATCGCCCGGGTAGAGTGAGCCGTGACCGGAAAAGGGGGAACCTAGCCCCGAACAGAATACGCATGAGTCACGGTTTTTCTAATCCAATGAGAAATCGTAGCCGAAGAGGCCGCCAATCCTTTACGCGGGCCCTCTGGCAGAACAAACAAGGCGTCAGCTTTTCGAAAAGGAGCTGTAGCAGCCAGGTACACTCGTAAGGCCCTCACTACGTCCAAGGCGTGCAACTTAAACTCCTTTTGGGTGCGATGGACGAGGGCACAACGAAGGCAGGACAATATCTTCATTGATGTGAAAAGAAGAGACTACCTTCGGAAGAAAAGGAGAGGGTCGCAAGACCGCCTTATCCCTATGCAGTACCAAATAAGGAGACTGCACGATAATGCAGCTAATTCCGACACCCGCCTGGCAGAAGTGATGGCGACTAAGAAGGCCACCTTCTGCGACAGAAGTTGTAAGGAAATCTCCCTGAGTTTCTCATAAGGTGGTTTCTGAAGAACAGAAAGCACCAGATTCAGATCCCACGGAGCCATCGGAGATCTTACCCGAGGCGCCACATGTTGCACACCTTGTACAAAGGTACGAATCAGAGAGTGCGAGGCTAAAGGTCTCTGAAAGAGAATGGCTAAGGCCGAAATCTGGCCCTTGAGGGTACTCAAAGCCAAATTCTTATTCAGGCCTTCCTGTAAAAAGGTCAGGACCCTGGACACGACATAAGAGCGGGGGTTATAGCCCTCCGCCTCGCACCAAGCAATGTAAGCCTTCCAGGTGCGGTGATAGATCTTACGAGAAGTGCATTTGCAAGCTTTTAACAGTGCAGGGATTACGGAGTCGGCGACTCCCCTATCCCTCAGCACCTGGGACTCAATAGCCAAGCCGTGAAAGCCAGCGAGGGTAAAGCAGGGTGCAATATGGGTCCTTGAGACAGAAGATCGTCTCGCATCGGGAGCCGCCAGGGGGCGTCTGCCACCATTCGCACCACGTCGGCGTGCCAGGTGCGCCTGGGCCAATCTGGGGCCACCAGAATTGTTGGTATCCCCTCCAGCATTATTCTGCGTACCAATCTCGGGAGCAGTTGTATCGGAGGGAAGGCATACAGGAGACGATAATGGCTCCTGGGGGCCACTAGAGCGTCCGTGGCCACTGCCAACGGGTCCCTCGTTCTGGACACAAAGGTTCTCACTTTGTGATTGAACCGGGACACCATGAGATCCACATCCGGCGTCCCCCATCTGTGGCAAATCTGATTGAACACCTCCGGGTGGAGGGACCACTCCCCCTGGTCCAGCTTCTGGCGACTGAGAAAGTCCGCCTGCCAGTTCTCCACACCTGGAATGTAAACTGCTGAGATTGCCGGAACGTGAAGTTCCGCCCAACGCAGTATCAGAGCTGCCTCTGCTGCCGCCGCTGGGCTCCTTGTGCCGCCCTGATGATTCACATACGCCACCACTGTGGCATTGTCCGATTGAATTTGGATCGGACGGCCTTGCAATCTTATTGTCCAATGAAAAAGACACAGTCTGATTGCTCTCAGCTCCAGCACGTTGATGGGCAGGCGAGCCTCCTGGTCCGACCAACGGCCCTGGGCTGATAGCTGCCCCAGGACTCCACCCCAGCCCGTCAGGCTTGCGTCTGTGGTGATTATCATCCACTGAAGAGGCAGGAACGACTTCCCCTGAGTTAGGGCCGAGTCCCGAAGCCACCAGATCAGAGACGCCCTGGTCTGGGGGCTCAGCTGGATAGGAAGGTCCAACGAGCGATGGGACTTGTCCCACTGAGTCAGGATTGCTCGTTGGAGAAAACGAGTGTGACTCTGGGCAAAAGGTATCGCCTCGAATGACGAGACCATGAGCCCCAGCACCCTCATACAGAACCGTAATGAAGACCGACGGTGCGACAGAAGGGTGCGCACGGCCAACTGTAAACACTGCAGGAACACCTTCGCCTGTTCTGTGTCCAGAATGAGACCCAGATACTCCAGACGGTGGGAAGGAGACACTGACGACTTCTTCAGGTTTAGTAACCAGCCGAAGTCCAGCAGGGATGCCATCGTGATGCTCACATTCTCCTCCAGATCCGAGGCAGAGTCCGCTCGCAGGAGCAGATCGTCCAGGTATGCCACTATGGCAATGCCCCTCTGACGCAGCAACACCAACACCGGGGCTAGCAACTTTGTGAAGACCCGGCATGCGGAGGTCAGGCCGAAGGGGAGAGCCACAAATTGAAAATGGCGATCCCCTACTGCGAACCTCAGGAAACGCTGATGTCGTGGATGGATGGGTACATGGAGGTATGCATCCCTTATGTCCAACGACGCCAAAAATTCCCCCTGGTGAAGGGCGGCCACAACCGACCGAACAGACTCCATCCGGAACTTTCGCGTCCTGACGTACCTGTTGAGGGCCTTCAGGTCCAGGATGGGCCGAAATCCCTCCCCTTTTTTGGGTACCACAAAAAGATTTGAGTAAAAACCTCGAAACCTCTCTCCTGGGGGAACTGGTACAACCACCCCTTGGTCTGATAGGGCCTGTACCGCCTCGGAAAGGGCCTTCCTGCGATCCTGCGGGAGGCTTAAGTTTTAAGGGAAGAACCTGTCTGGGGAGACGAACTCTATCCTGTACCCGGTGGACACCACCTCCCGGACCCAGCGGTCTGAAACGCGGGCCAGCCACCGTTCCGCGAACCCCAGAAGACGTCCCCCCCACCCGACACTCGGGCGGGGGCAACCATCATTCTGAGGAAGACTTGTCTTCCGTCTTTTCTGTTTTGCGCTGCCACTGCCGTCTACCGGCCCCTTACCGGAACGGGTCCCTTTACTTGCGCCCGGGGCGCGAAAAAGCTTCTTCTGACCCGAAGGAGAAGGCTCCTGTCTACATCGAAACTCACGCCTGCGGGGCTCCGGAAGGAAGGTACGCTTACCCCCCGTGAAATCCTTGATGATTTCATCAAGACGCGAGCCAAATAGACGCCCACCCTGAAAAGGGAGGTCAGCCAAACCTCTTTTGGAAGCGTGGTCACCCGACCAGGAACCCAGCCAAAGAATTCGTCGAAGTCTGACGGCCGAGATCAATATTCTGGACAACAAGGGCAGAATATCCATGGCCACATCACACAGGTATTTAATCCCTTGGAGTAAAAACTCAGCCTTCTGCGGCGCCTCCATCAGGCGACCGCCTTCTAGGTCCTTCATGAGTTCTTCCATGCATTCTGATAGATGCTGTGCCGCCATGGCCGAAGCCAGAGCCGGTCGCACAGCAGAGCCCGCTCTCAAGAACAGGGACTTCAAAAGTGCCTCTGTCTTCCTATCAGCGGGATCCTTGAAGGAAGGAGTCCCTTCCATAGGAATAGAAGTCGCCTTAGTGAGGCGTGCAATTGGCGGATCCACCACAGGTGATTCCCATTTCTTTAGGAAGCTCTTCTCAAAGGGATAGCGAACAGCAAAACGTGTTGTCAGTGAGGAGGAACGCTGTGGGCGCTGCCATTCACGATATAGGAAATGGTCAACAAATTAATTGTAAGGATAAGTCTTGGGGGCCCTGGGGGGCCTAGAAGATCCGCACACATACGCATCAGATCGTGATTCACCATCGTGATCCAGCTGCAACTTAGTGCGAATGCCAGCAATAATTGCGGCAACTAGTGCTTTTTCTTGGTCAGCTGCTGGCCCCTGGTCCCCTTCAGTTAGAACACTGTCACCACCCGTCTCATCAGACAGGTCCGCAGGGGTCCCTGAGACCCCTGAGGCCACATCCGGCTCAGAATCCTCCCCTGAGGATAAACGAGGGGGAGGGGGACGATTTCTGGGGACCCGCGGAGCGGCGTCCCCACGGGGAAAAAACTAATTAAAAACCGCCCGCAGCTGGTTCAGAAAGGCCCCTTGATCAGATTGCGTCGCTGCTGATGCCATCTCAGCAGATTCAGCAGGGAGATCTGCCATAGCTTTTCCCAGAGAAATGACACAGGAATGGAAGGGGCGCCCCCACACAGCCACACACCCACAGGCCTTATCAGAGGACAGCACCCCGCCACCACCAGCACCCGGAGGGAGCCCAGCTATACTTGCTGTTCCTCTGCCTTGTAGTGCAGATCGTCAGGAAGAGCTGCCTGTATCACTGCCATTCCTGAGAGGAGGGAGAAGCTGCAGCCACGTGTAGAGCATACAGTTAAAATGGCCGCCGTGAAACACTAGAGGCCGAACACACCTTTCAGGAAACGTGCACTACCGAAAATGGCCGCTCCGAGCGCTAGAGGGAAAGCCCCATAGTCTTAAAATGTCCACGGCTACGGCAAAATGGCGTCGGTCCGCCACAAAATGGCGGCCGGTCGCAGCATGGCGATCCGGACGAGAAGGCCGAGACGATCGCGGTGGTGCTGGGGGGGTGGGGGGCGGGGTGTGGCAGGGGGCAAGTTGGTGAGCTGTAGAGTCCCACCAGTGGCTACCCCGGGACAATTGTCGTGAAAATCACAGAGTTGTGTGCCGGTCGTAGGGCCCCCTTCATGCCCCTAAAAAGGGGGGGGAAGGCAGGGCGCTCACTTACCAGTCCGACGCCGCGGTAGCCACCCGAATGCAGACTTTCCGCCCTTGATGGCGGTATGCTGCTGGCCCAAAGTCGCCCTGCTGAATTGCATCGGTAAAGGGGACCAACAGGGGTATTTCACCCCCGGGACTGGCTTCGCATCATGTTGGCCAGGTCGGGGAAAGTACAGCGCTCCAGGACTCTCTATGCCCGACCGGCTTCTTGATAGTAGATCATCTTGATTGTAGTGAAAAATAAGTAAAAAATAAAAGTAAAAAGTGGTCACACTAGGACCGCAGTTCCCCTATAGAAGGGAAGCCAGGTCAACTCCTTGCGAACTAGGCATTGAAACTGAAGATCTATACTGTGAGGGGGTTTGATGTAGGAAGAGAGGATGGCCCCCAGGGGAGGGGCCAGCTGATTCTTTTCCCTGCCTAGTTAACTCCTAGTGGGACGAACATAAAACCCACAAAGTCAATGAAGAGCTGCGTCTGTCAGTGAACTTAAGGAGAAATATAGACCCTCATGTTATAGCATGGTCCTGTAACGCATAGCATAATCACAACTGTTGACTGGCAGGTTTCACCTTCACCATTCCAGACTGGCAGGTGGATGGGGATATGCACCAATCCTAAGATCTTAAAGACAAATTTCATTAAAACCATCAACTTGTGGATTTGCTTCTGCTATGTCATTGTCCAGTCAGGGAACTGGTGGTAGGGCTTTCCTCAACGTTTGCTGCTGCTTTGGGTTTGGCTCAAGATCACAATGTCCTCTTGATAGATGCATTAGCAGGGAGCTGAGCAATCAGGAGCTGGGGGCTGGAGATGGAAGTTTACCTCACTAAATGAGGATCGCGCATGGGGATCTAAATCTGGTTCTGGAGCTCTGATCACATGACCTTGATTATTCTTGAGAGCATTATGTCCACTAGTGCCATCTTATGACATCATTGACCATTTACTGTGTAAATATGTCCATATATGGTCAATGACAACATAAGAGGTGGGGTCACCCTGTATTCACTAGATGAGCCCGTCCCTTTGTTGGCTTTTCCTGGTTCTCCTTGCTAAAGTAACTTGACACTGGCAAGGGATGGCAGTGGGGAATCCTCACTGACGACAGGGATGTTTCATGGTTTTTAAGAATGCCAGCAGCCGTGATGTAAAGTGAATCCGTTTTTTTTTTTTTTCTTTAAATGTGACTGAATGGATGATGCAATACAAAGAGGGTTACAGGCCAAAAACATTGAGGCATATAGCTGCCGCTCAGCTTGTGTGTGTCGTGACATCAGATAGTTGGCTCCACCCAGTGTGTGTCATCACAATTAATATCATCAGGTGCCGAGAGGAGACGTTTCAGGAGTCGGTACAGGATTTTCAGCTTTCAGGCAGCAGGGTAACATTGGATTTGTAGTCCTTAGAAATTGAAAGTAAACAGCAGAGGAGAAGCTGCAAAGCATGCAGGGAATCCAGGAAGTTGTGCAGGAGATGGCCACCAGACAGGCAGCACTCACAATATGAAATGAGATTTTTCAAGTAAGTTTAATTGTATTGTTATTAACCACTTCCGGACTGCTGCCATCACCTGATGGCGGTCACTTTGCCATTGTATACTGTTGTTATGGTAGCAGATAGCTACCATAACCCTGGTATTTTTTTTTTCAGCCGGTGATTCTCTGTAAGATAAAAGTAGTCTCAGCGGTGGATTTGCCGCAAGATCATTTTTATCTTGGGCGGGAGAGGTGCCCCCCGCTGTTTTCCCATCATCTCCGCCACTTACCGGACCCGTTGGTAGCAGCGTGGATGATCGGGGCTGCTCCCCCCCCCCCCCCAGTGCCTGGATGCCGAGTGAGCGGAAGATGCCACCCACTCAGCTCCATAGCATTGCAGGGCGGAAGCGACGTCACAAGTCACTTCCGCCCAATGCTCTTAAAGGGGAAATTTTTTTTGTTCAATGTCATTTTATTTATTTTTTAATTGCATTTTAGTGTAAATATGAGATCTGAGGTCTTTTTGACCCCAGATCTCATATTTAGGAGGTCCCGGCATGCTTTTTTTCTATTACGCGAGGAATGTTTACATTTATTGTAATAGAAATAAAGTAATCACATTTTTTTTTAAAAAAAGAACGGTGTAAAAATAAAAATTAGAAAAGTAAAATAAGAAAAAAAAAATTTTAAGCGCCCCCTTCCCCGCTAGCTTGCACGCAGAAGCGAACGCATACGTAAGTCACGCCAGCATATGAAAACAATGTTCAAACCACACATGTGAGGTATCGCCGCGATCGTTAGAGCGAGAGCAATAATTCTAGCACTAGACCTACACTGTAACTCAAAACTGCTAACCTGTAGGAAATTTTAAATGTCACCAATGGAGATTTTTAAGTGCAAAAGTTTGTCGCCATTCCACGAGCGGGCGCAATTTTGAAGCATGACATGTTTGGTATCAATTTACTCTGCGTAATATTATCGTTCACAATATGGAAAAACATTGGGCTAACTTTACTGTTGTCTTATTTTTTCACTCAAAGTGAAATTTTTCAAAAAAAAAAAAAAAAAAAAGCGCTTGTAAAACCGCTGTGCAAATACGGTGCGACAAAAAGTATTGCAAGCCATTTTATTCTCTAGGGTGTTAGAAAAGAAAACAATATATCATGTTTGGGAGTTCTAACTTGTAAACAAGTGTAAAAAAGGGTCTCCGGGGCTGAAGTGGTTAAAATGCCAATGTTCTAAATTGAAAGCTGTGACCATAGATGCTTTGAAACTATGAAAATGAAAGTTAGAAGCTGATTGCCATGCACAACTGCTCCAGCTTCTGGCTGCTCCAGCCTTAGTGTACTCCCCTCCATGCTGTCAGCCCACGCATGAAGTTAGGAATATCCTGAATTTCTGGTATATTAACAAGTATTTTTTACAGACTACATCTACATTACACGACTACATTGTCCTTTGGTGTGCCCCGTGCAGCTCAACTGGAGAAATATCCTTACAGCCATGCTTTAAAAAGCCTTCCTGTCAGGTCCTTTTCATCCTGCACAGGCACACCACAGTCCCATTTATTCCTATAGGGCAAGCTGTACTCTGGAAGACCTCTGCAGTCTGTCATAATTATGGATCCTTTGTAGAAAAAAACCGAAAAGAGGGCGTGCCAACCTTGCGCATTATCCAAGTGGTATTTATTAATGTGAAATAAAAGAAATATACTCACAAACAATAATTATGGATCCCCATAGGAATGAATGGGAATGCTTCAAGTGCAGGCACAGGTTTAAATGGGGGCGGCAGGGATGCCTTCTGAAGCTGTGCTGCTCTGCACATAGTGAAGGATATTAAATTAAGGACTACGGCATTTCTCCAGATGGGCTGCACTCGGGGGTGGGAGGACTGCATTAAAGGGCAACTTGTAACAAAGGTACTGATACTTTTAAGCACTTTGTGTATCTTGTCATTGACAATTAAAAGGCAATTGCTGTATTTATTTACTGTAATTTTATTTCTGTTTGTAGGTTTTGGTAGAAAGGATGTTGTGGAGCATTTGCTGCAGACGGGAGCGAATGTTCACGCTAGAGATGATGGAGGCCTTATTCCACTACACAATGCCTGTTCGTTTGGACATGCAGAGGTTGTGACCCTTCTGCTCTGCCAAGGTGCAGACCCCAATGCAAGAGACAATTGGAACTATACCCCTCTACATGAAGCAGCAATTAAAGGAAAGATAGATGTTTGCATAGGTGAGTGCTTTATTAAATTGTTGCTTTTTCATGTGCACTATTGGCAGATCTTTTCAAGATGACAAAATTAAAAGCAGAACTCCAGCCTTAGAATTTTCTGTGCCATCTGCATCTGGTGCTTGGTAAAAAGAAGAAAAAACTGTGCTGCTTTTTAAATTTTCTCCTCCTTCCCACTGTGTGATTCCATATAAGAAGTTTCTTCTAGATTAGAAAGAGTTAATCAGCCTGCTCTTTCCTTGTGCACACTGAATCTTAGGACTCAAAATCCTCTGCAGTGGTTGATATGTTACTTAGACTAGTGTCTGTGCAGGGGGTTCCAATATACAAGCACGTGTAATCGCTTCTAATTTCATACAGTTGCGTTCATAAGTTTACATACCTTGGCAGAATTTATGATTTCTTGGCCATTTTTCAGAGAATATGAAAGATAACACAAAAACTTTTCTTTCATTCATGGTTAGTGTTTGGCTGAAACCATTTCTTATCAATCAACTGTGTTTACTCTTTTTAAATTATAATAAAAACAGAAACTACCCAAGTGACCCTGATCAAAAGTCTACATAACCCAGCTCTTAACCGATTCCCGACCGGCTACCGCATATTTACTGCGGCAATGTGGCGTTGTCTCGCAAATCGCCGTATATAAGCGGCAATTTGCGCACGCGCAACTAGGGGCAAAAGTGCGCCGGCACACTCTGGAGGAGTGTGCCCGCCGCACTCTGGAGGAGTGTGTCCACGGCTCGGGCGGACCCAATGTCCACTGGCGAGCCGCGTTGACCTGCCAGAAGGAAAGAATGGGGAATGGGAAAAGTAAACACGGCAGTTCCCTGTTCTGTCAGGCGGCATGTAAGAGACCTACTGATCCCTGTCACTGGGATCAATTGGATCTCTTATGCCCCTGACAGCCCAGCCCCCTCACAGTTAGTACACGCCTAGGGAACACAGTTAACCCCTAGATCTCCCCCTGTAGGTTAACCCCTTCACTGCCAATGACAGTTATACAGTAATCAGTGGATATTTAAATTTCTGATTGCTGTATAAATGTCATTGGTCCCAAAAAAGTGTCAAAAATGTCCAACATGTGCGCCCCAACATCAAAGTCCCTATAAAAATCACAGATCGCTGCCATTACTAGTATAAAAAAAAAATTTAAAAACGCCAGAAATGAATTCTCATGGTTTGTAAACACGGCAACTTTTGCGCAAGCCAATCAGTAAACGCTGATTGCGATTTTTTTCTTTACCAAAAATATGAGGAAGAATATAGATTGGCCAAAACTGATGAATAAATTCGTTTTTTTATATATTTTTTTTTTGTATTTGTATTTTAGCAAAAGTAAGAAATTTTTTTTTTTTTTTTGCAAAATTGTCACTGTTTTTTTGTTTATAGCGGCGATCAGAAATGACGCATAGGTGACCAAATACCACCAAAAGAAAGCTCTATTTGTAGGAAAAAAGAACGCAAATTTCATTTGGGTACAACATTGCATGACCGCGCAGTTGTCAGTTAAAGCAATGCAATGCCGAATCGCAAAAAGTGCTCTGGTCCTGCAGTGGGAAATCCTTTCGGGGCTGAAGTGGTTAATACCGTGTATTGCCCCCTTTAGCCCCTTCAGCCCCGGAGCCCTTTTTTGCACTTGTTTACAATTTAAAATCATTTTTTTTTTTTTTTTTTACTAGAAAGTTACTTAGAACCCCCAAACATTATATATTGTTTTTTGTCAAACACCCTAGAGAATAAAATGGCGATCATTGCAATACTTTTTGTCACTCCGTATTTGCGCAGCGGTCTTTCAAGCGCATTTTGTTTTGGAAAAAATAAACTCTTTTGAGTTAAAAAATAAGAAAACAGTGAAGTTAGCCCAATTTTTTTGTATATTGTGAAAGAGGATTGTACGCCAAGTAAATAGATACCAAACATGTTATGGTTGAAAATTGCGCACACACGTGGAATGGCGGCGAACTCCGGTACTTAAAAATCTCCATAGGCGACGCTTTCGAAATTATGGTTACCGGGTTAGAGTTACAGAGAAGGTCTAGTGCTAGAATTATTGCTCACATTCTGACGATCGTGGCGATACCTCACGTGTGGTTTGAACACCGTTTTCATATGCGGGCGCGACTTAAGTATGTGTTTTTTTTTGCTATGCGAGCTCGCGGGGGGTGGTGGCGCGTTAAAATTTTTTATTTATTTTATTTTTTTTAGCAATGTTCCTTAACCACTTCAGATCCGCGCTATAGCCAAAGTACGGCTCCAGCGCGGATCTGAAATGCCCGGAGGACGTCCATGGACGTCCTCCACTGCGCATGCTCCCGCGCCGTTTTTTTTTGTGTATGAATTCAGCGCGGGCGTATACTTTTGCCACAAGTTTGGTGTGCACTCCATAGCGGTGCTAGCAGTCTTACACTCGTTATTAAGATCGTGATCTGGAAGAGACATTGAGATTGGGCCATTGGTATTAAAGCTTTCGCAGCGGATACCTCTAAAAATTCATGGCCTCAAGCGGCGGTAAGGTGCACACACGCGTTAAAAGTTGGTATTGTACAAACCATAGATAAATGAACCGCATGTTAGGAGAAAGTGTTATATGTTTTTTTAACCCGATTGAAGTGACAAAAGAATAAAAAATTGAGTTTTCTCAA
>BLSH010137470.1:200289-212381 GCA_018402905.1 Glandirana rugosa
TAAAAAAAAAAAAATAATAAAAACGCCATAAATCAATTCCCAGTTTGTAGACGCAATAACTTTTGCGCAAACCAATCAATATACGCCGATTGCGATTTTTTTTTTACCAAAAATATGTAGAAGAATATATATCGGCCAAAACTGATGAATAATTTTTTTAATGGATTTGTACTTTAGCAAAAAGTAAAAAATATTGTTCTTTTTTGCAAAATTGTCGCTCATTTTTTGTTTATAGCGGCGATCAGAAATGGCGCAGAGGGGATCAAATACCACCAAAAGAAAGCTCTATTTGTGGGAAAAAAAGGACGCAAATTTTATTTGGGTACAACGTCGCACGACCGCGCAATTGTCATTCAAAATGCGACAGCGCTGAAAGCCAAAAATTGGTCTGGGCAGGAGGGGGGTTTAAGTGCCGGGTAAGGAAGTGGTTAAAAAAAAAAACATATCCTAATCACTTTTATTGCTATCACAAGGAATGTAAACATCCCTCGTTCTAGTAATATATGGTGACAGATACTCTTTATGGAGAGATCAAGGGTCTAAAAGACCCCCACCCCCATCCCTCCTTTACACTTCACAGTATTCAAATCACCAAAATCGGCAATTCTGAATACTGTAATATTTTTAAAACAGACGCCATTAGCCACCGAGAGAACCGAAAGTGGCGTTGTGATGTCGCTTCCGAAATTTAACGAAGGAGACCTGATCGGAGCCGATTCCGGCTTCCTTCAGGTATCCTCTTAGCTGGATGGATGTACCAGATCGCAGCTCTGGTCTCCCGGTGGGACAGGAGGCTGGAGAAGAGCGGCGGGGGGGATGTCCCCTCCCACGGCCCGGGACAACGACCGAGCGGCTCCCGAGCCTAATCGGCCATTATCGCCAAATGGCCGATTGCCCACTCTAAAAAAACGGTACCTGGGTACAGCCTGTAGCTGCAGGCTGTACCCTGATACATCCACTAAAAGCTGCTGCCGTTTATAAGCGGCGATTCACGTTAAGTGGTTAACATCAACTGCCAGCTTGAAGTCTTTTGTGGTATTTGTGTATGAGGCTGTTTATCTTCTCAGATGGTAAAGCTGCCCATTCCTCTTGGCAAAAAGCCAGTTCTTGGAAATTCTTGGGCTGTCTTGAATGAACTGTACGTTTTGAGATCTCCACAGAGTGGCTCAATGATATTGAGGTCAGGAGACTGAGATGGCCACTCCAGAACCTTCACTTTATTCAGCTGTAGCCAATGACAGGTCGACTTGGCCTTGTGTTTTGGATCATTGTCATGTTGGAATGTACAAGTACATCCCATGCGCAGCTTCCTGGCTGATGAATGCAAATGTTCCTCCAGTATTTTTTGATAACATACTGCATTCATCAATTTTGACCAAATTTCCTGTGCCTTTGTAGCTCGCACTTCCCCAAAACATCAGCGATCCACTTCCGTGTTTCACAGGCCTTGTTAACTCTTCTCCAAATGTAACATTTATGGTTGTGGCCAAAAAGCTCAATTTTGGTCTGATCACTCCAAATTACTTTGTGCCAGAAGGTTTGAGGCTTGTCTCTGTGCTGTTTGGCGTATTGTAAGCGGGATACTTTGTGGCATTTGCGTAGTAATGGCTTTCTTCTGGTGACTCGACCATGCAGCCTATCTTTCTTCAAGTGCCTCCTTATTGTGCATCTTGAAACAGCCACACCACATGTTTTCAGAGAGTCCTGTATTTCACCTGAAGTTATTTGTGGTGTTTTTTTTTTTTTTTTGCATCCTGAACAATTTTCCTGGCAGCTGTGGTTGAAATATCAGTTGGTCTACCTGACCGTGGTTTGGTTTCAACAGAACCCCTTATTTTCCACTTCTTGATTAGAGTTTGAACACTGCAGATTGACGTTCTCTATTCCTTGGATACCTTTTTATATCCCTTTCCTGTTTCATACAGTTCAACTACTTTTTCCCGCAGATCCTTTGACAATTCTTTTGTTTTCCCCATAACTCAGAATACAGAAATGTCAGTGCAGCACTGGAAGAAAGATGCAAGGGTCTGTCAGGAGTCCAGAAACTCATTGACCTTTTATACACACGCACACAATAATTACAAGCAAACAGATCATAGGTGAGGATGGTTACCTTTTAATAGTCATTCAAACCCCTTTGTGTCAGTGTGTGCATGTTATCAGGCCAAAATCACCAGGGTATGTCAACTTTTGATCAGGGTCATTTGGGTAGTTTCTGTTGTCATTATGATTGAAAAAGAATAAACACAGTTAAATGATAATAAATGGCTTCAGCCAAACACTAACCATGTGTGAAAGAAATGTTTTTGTGTTCTCATTCATATTCTCTGAAAAATGGCCAAGAAATCATAAATTCTGCCAGGGTATGTAAACTTATGAGCACAACTGTATGGATGAGTAAGAGTTCTCTGTAGGAGTCCGCTCCCTTCCCTGTGCACACTATATCCCAGACTCCTGGGAATTCTTCTGCAGATGACTGTGCACTTTAACTTGCTTTGACAAACTGTGTGAATGAAGTGTATCTTAGTGAGTACAACTGACTTGCTATTTTTCTTATTGTATTCGGTGATGAAGTGTGCTGCATTATCCATTTATACATGAGCAGTAAAGAGTATGGAATCTAAAATGCAAACAAAGGTGACACAAAACCATTTGGTTTCCTGTCCTGTTCACATTTTAGGCTGGCTCGTATGTGCAGCTATCCTGCTGCCCCTCTGAAAAGTGATGTGTGGTGGATCATATTTGGAGGGTATTTTACAGGCAGTGTGGAGGCGATATGTCTTCTCCTGACCCCCTGCTTTAAACCTCCTGATGCTGACCCAGTGTATCGACCAACTAATACACCACCCCCTCCCCACCCCCCCCAGTTCCCACTGCACCTGCCTCTGTGGATGATTAGCTTTCACTGCCCGTGCAGCGGTCCGGGGTTTCGAAAGTCTTCTTCCCCTTATTTCCTTAGGGATGTCAGAATATATCGTAACAGTTCTGATTGGGCAGTGCTGGTGTGTGACATCTTTGAACCTAGGGCAGGGCTTGACAAACCCTGGGCGCTAGGTCGCCATGGCGACCAGAAACCGCATCTTGGCAAGCAGCAGCCGATCCTTCTCTCCCCTCACTATCTTAAAAAACAGCATCTCTGATTCAGTGAAGGGCCGTTCTCTGCCTAAGCTGAGAGCTCTTAACGATAAACAAAAATCTGGGCAGTCTGCCAAGTTCTCACAACATCGCTGATATGTTTAAGGTTGAATATATATTTTATTGTACATACAGAGAAGGAACAAAGTGACAAATTATCAAATCAGACTTAGCAGTGCAAATAGTCCATGTTCAGTCAACACTGACTTGCAATAGATGGTCCTAGGACCAACTTTACTTAGAAAACATTCAGCTGAACATGAGGGAGTAGATCAATACTGCAGTTCAGTATGCGTTCCAAAATATGCTGTTATTCAGAACTGTTTCGTAAGACATTAAACATGAACATATGACAGTTGAGAGAGAGTAAAAGGAACAGAAAAGGGAAGAAGAGAGATTAAGGAATTAAAGGAAAAAAGGAACAGTGAAAGAGAGGGCGAAAGGTGAATCGCTGATAAGTTTAAACATTGTATCTTTTTTGGTTCTTTTATCAAAGGAATGAACTTCGGTCTGTAAAGGAGGTCAGTTTAAAGTATAACTAAAGGCAAAACGTTTTTTTTTAGTTTTGGACAAAGTGGAGAGGGATTTAGAGCCCCTTTCAGTTTTTATTGCTGTCTGTGCCCCTGTTAAGGAGATTCACCCACTCTATTGTCCTGTTTACCATTATCATTGAAAGTGAAGGTAAAAAGAAAATCCCAATTTTTGTGTTGTCCCCAGTAAAGTAATAGATTGGAAATCTTCCAATGGGGACACTAGTTCTGGTGAGCTGGGGGTCACCAAAAAATTCCTTTTAATTTTCCGAAAAATCCTCTCATTTGCTGTTTGGCTATGGGACAGGAAGTGAATTGAAATCTCCGCAATGGGACAGAGATGGCAAAAAAAAAAATCTGACAGCGGTTATAACCTTGCCTTACTCTACCCAAAATGAAAAAAAAAAAGTTTTGCCCACAGCTCTACTTTTAACAACTTAAGGCATTACTTCATCAAATCAATGATTCCCTATGAGAGCTATGTCGGACCAACTTTGAAAAAGGTTCCTGTACTACTTTTGTCGGACTCTGATCCTACTTCAGCCCATATAATATCATTGAAGTCGGATCATTGTGCTAACTGATCCGACTTTGGCATGCAACTTGTGCTCTGGGGATCTTGAAGGGGAACTCCACACCAAATGAAAAAAAAAAATGACATGGGTTCCCCCTCCAAGAGCATACCAGGCCCTTTGGTCTGGTATGGATTTTAAGGGGAACCCCACGCCAAAATTAAATTAAAAAAAAAAAAAAAAGCACGGCGGCCCCCCCCCCCCCCCAAAAAAAAGACCCTAATCCGAGCACGCAGCCTGGCAGGTCAGGAAAGGGGGTGGGGACGAGCATTACCTACCCATTCACCTAAAAAAAACAAACAATATTTTTAACTTTTTGCTATAATACATATCCAAAAAAAAATATAAAACAAATTTATTCATCAGATATATATACTTCCTCATATTTGTGGTTAAAAAAAAAACGCAATCGGTTTATATTGATTGGTTTGCGCAAAAGTTGCCACGTTTACAAACCATGAGAATTAATTTGACATTTTTACTAGTAATGGCGGCGATCTGCGATTTTTCATTGGGACTGCGATATTGCGGCGGACATGATGGACATTGTGGACACTTTTTTGGGACCAATGACATTTTATACAGCGATCCGATCTAAAAAGAGGCACTGATTACTGTATAAATGTCACTGGCAGGGATGGGGGTTAACCTGCAGGGGGCAATCAAGGGGTTAACTGTTCCTTAGGCGTGTTCTAACTGTGTGGGGGCTGAGCTGGCAGAGGCATAACAGATCTAACTGATCCCAAATACAGGGATCAGTAGATCTCTGTCATGCCGCCTGATAGAACGGGGAACCGCCATGCTTACATCGGCGGTTCCCCATTCTTCCTGTGTAGTAAGTGATCGTGGGTCACCGGTGGACATTGAGTCCTCCTAACCTGCCGCCACACTGAGGGAGCGCGCCACGGCATGTGAGAGCGGCGGCGCATGCTCGCCTCCTAGCTGCGCCTGAGCGAAACCCCGTTTATAGACGGTGATTTGTGTTAGGCTGTCATTCTGCAGCAGTAAATGTACGTGAGCTGGTTGTTAAACGGTTAATGAATAAAAGAAAAAACAAAAAACTTAACAGTACAGTTAGCCCATTTTTTTTTTTTTTTTTTATAATGTGAAAGATGATGTTACGCCACGAGAAACGTGATCTTCTATAAGCAACAAAATCATGATTATCATTTTAGCCAGAATCGTGCAGCTCTAGGAGGAGGGGGAGATGAGGCAACTGGATATGCTTTAGAAGAGTCTTTTTATGTCCTCTGATAAAGCCCTGTGTACCATCAACAATTAACACTCTTTATGTGCAGCTGGGCTCCAGTATTTCATGGTGACCGGAAACCCACCACAGCAATGAAAAGTCACTGTGGGGGACACACATGTAGGCAGTAAGTGGCTGCAAAGAGGCAGCAGAAGATCAGCAGCACTGGAATACTTCTTTCACCTTTTTTTTTTTTTTTGTATTTTGTTTAAAGTGTCACTAAGGCTTCATTTAGATGTGTGCAGTTGGGTGGTAAAAATGTGCAGTAGAGACATGTTTTTGCCACCCACCTATGGCCACCCTTAAAGTGTTTGTTAAGCCACTTGTATAAAAAGTTCCCTGCTGCTCAGTATTATAACAAGAAGTTGTCCTGTGTTTGTGTTACAACATATATATATATATACTTCTCTGTATAGAAAATACACCTTACTAGGATCAGTTGTTGTTTTTGTGCTTTTCTCTCTCAGCTCAGAAGTCCTGAGGGAGGGGCTGAGCACTGCTGCTGATGTCATCTGGAGACACAGAGCCGTGCTGTGTTATCTATATAGTTACGAATATTTCTGATATAACACTGACACAGGGAACTTATTCTTCTAATACAGAGGAAATAGGAGCTTTTAGAGTTAATTATCAGAGCAGAGAGGAGAAGCTACTAGAGCAGGGATATGCAATTAGCGGACCTCCAGCTGTTGCAGAACTACAAGTCCCATGATCCATAGCAAGACTCTGACAGCCACAAGCATGACACCCAGAGGCAGAGGCATGATGGGACTTGTAGTTTTCCAACAACTGGAGGTCCGCTAATTGCATTACTTTTACGTTCACTGACAGACGCAGCCCTTCATTAGACAAGTGGGGTTATGCTCATATCACTAGGAGTAGACTAGGCAAAATAAAACAAAAGCATAGGTTGGCCCCTCCCAGGGGGCCGTCCTCACCTTAGCATATAACCCCCTGCTAGACAATGGCATATCAGTTTTTATTGCCTAGTGCAAGGAGTTAGACCTGGTTCCCTATGGGATCATCTGCGTTCTTCTGAGGTTTTTTCTGATGAAGACTGCTATCAAG
This sequence comes from Glandirana rugosa, assembly GCA_018402905.1. Classification (NCBI taxonomy): domain Eukaryota; kingdom Metazoa; phylum Chordata; class Amphibia; order Anura; family Ranidae; genus Glandirana; species Glandirana rugosa. The sequence goes on from BLSH010137470.1 coordinate 206,844, forward strand.
AAGCCGGCTGGTGGTATAGAGGATATCTAGAATCCAAAAACTTTCCCCAGTCCGGCCAACGTCTGTGCGAGCTACCCTTAGCCTTGGCGGGGACACGCCGCACAGGGCCCGTTCCGTGCGGGCTGCCAGTGGCTGATCCCACTTGTACCCAGTGACTGGTTTGTTCCTTTCCAGTGGCCTGGCCAGCAGCATCCCCCTCCATGGAGAGGAAAGTCTGCTCCGGGTGGCTACCCGCTGTTCCCGTCGGATCGGTGAGTGGACCCCTCTTCCGTCCTAGGAGCGCAGAGAGGGGCACCTGGGCAGCTTCTGAGGTAGCCCGCCGGTGGGGGCTTATTAGTGGGGACACATCTGGGGTTGTAATCTCCTGTGGCCCCCCCTTCACACCGCGGCACCACACCCCGCACTGACCGCTTTGAGCACTGTATTCAGGCGATTCACCGCCATTTTGTGGTGGATCACCGTTCGTTCGCTGCCATTTTGCCGTAGCTCGGCATGTTTTGACGGCATTTTTCTGTAGCCCATGCGGTTTCAGCCTGTCCTTTGGCGGCCCCCAGTGGCTTTTCTCGGTATTACAGGGAAGTGATAAAACCGGCAGAGGCACTTCCATTTTCGCTTGGACAGCGTGGCTGACAGACGCGGCGGTGCAGGCTCTTAAAGTGGAGTGTTTTTTCATTGCTCATTCCGGTCACAGTGCTGAGGCATCAAAAAACAGCAAGTATAGCTGGCTCTCCCTGGGTGCTGGTAGTGGTGGGTGCAATCCTTCTGGGTCTCCCTGGCTGATTGGTGGGGTAGAGGTGGTGGTCACACAGTGGGGGTGCCGGAAGTCTGGGATGTCAGAGGCCGGCAGTGCTATGGCAGGGGTACCTGTGGAGCAACAATCCACGCCGGGGTCCCTGGTGTCATTGGAACAGCTGAGGGCAGTATTTGGTGAATTCTTTCCCCAGGCGGGGGACCCGACTCCGGGCTGGCTCCAAAAAACGCCCGCCCCCTGTCATTCTTCGGGGGAGGATTTGGAACCAGAGAGAGCCTCGGTGGTCACGGGAACCCCCGTGGAGCTATCAGAGGGTGAACTGATACCCTCAGATGGTGAAGATGATCAGGGGGCTTCACCTTCACGCGACAAAGCGATAGTGGCTGCCCTGATCACTGATATTCGCGAGTCCATGCGGCTTGACCAAGCAGGGGAGTCGCATGAGTCCGCATATATTTGTGGGTCGCTTAAGCCCTCTAGGTCCCCCAGGGCCTACCCTTATGATCAGGTTTTTGAACAGGCGGTGTTCAAGGAATGGCTACGGCCACAAAATTCCTTCGCTTTACCCAAAAGCTTTGCTGTTCGCTACCCCTTTGAGGATAGTTTTACTAAGAGATGGGCTTCCCCAGCAGTGGGCCCACCGGTGGCCCGTCTGAATAAGGCAACGACCATTCCCTTGGAGGGGTCTCCGTCTTTTAAAGAGGCGGCCGATCGCCGCACGGAGGCAGTGTCTAAGGCACTGTTCTTGTTGGCTGGGTCAGCCATGCGGCCAGCTCTGGCGGCTGCTATTGTGGCGCAATCTCTTTTCGAGTGCGCTACCACATTACACTCGGGTTTGACTTGTGAGTGTGCGCAGGCTGAGGTGCAACGGGCACAACACTTGGAAGAGGGTCTTCGCTATCTATGCGATACTGCATTGGACCTACTTCCCATACTGTCAAAAATGTCTGTTTTTGCAATTGTTATCAGGCGGGTGCTGTGGCTCCGCTCTTGGTCAGGCGACCAGGCATCGCAGAAAGCTCTTACGGATCTTCCCTTTCAGGGAGGGCGTCTGTTTGGCCCACAGTTGGATGAAATCATTAAGGATTTCACGGGAGGGAAGAGTATTTTCCTTCCAGAGCCAAAACGGCGGGATTTTCACATTGGCAGGGCCCTGTTTCTTCAGGCCAGAAGAAGTTTTTCCGTGCGCCCGGCTCAGCGGGTAAGGGCTTAAAGTCCGGTAAGGCTTCCGCTGGGCCCAGTAAAAGGCCCTGGCAACGTAAGTCTGAAAAAACTAAGGATAAGTCAGCCTCCGCATGATGGGTTGCCCCCGTCCGACTCTCGGGTGGGGGGTCGGTTACTGGGGTTCGCAGACAGATGGGCTGCCCGCATCACCGATCGGTGGGTGCTGGAGGTGGTGTACTCCGGGTACAGGATAGAATTTATCTCTCTACCCCCAGAAAGGTTCTTCCCTTCGAACTTAAGACTCCCTCAGGGGCATCGGGAGGTGCTTCTAGGCGCCATTCGGGCGCTTGCCGAACAGGGGGTGATTGTACCGGTACCCACGGTGGAAAGATTTCATGGGTTTTACTCAAACCTCTTTGTGGTGCCCAAAAAGGGCGGTGTCAGGCCAGTTCTGGACCTGAAGGCACTAAAGACAAAAAGATTCAGGATGGAGTCCATCCGCTCGGTTGTGGCCGCCCTGCACCAAGGGGAATTCATGGCGTCCCTGGATATCAAGGACGCGTATCTCCACGTTCCAGTTTGTCACAGGCACCAGCGTTTCCTGCGTTTCGCAGTGGGGGACCTGCGTTACCAGATTGTGGCTCTCCCCTTCGGTCTGGCTTCCGCTCCCCGAGTGTTCACCAAGGTGGTGGCCCCGATGCTGGCACTCTTGAGACAGAGAGGTATCACGGTGGTAGCATACCTCGACGATTTACTCCTGAGAGCAGAATCGGCTGCAGCTCTGGAGGAGAACATGATAATCACGGTGTCCACGTTAAAAGAATTCGATTGGCTGATCAACCTGCAGAAGTCGACGTTGACTCCATCCTGCCATCTGGAATACCTGGGTCTGATTCTGGACACGGTGCAGGCAAGGGTGTTTTTACCGCCAAACAAGCTCCTGACACTTCAGGCAGCAGTGCGAACCCTGTTATCACGCCAGTGGTCCTCCTTACGGTTCTGTATACGAGTGTTGGGGCTCATGGTGTCGGCTTTCGAAGCGATACCTTACGCCCAGAGTCCCACTCGGCTCCTGCAGAAGGCGATTTTGTCGCAATGGGACAAATTTCCCCTATCCCTAGACAGACTGATCAGGTTGGATCGTCAGTCCCGGGGATCCTTGGTTTGGTGGATTCGGGCTCCAGCCCTAAAATTAGGAAATTGTTTCCTCCCCCTCAATTGGTTGATAGTAACGGATGCCAGCCTATCGGGCTGGGGAGGGGTCCTGGGTCAGTTTTCTGCCCAGGGCCGTTGATCAGCTCAGGAAGCTTGTCTTCCGATAAATGTACTGGAGCTGAGAGCGATCAGACTTTGTCTATCCCGTTGGTCGACAAGGCTGCGAGGCCTCCCTGTCCGGGTTCAGTCGAACAATGCCACGGCTGTGGCATATTTGAACCATCAGGGCGGGACAAGAAGCTCGGCATCAGCCGCAGAGGCGGCTCTGATCCTTCGGTGGGCAGAACTTCATGTGCCAGCTCACTCCGCAATCTACATTCCAGGTGTCTAAAACTAGCAGGCGGACTTTCTCAGCTGCTGAACTCTGGATCAGGGGGAATGGTCCCTACATCCAGAAGTGTTCCGCCAGATTTGCCTCAAGTGGGGCACGCCAGAGGTGGACCTCATGGCCTCCAGATTCAATCACAAGGTACGGACCTTTTGTGTGCAGATCAAGAGATCCGTTGGCGGTCGCCACGGACGCACTGGTAGCACCCTGGGGTCGGTATCGGCTACTGTACGTCTTTCCTCCTCTGAAGTTTCTGCCGTGGGTTCTGCGCAGGATAGAAGCAGAGGGAATCCCGACAATCCTGGTAGCTCCGGATTGGCCTCGGCGTCCTTGGTACGCCAATGTGGTGCGGATGGTAGCAGATGTCCCGTGGCGTCTTCCACTTCGCGAAGACCTACTGTCTCAGGGACCCATCTTGCACCCTGCTTTACCCTCTCTGGCTTTGACGGCTTGGCTATTGAGTCCCAGGTGTTGAGGGATAGGGGTGTCTCGGACTCCGTGATCCCTACTATGATTAAAGCACGTAAGTGTACTTCACGTAAGGTTTATCATAGGACCTGGAAGGCCTATATTGCCTGGTGTGAGGTGGGTGGTTGGAGCTCCCGCTCTTATACAGTGTCCAGAGTGCTGACTTTTCTGCAGCAGGGACTGGACAAGAACCTGGCGTTAAGTACGCTTAAGGGTCAGATTTCGGCCCTGACGGTTCTTTTTCAACGACCCTTGGTGTCACATTTGTTGATCCATACTTTTGTACAGGGTGTACGTCATGTGGCTCCTCGGATACGGTCACCTTTGGCGCCGTGGGATTTGAATCTGGTGCTTTCTGTGCTTCAGAAGCCACCATATGTGAAGATTAGGGACATTCCCTTGCAATTGTTGTCGCAGAAGGTGGCTTTCTTGGTGGCTGTTACAAACCCGCCAGGCGGGTGTCTGAGTTGGCAGCGTTATCCTGCAAGTCACCTTACTTGGTCCTTCATAAGGACAAGGCGGTTTTGCGACCTTCCCCTTCTTTTCTTCCGAAGGTGGTTTCTTCTTTTCATTTGAATGAGGATATTGTTCTTCCCTCATTGTGCCCGCACCCGTCGCATCCTAAAGAATTTGAACTACATTTTTTGGATGTGGTGAGGGCCTTGCGGGTGTATTTGATTTCTACAGCTTCCTTTCAGAAGTCTGATTCTTTATTTGTGCTGACGGAAGGTTCGCGCAAAGGCATGGCGGCCTCGTTGGCTACCATTTCTCGTTGGATTAGGAAGACCGTGACTCATGCATATGAGGTTCGGGGCAAGGTTCCCCCTTTTCCAGTCACGGCTCATTCCACCAGGGCAGTTAGTACTTCCTGGGCTTTTAGACACCAGGCTTCTGTGTCTCAGGTGTGCAAAGCGGCCACTTGGGCCTCAGTGCACACGTTTACTAAGTTTTACAAAGTTGATGTTTCAGCATCGGCGGATGCTGCTTTCGGCCGCAAAGTTTTGCAAGCGGCAGTGTAGGCGTGACTGGTGCCGCCTGAGAGGGCTTTTTTTTGTTGGGTACAGTTGTTATAGTTGCCTGCCCCTCTTGATTGACACAGCTTTGGGACATCCCCACTGGTCTAATGAAGGGCTGCGTCTGTCAGTGAACATAAGAGTAAAAGGGATTTTATTATAACTTACCGTAAAATCCTTTTCTCTGAGTTCACTGACAGACGCAGCACCCACCCCTCTGTTGAGTTTGTATGGCTTGTTACGAACTGATATGCTATTGTCTAGCAGGGGGTTATATGCTAAGGTGAGGATGGCCCCCTGGGAGGGGCCAACCTATGCTTTTGTTTTATTTTGCCTAGTCTACTCCTAGTGATATGAGCATAACCCCACTTGTCTAATGAAGGGCTGCGTCTGTCAGTGAACTCAGAGAAAAGGATTTTACAGTAAGTTATAATAAAATCCCTTTATACTTGTACTAGAGGAAGAGGGATGGAGGGGTTGAAGACAGGCACACAGGCAATAGGAGAGCTGGGAGTGACATAGCCTGCATAGACCACGGGGCTCTCAAGATAAGCTATATACAGGGGGATCAGTATACGGGGGGGGGGGGGGGCCATTCA
>BLSH010137470.1:212391-231783 GCA_018402905.1 Glandirana rugosa
CCCCCCCCCCCCCCCCCCCCCCCCCCCCCCCCCCCCCCCCCAAGTCATGACCTGGCATTATCACACAGGAATTTTAGGGGATACAGAGGGATAATTTAAAAAGCAAAAGCACTATGCTGCTCATTGCACATTAAAGAGACAGAAGCAGCATTTTCTTTTGGGGTTAACAAAAGCTTTAAGCTCCATTAAGCAACAGACGAGGGCATTTTACATGCCGCACTCGCAATGTTTTTAGTGTCATTCTTTCTGGCCAGCCTATAACCCTGATGTAACGGTGTTACATTGGAGTTATTGACTGGCTGCTCTGCGGTGAGTACGTTAGGGGGCGCAAATTACTTGCCTTACCCCGGGCGCTGACAACCCACACTACACTAAAAAAACTGGCTCCTAACTTTTTTAGCTGCCTCGTAGATTCAAAGCAATATGAGAACCACACAGTGGGTTCTAATACCAGTGCAAATGGATGAATAAACTGTACTGGGACTGCATGTTGTAAGGACAAAAATGCCGTACAAGTGTGTAAAAAAAATAATTAAACCGTGCTCCCAAAAAAAAAAAAAAAAAAAAAATGTGCAAAGTTAATAAATGAATACATAAAGTGCAGTGCTTGAAAATAGCCAACAAGGGCCCCCAAAATACAATAAATGTTATAGTAATAAATTCATATAAATATATTGCAAGTGATACTGTGAATCACTTAATAATACTGTGGTTAATGTCCAATATTGATAGTAAAGTGCAAATCAGTCCATATAGAAAGTATAAAGTGCAAATCAGTCCATATAGAAAGTATAAAGTGCAAATCAGTCCATATGAAAAAATATCCGTGGTTCAAGTATACAATGTGCAAATTCTGTAAGACATCCGGGAGAAACAAGGGGTGACTTCAAACCTCCACCATCAGCAGTCACACACTCTACTCGCCAGATGATGGTGATCCCCATTACAGGGATCGTATGCACCTGAGTAGATATCCACCAATACCGGCCATCAGCGTGAAATGGAACCAGGAAGGATCCCCATGTCTCCACAAGAGAGGAAGCTCCAATAGTGAAGACCGTCAGGTATTTTTATTTAAAAATCCATTAAAATCCATAAAACATGTGGAAACAAAGTGGCAATGAATAAGTAAGCAGGGGACGCCGATTTGCACTCCACCTGTGTTCCAATGGGTGGAAGTGACGTATCGGAGGACGGTCACATCCAACGCGTTTCGTCAGCACGTTCTGACCCCTGAAGACTATGAACACATAGGATAACATAATGGAGAGTTTGACTGTAGAAAAAAAAGTCTGCAGCTAAAAACAGCTGCTGTAAAACAGTCAAAAAACATCCCGTGTGCATGAGGCCTTAAAGTTGAACTCCTGCCATTTTTGGAAGTTTTAAAAGAGGAGTATGGGGTCAACAATAAACACATGCTCACCTCCACGCTGCAACATTGGTGTGATGCTTAAGCTGTCCCTGGTTGGCTCAAAGCCCCAGGGGAATTATTACTCCTGTCATGCTTGGAGAGCAGTCCCGCCTGCCGAGAATTACCTATTCAAGTGAATGAGGCCGCAGTGCAACCGCACACAAACACAACACATGTTATTGCGGCGCGGTTGTTCAGTATTTAGGGGTTTAACACAATCAGAACGCGGAATGTTCTTTAGAGAGCAAAACAGGTATAAACGAGCCTTCAGATATTCAGACTTTGTGCACCTTCCTCAAAATCCATTTTGTAGTGCATACAGGGTAGTTCTACAACTGCTGGGTGTAATGAGAGTTGACTGCAGAGATCGAGACATATATTGATCAGAGTAAATGTTCTCCTGATGCCTTTTGACTGCCTATTTGATTAGGTTTACATTAGTGCAGAACATTGTTTATTGCTATCATGATGTAAAAGAACAACATTTTTCAGTTGCTTTGTTCCTATTGAATATCACATAAGGATACATTACTTTAGTAGGTACATCTTATAAAGATAAGCTAATACAGATATATTGCTTTTGCAATATATCTATATTGCATTTCACTCTTCCCACCCACCTTTATTTTTTATGTGTTCATCTGAAAATCAGGATCTCTGTTGTATTAAAATTAATCCCCCCCCCCCCCCCCCAAATATTACGCTACATATAATCTGCCTAAATCATTTGATGTTTCAGATGCAATTTTCTAGTGGAGGCTGTGGCTATCCTTGATCTGGCAATTTAGAAAGATAATCTTGAATAATGATGCACATTGCTACAGCTTTCTACTCTTTCACTCTACAAGCACAGAGCAGTAGCTTTGGAAATACGGCACAATGAAATTAATTTTAATTAAGAAATATAACAAAACTTGTGTTAATAGAATCTTACTTGCTGGAAACAATATCTTTTCAGGTAAGAAGATGTTTTTTTTTATTTTTCTGTTTTAAATTTTGGTTAAAGGGAATGTTTCCTTTACTCTGAGCTGGGTGAATCCTGGGAGGCAAGTAGCCAATCCATTCCAAAAATATAGCTGTCCTCTAGTTGTTTGGAACTGTTGCCTTTTAGTGGAAATCCAAGGTTTATTGCATGGGCAATAAAGATCATTTAAATCTGGTTTCAGATCGGTTTGTGCTGTACTTTGCCCACCCACACAATTTGATTGAAATTGCCTGTAGGTCCCCTTTCACACTTGTGCAACCTTAAAGTCGCACAATTTTGCTACGATTTTGATGCAACTTGAAGCAATGCTCATGTAAACTTGTCTATGGACCTCAAGTTGCATTAGAGTTGGACCAAAGTAGTGCAGGGACAACTTTGAAGTCGCTGTGACGTGAAGTTGCACAGATATGAATGGTACTCATTGGAAATCATTGAGTGTGGCTTGTCATGCGACTTTGCAGTCCCAAGTCGCAGGACAAGTTGCAAAAGTGTGAAAGGGGGCTAAATCTCATCCCACACACCTGTGTACACTAGCACTGATACCACCTGCTGCCCCCTTTATGGGACTGTCCCCTGAATTAAACCTGAATCTATTTATCCCACCTTTATCTTTGTTCTTTTTTTTAACATTCAATGTGATTTTAGTGTTCTAGCAGAAATATAAAATGACCCTTGATTTAGATGTAGCACTGATAGTTTTCATTTATATGCTTTGGTTAATAATATAGATGGTCTGATTTTTTATTTTCTCAATCCGTTCTCCAAAGGTTTTGTTGCATATATCTGTTCTAAATGAGCTTTTACTGTTATGTTTGAAGCAGTAATGCTAAAATTGCAGGGCTTGATTTTTAAGACAGTTTTGCGTTTTTTTTTTTTGTTTTTTTTTTAGAAACTAGGGCTATAACTGTAAGGTCATGGGTTATATAAAAGGCCCCTTCTGCAACTGGAAAATATCTGTGCTGGTCAGGTCAAAATTAGTTGGTCTAAGGGAGTATTTACTTCTTCCCTGTCTGCAAAAAGCAGCGTGTGTGTGTGTGTGTGTGTATATATATATATATATATATATATATATATGTCAGGTCCATAAATATTGGGACATCTACACAATTCTAATCTTTTTGGCTCTATACACCACCACAGTGGATTTGAAATGAAACAAGCAAAATGTGCTTTAACTGCAGACCTTCAGCTTTAATTTGAGGGTATTTACATCCAAATCAGGTGAACGGTGTAGGAATTACAACAGTTTGTATATACGCCTCACACTTTTTAAGGGACCAAAAGTAATGGGACAATTGGCTGCTCAGCTGTTCCATGGCCAGGTGTGTGTTCCCTCATTATCCCATTTATAATGCGCAGATAAAATGTCCTGAGTTCATTTCAAGTGTGCTATTTGCATTTGGAATCTGTTGCTGTCAACTCTCAATATGAGATCCAAAGAGCTGTCATTATCAGTGAAGCAAGCCATCATTAGGCTGAAAAATCAAAACAAACCCATCAGAGAGATAGCAAAAACATTAGGTGTGGCCAAATCAACTGTTTGGAACATCCTTAAAAAGAAATAATGCATCGGTTAGCTCAGCAACACCAAAAAACCCGGAAGACCACGGAAAACAACTGTGGTGGATGACCGAAGAATTCTTTCCCTGGTGAAGAAAACGCCCTTCACAACAGTTGGCCAGATCAAGAACACTCCCAGGACGTAGGTGTATGTGTGTCAAAGTCAACAATCAAGAGAAGACTTCACCAGAGTGAATACAGAGGGTTCACCACAAGGTATAAACCATTGGTGAGCCTCAAACAGGAAGGCCAGATTAGAGTTTGCCAAACATCTAAAAAAGCCTTCACAGTTCTGGAACAACATCCTATGGACAGATGAGACCAAGATCAACTTGTACCAGAGTGATGAGAAGAGTATGGAGTAGGAAAGGAACTGCTCATGATCCAAAGCATACCACCTCATCAGTGAAGCATGGTGGTGGTAGTGTCATGGCGTGGGCATGTATGGCTGCCAATGGAACTGGTTCTCTGGTATTTATTGATGATGTGACTGCTGACAAAAGCAGCAGGACAAATTCTGAAGTGTTTTGGGCAATATTATGTTCTCATATTCAGCCAAATGCTTCAGAATTCATTGGACGGCGCTTCTCAGTGTAGATGGACAATGACCCTAAGCATACTGCGAAAGCAACCAAAGAGTTTTTTAAGGGTAAGAAGTGGAATGTTATGCAATGGCCAAGTCAATCACCTGACCTGAATCCGATTGAGCATGCATTTCACTTGCTGAAGACAAAACTGAAGGGAAAATGCCCCAAGAACAAGCAGGAACTGAAGACAGTTGCAGTAGAGGCCTGGCAGAGCATCACCAGGGATGAAACCCAGCGTCTGGTGATGTCTATGCATTCCAGACCTCGGGCTGTAATTGACTGCAAAGGATTTGCAACCAAGTATTAAAAAGTGAAAGTTTGATTTATGATTGTTAATCTGTCCCATTACTTTTGGTCCCTTAAAAAGTGGGAGGCACATATACAAACTGTTGTAATTCCTACACCGTTCACCTGATTTGGATGCAAATACCCTCAAATTAAAGCTGAAAGTCTGCAGTTAAAGCACATCTTGTTTGTTTCATTGCAAATCCATTGTGGTGGTGTATAGAGCCAAAAAGATTAGAATTGTGTTGATGTCCCAGTATTTATGGACCTGACTATATATCTGTATATATATGTGTGTGTGTGTGTGTGTGTGTGTGTGTGTGTGTGTATATATGTAATATATATATTATTTTTTTATTTTTATCCCCTGGTCTCTCGCTCTTTTTTCTTCTCCTTTCCTCCTTTGTCACTCCTCTCCTCTCTCTACCACTCATTCGGGTTGTAAAGTGACTTTATCATTGCCTGTGCAGATGAGGGAATCACAGAGGTGTAAATATAGAGAAGCAGGGAAACTCAATGTGCCATGCTGTCACTGTAGCTGACTGTGAATGAGCTCTGCTCTAGTGCTGAGAGGGAGGGGGTGTCAGAGAGGAGTGCAGAGCGTGCATGGAGAGAGAGCAAGAACAGCAAGGCATTATGGGATTCAGGAAGTCACACTGGACAAACGTACGGTGTGAGAAGGTACGTTATAGGGTAATCTAAAAGAGGTTGTAAGCCTCCAAAAAAATAAAACAAAAATAAAACATGCAAGACAAAGGCATTATGAAATACTTACCTTAAAACGATGCCCTGAATCAGTGCCGGTAAACAGAGTACACGCCCAACATCTTTCACCAGAGTTACTTTCGAGTTTGCGGGCCCCGACACTGTGATTGGCCAGAGTCGCGATCACTTCGCTCCCGCGCTAGCGTACGGGTAGCCGCAGGTTACGGCACGGGCCTTGAAGAAACGGCACCAGCGGGTTCCTTTAGTGTGCATGCGCTGATGACCGCAGCATCGTATATAGTGATCTTAAACTGTGCACGTTTAGAAGATATTAACAATACCTACCGGTAAGCCTTATATAGGCTTACCTGTAGGTACAAGTGGTGTAGCAGAGTTTACAACCACTTTAATGCAGACAGGTGCAGCTACGCTGCCCACATTTACAACAGCATGTCTCATCATGGATCTGCATTTACTAGAGATAAACTATTTGTAGATATATAGTGAACCACCATCTTTCCCTCCAAGATGAAGCTTATTTGTATCAGGAACAGATATCTACTTGATTCAAATGCACAGTTATGCCTTCCTTGGAACTACGCGTTATGAAGCATACAAAGCAAAAATGAGAGAGAATCTATCTGATCAGTGGAAAAAAAATATGCAATGCAAAACTGTTGCTGATAAAACCTGTAATGATGTGTAGAGCAACTAAACCATGTGCTTGCAAGACTAAGAAGTGCCTATGAAAGGCATAAGAGATTATCAGAAAAATATTCTTCACGCTAGTGTGGCTTTGAAATTGCGCTACTTCAGCACGATTTTAAAGCAGCACATTAGTGCGATTTCATTGCAGCTTGGGACTTCATACAACAGAAGTCTATGTAAGTCACAATAAAATTGGCAAAAACTAGGGCAGGAACCTTTTTATAAAGTCACTGTGACATGAGTCTCGGCAATTTGAACGGTTTAATTGCTGACAATGGGGTGCGACTTGTCATGCGATTTGGAACTGTCAAATTGCACCGGTGTGAACGAGGGCTTATACAGAAGAGTTTGTCCAAGAGATAAATATCTTTATCACCCTTATCTAACAGACACATCACATTTCTGAAGGTCAAGTCATGGACAGAAGACAGGATATTACAATTTCATGAAACCACATCCTGCTACTCTGCTTCCTCCAAGTGATCCACGAAGGTCCCACTCACAGCAGAGTGAGTAGCCCACTGACATTAGATGGCAGCAAAAAGTGCAAGCTTAAAGTGGTTGTCAACTCATGACAACCACTTTAACCTACAGGTAAGACTATAATCAGGCTTACCTGTAGGTTCCCTGCATATCTCCCAACCCTGCACGGTTTAGGAGATATACAGTGTACTGGCATGTGCCGACATCATCGGCACATGCACAGTGAAGAAACGGGTCGCCGTGCGGTTTCTTAACTGTGATCGTGGCGCTAAATGTGACTCCCCCGTGCATGCGTGGGAGTGACATCACGCGGCTGCGGCCAGTCACAGCGCCAGAGTCTGCAGCCCCGAAAGGAAGAGGGGCAGAAGATGGACGCTTCCAGGAGCGGGGACATCGTGGGACAGCGCGGGCTTCCAATGCAGGTAAGTGACACATAATAGGCTAGTATGCGATGCATACTAGCCTATTATGCTTTTACTCTGCAGGGGAATAAAGAAGACGTAAAACCCATCAGGGTCTACTTCCTCTTTAATGTGTAGTATACCACAAAAGAAATTGGGCCAGTGCAGGTAATGTCATAATAATAGTTGCATATTCGCACATTATGAGAGACTGACCTCAAAATGAAGCCCTCCAGCAGTGTGCAGTCACCACTGACAGGGCTTCTGTCTTTACCCGGTCTTTCTTCTGGATTCACAGGCTTTGGTTGTTTGAGTGGCCGAGCCCTGATGATGTTACTCCTGAATGGATGACATCACCAGGTGCTACTTAGGAGATATTTACTGTACCAACAGGTAAGCCTTATTATAGACTTACCTGTAGGTAAAAATCAGCATGGGGACTTTACTACCGCTTTAAGGCTGAAGCTGCAAGAAGAGGCATATACACAAGCTGCAGAGGAAAAAGCTGCAGAGGAAGAAGCACATCTCTCTGTCTTGACCACATCTTATGATTCTGCAAGACGGCCCTTGCACCGTCAGCTGCCTCCCATTCCCTTTATTGAATAATCGAAGGAACCTGACTAAATTTTTGACTGAACAGCGCTTCCTCCAATCGGGTGCAGGTGCTGTTTGGATATTTTATAGACCGGTTATCAAAATACAATAACATGAGCTGAGAATTCATCCATTTGCTGTTTAGGTATTTTAAGAAAATACTGCATTATGGCCAGTAGATGGAGCTGATAATCATAGGAAATAAACCTACTGGAGAAAAAAAATGCGGAAAATATGATGCAGCTTGTGCTATTCGCCAGGCAATATTTTTTATAAATAGACCCCTGTTGTACATTTTAGAGTGTGAAGTAACTTTTTTCTTCTTTTTGTCAAGCAGTTGCTTGTAACAAAGAATTGTGCATTTTGTTAGCACTTCACAGGTCAGAGTATTTTATTTCAATAACCCTGATGCATTTAGCCGCCTTATTAGATAGTATGGGTTACAGTAGGTGAATTAGCCTTTTTCTTCTAGTGCACTAATACCATCTGCCTTACTTAAAACACCACTCAACCACTCAAATTCTTTTTTTATGTATGCCCTGTTAATGTCTTTATTTTCTGTTATTGGTATAATTTTGTGTAATTCCTTTTGTTTTATGTAAATACCATGTTTACATTTATTGAAATATTGTGTGGTTTTGCAATAAAATAACTCATGGCCACCATAATTAATTTCCATCTTCTCATGCTGTTTCAATTCTACTTCACTTTTTATAATTTTCCTCATCACTTAGTCTCCTACATTGCTTCTGACAGTTGCCATCTACATTCCAGGCCTATGCTGCCACACTTCATTTAGCAAATCTTACAAAAAACACACCAATTTACTTCTACTTTTTACATTACATATCAACTGTGCTGATTCTTTTTATGAATTATAATGACACCTCTTGAGTTGCATTTGCACGTTAAGCAAACAATTTAGAACTGGTAATTCATTATATAATTTATGTTGTGGATACATCTTGCTGTGCGGATGGTATGACTTAGGTGGGTGTATGCAATGTTTTGGAAGGATACCCACTAACAAGTTTCAATGTAGATAGTGATTTAGGTACACATGTGATCATCCCCTGGGAAGATGGGTGTTTTTTTTTCATTATGTGCATGAATACTAATGAATGCACAAAGAAGAAAAATGTGAAAGCTGAACGCCAAGCATGAAAAGTTTCATCCATATTTTTTACTAACCGAAAAGAAAATAAATCCACAATCATAATCTATTTTGGCTGCCATGATCGCACTCTTGCATTTCTTTAATACATTTTTTGTAGTTTTGGAATGCTGATTGTGACCCTTCAGTATTCAGTCATATTTTTTAGGCGAAAGTCTTTTCACCTTCTTATTTAGCTGCACAAGTTTAACTTTTTTTTGACTATATTTGTTGCCCAGTGGAATGCACTGATAAATGCCTTTGTCGAAGATGTCCTGAAAACACGTCTCGTCAGTGTTCTTTGTTGCAAGAATTTTATTCCAATTAGTCTCACGTAGCATTGAGTGTAGCTCAGCTTAGTATAGTTTGCTGTTTTTAAACTAAGTGTACTTATCCTTCCTCCCTGTGTCTACCTATCCTATAATTTACAGCAAACATAATTTACTCTCTGATTTTCCTAAATTATCCCTTCCGCATTTGCAATCAGCTCTGTTGTTTGCAATTAGTAGGTCCAGCAGAGTATTATCTCTAGTTGGGGCTTTCACTATTTGACACATCAAATTATTCTGCATTATGTTCAAGAAAAGGCGACTCTTTAAAATGTGTAGCGTTGTCTGCCCAATCAGTATTCGGATAGTTGTTCCCCATGATTATACCATTGCCCTGCCTCCCCGCCACCTTGAACTATGAAACAAGATGGGTCTCTTCCTCCTCCTTTTATTCAAGGGGCGCAAACACCCACAGTTAATCTACTGCTTTGTCCCTTTGAATCTTCAGCCACAAGGACTCCACCTCCTTGCTAGCCCAATTAGCAATGTCAATCAGTGTGATAAAATATGGTGCTAACAACATGTGAAACAAAATTGAACAGCTGCCCCTTTAAGTAAGCCACTTTCAATGTGCAATAATAACAAAAGCTGCTAATGTGCAACCACCATACAATACCGTTACAGTTGTATGCAAAAGTTTAGGAACCCCTGAAAATTTCCATGATTGTCATTTTATAAATATTTGGGTGTTTGGATCAGCAATTTCATTTTGATCTATCAAATAACTGAAGGACACAGTAATATTTTAGTAGTGAAAGGAGGATTATTGGATTAACAGAATATGCGCAATCTGCATCAAAACAAAATTAGACAGGTGCATAAATTTGGGCACCCTTGTCATTTTGTTGATTCGAATACCTGTAACTTGGAACACAATTGGTTTGGTGAGCTCATTAAGCCTTGAACGTCATAGACAGGTGCATCCAATCATGAGAAAAGGTATTTAAGTTGGCCATTTGCAAGTTATTGTTCTCTTTGACTCCCCTCCTGAAGAGTGGCACCATGGGGGCCTCAAAACAACTCTCACATGACCTGAAAACAAAGATTGTTCTACATTATGGTTTAGGGGAAGGCTACAAAAAGTTATCTCAGAGATATAAGCTGTCAGTGTCCACTGTGAGGAACATAGTGAGGAAATGGAAGACCACAGGCACAGTTCTTGTTAAGGCCAGAAGTGGCAGGCCACATAAAATATTGGAGAGGCAAAGGCGAAGGATGGTAACGGTCAAAAACAGCCCACAGACTACCTCCAAAGACCTACAACATCAACTTGCTGCAGTCACTGTGCATCGTTCAACAATTCAGCGCACTTTGCTCAGGGAGAAGCTGTATGGGAGAGTAATGCGAAAGAAGCCGCTTGAGGTATGCAAACGCACATTTGGACAAGCCAGCTTCATTTTGGTCATAACAAGGGGCGTCATGCATGGAGGCAAAAGAACACAGCGTTCCAAGAAAAACACTTGCTACCCACAGTACAATTTGGTGGAGGTTCCATCGTGCTGTGGGGCTGTGTGGCCAGTGCTGGTACTGGGAATCTGGTTAAAGTTGAGGGTCGCATGGATTCCAATTAATATAAGCAGATTATTGAGAATAATGTTGAGGAATCAGTCACAAAGTTGAAGTTAGGCTGGGCTGGATATTTCAGCAAGACAAAGACCTAAAACACTGCTCAAAATCTACTCGGGCATTTATGCAGAGGAACAAGTACAATGTTCTGGAATGGCCATCCCAGTCCCCAGATCTGAATATCATTGAACATCTGTGGGGTGATTTGAAGCGGGCTGTCCATGCCCGGCAATCATCAAACCTAACTGAACTGGAGATGTTTTGTAAGGAGGAATGGTCCAAAATACATTCATTCAGAATCCAGACACTCATTACAGGCTATAGGAAGCGTCTAGAGGCTGTTATTTCTGCTAAAGGAGGCTCTGCAAAATATTGATGTGATTTTTCTGTTGGGGGTGCCCAAATTTAGGCACCTGTTTAATTTCGTTTTGATCCATAGTGTGCATTTTCTGTTAATCCAATAAACCTCATTTCACTACTGAAATATTACTGTGTCACTCGGTTATTTGATAGATCAAAATGAAATTGCTGATCCAAACACCCAAATATTTATAAATAACAATCATGGAAATTATCAGGGGTTCCTAAACTTTTGCATACAACTGTATATCATAGATCACATGATCATGACCTCAAAAATGATAACTCTCAAAAATATAAAAATAAAATATTTATAAAAAAATGCTTTTCAAAGAAATGCACAATCTTCTTATAAGAGTCCTCCAAACACCGTGCTCAAAAGTGGCTAGTGCTCCAATACTAGCTACTAAGTTCTCCACCACAGTGTGTAACAGATGTACACTCACCAACCATCAAACTTTAGCAAGCCTTAAAATACTGGGATTAAAGCGAGAATATTTCACAGATCACATCCTGTCACCCATGGTAAAAGATGGCAGGTCCTCCACAGTAGCCATAATCAAAGAATTTTAAAAAATAGTATCCTCCCAAACTTTATTTCTCTTCACCAATCTGATTTTATTCCCAACCATCAAATAACCGATAACATTAGACTAGCAACTAATGGAACCCAAGATGCTGAAAAATTTTCCCGTAAAATGTTACTCTTGGGATTAGACATTCATAAGCATTTGCACAGTGTCTCGTGGCAATACTTAAAGCGGAGTTCCACCCAAAAGGGGAACTTCCTTTTTAATAACTCACCCCCTGACATGCCACATTTGGCGTGTATTTTTTTTTTTCTTGGGGGGGTGCCTAGTTTTGACAGGTACATGTCTCTGAGCGGTAGTTGTCCTCTCCCCCCTCCCTCCCTGCAATCTTCTGGGACATGTCACAGGTCCCAGAAGATTGCCCGGCCATTCATAATGTGTAGCGCGACTTGCGCATGCGCAGTGCGCACCCAGTTGTGAGGCCACAGCTGGGTGCCCACACTCACAATGCCGGCGCCACGGAGAGGGGCGAGGCTTTGGGCGGCCTCATCACTGAACCGCGGGACAGGTGAGTGTCAGTTTATTGAAAGTCAGCTATACTTTTTGTAGCTGCTGACTTTTAAATGGGTGGAACTCCGCTTTAAGAGTTAATACTAACTAGATACAGATTTAAAGAAGATTTTTTACATGGTTTCAAAGCCCTCTATAATCGCCCAAAACCCCAATTACGATCCCAGGCTGTAATTCAGAAACTTTCCCTCTAGGAAGAGGCACTAGACAAGGATGCCCACTCTTATTCGCTTTATCGTTAGAACCTCTCTCAATAGCCATAGCACAATACCCAGATATGTCAGGCTACAGCAAAGGACACTCCAACTTTAAAACTTGTTTATATGCAGATGATGCATTACTCTTTCTCACCAACCCTTTAATTTCCATCCCTAATCTAGTAGAAGTCCTTGATATATTTGTAAATATCTCAGGCCTGAAAATTAAATTAATGTCTCTAAATCAGCAGCACTCCAATTAAATTTTCCCACTTAGGAGCTAGAAAATTAAAAAAAAACAATGTTCCCTTTGTCTGGTGCATTGATACTATCCCTTACCTAGGTATTTAACACTCCAACAAATATGACCTATTATTTCAACATAACTATCCCCCATTAAACACTTACCCACCGGAGCCCTTTTTTACATTTGTTGGTTACAAGTTAAAAAGTTTTTCCTTTGCTAAAAAATGACTTAGAACCCCCAAACATTATATATTTTTTTTCAAACACCCTAGAGAATAAAATGGCGATCATTGCAATACTTTTTGTCACATGGTATTTGCGCAGCGGTCTTTCAAGCGCAATTTTTTGCGAAAAATGTCACTTTTTTGAGTTAAAAAATTAGGCTACAGTAAAGTTAGCCCAATTTTTTTGTATATTGTGAAAGAGGATGCTACGGCGAGTAAATAGATACCATACATGTTACGATTGAAAATTGTGTACACTTGCGGAATGGTTGACAAACTCCGGTACTTAAAAAATCTCTGTAGGCGATGCTTTACAAATTTTTAACAGTTACCAGGTTAGAGGTGCAGAGGAGGTCTTTTGCTAGAATTATTGCTCACACTCTGGCGATACCTTACATGTGTGGTTTGAACACCATTTTCATATGCAGGCGTAACTTACATATGTGCTTTCTTTGCTGCGCAAGCTCGCCGGGACGGTGGCACTTTACATTTTTTAAATGTATTTTATTTGTTTTTGTTTTTTTTAGCATTGTACCTTTAAAAAAAAGACCCCCCCATCCCTCCTTTACACTTCACAGTATTCAGATCGCCAAAAACGGCGATTCTGAATACTGTCATTTTTTTAAAACCAGCGCCGTTGGCCGCCGAGTAAACCAGAAGTGACTTTGTGACGCCGCTTCCAGAATTTGACGAAGGAGACCCGGAGTCAGCTTCTTTCAGGTCTCCCTCTAGCTGGCGGAGGGTGGGACGGGAGGCCAGGGAAGAGCGGCGGGAGTGGGGGGAGCCCCCTGGGAGAACGACCGAACGGCTCCCGAGCCGGATCGGCCATTATTAACGGATAGCCGACCGCCCGCTCGAAAAAAACGGTACTGGGATATAGCCTGCAGCTCCAGGCTATATCCTGATACCTCCACTTAAAGGAGCCGCCGTATATATATGGCGATTCGTGTTAAGCAGCTAATCACCAAAATTAGACAGACCTTAAAAACTTGGTCTTTATCTCTCCTTCCTAGGTAACGCTGTTGTGTCCCATTCCATAAAACTTTGAAATAAATTCAAAAAAGACTGGCCACTTGTCCCCAATCCTTCGTCAGTTTCCTCGTTCCGGGGAAACCCAAGATTCAAGTTGGCCTATCATTCCCCAAGTAGGTTTATATGGTGGATTGACAATGGCATCACCAAACTATCACACCAAGCCACTTCCGCCCACGTTTGAAGCAGGGGAACAAACCAGGCAGGCATTATAGACGGCATACATTCACCAGGGCCGATTTTCCCCATAAGAAATCATCAGTTTTACACGCCAAGTGCCAGGATGTTTAGGCACCATACCATGTGAGTTGTTTTTACTTGCTTTTTACAATAAATTTGTTATCTGGACATTACTGTGTTATGAGATCTTCTATTTTTTCACACATGCTATTATGATGATGGGGTCCCTATTCAGCAGCTGACAGTCTCCAGAGATCTACAGGGGTCACCCCACAACACGCATTTGACTGAACCAGAGATGGTGGGTCATTGAAGTGGGGTGATTGTACGTCTATGTGGGCCACCTAGTCCGAGCACTTATACAGCACCTTATAAGATTCTGGCCCTGAGCACTTCACCTGTATTGGGACTTTATTTATGGACTTGAGTTCAATATATCCATAGTAGCATGGTCACATGCAGTAGCGCGGTGTAGCATCATTATTTCAACTGTGGATTTGCAGCATTGGCAAATTTTACCACTGCTGATTGCAACCATCTTGAGACGACCATTTTATTATATTCTGTGGCGCTGAAATTTTTATATGATTGCAATGGAAAATTTATCTCCTTTAGACCTCTAGAAGAATTCAAACTATCCCCCTTACTGAACAGCAAAATTTCGATCTCATTAAATTATTTTACAGTACATTACCTGAAACCCTCAAATTCCCCACCTACTATATTTGAACACATCTGCTTTACAAATCCAAGAGGAAAAGGACTGCAGCCTCGAGAGTATTGTCAGGAAAAGGCCATTCAAAGGTGTTGGGGACTTTCACAAGGAGTGGACTGAGGCTGCAGTCAGTGCATCAAGAGCCACCACACACAGACGGATCCTGGACATGGGCTTCAAATGTCGTATTCCTCTTGTCAAGCCGCTCCTGAACAACAAACAACGTCAGAAGCGTCTTACCTGGGCTAAAGAAAAACAGACCTGGTCTGTAACTCAGTGGTCCAAAGTCCTCTTTTCTGATGAGAGCAAATTTTGCATCTCATTTGGAAACCAAGGACCCAGAGTATTGAGGAAGAATGGAGAGGCACACACTGCAAGATGCTTGAAGTCCAGTGTGAAGTTTCCACAGTCTGTGTTGATTTGGGGAGTCATGTCATCTGCTGGTGTTGGTCCTCTGTGCTTAATTAAGTCCAGGGTCAACGCTGCCGTCTATCAGGAGATTTTGGAGCACTTCATGCGTCCTTCCACAGACGAGCTCTATGGGGATGCTGACTTCAATTTCCAGCAGGACTTGGCACCTGCCCACACTGCCAAAAGCACCAAAACCTGGTTCAATGACCATGGGATTACTGTGCTTGATTGGCCAGCAAACTCGCCTGACCTGAACCCCATAGAGAATCTATGGGGTATTGCCGAAAGATGAGAGACATGAGACCCAACAATGCAGAAGAGCTGAAGGCTGCTATTTAAGCATCCTGGTCTTCCATAACACCTCAGCAGTGCCGCAGGCTGATAGCTTCCATGCCACGCCACATTGAGGCAGTAATTGCTGCAAAAGGGGCCCAAACCAAGTACTGAGTACATATGCATGCTTATACTTTTCAGAGGTCTGATATTGTTCTATGTACAATCCTTGTTTTATTGATTACATGTAATATTCTAATTTTCTGAGATTGTAGATTTGGGGTTTTCATGAGCTGTAAGCCATAATCATCACAATTATGACAAATCACGGCTTTAACTATTTTGCTTTGCATATAATGAGTCTATCTCATATATTAGTTTCACCTTTTAAGTTGCAATACTGAAATAAATGAACTTTTGCACAATATTCACATTTTTCGAGTATCACCTATATGTGTAGCTATGCATTGGCAGATCGCTCTCCACCAGAAGGAGACATCAATACCGTTCCCACAAATTTTATCAAGAATTGAGGAAATTAGAATAATGAAAAATACCCACCACTCCATAAATAACACCAAAAAAACCTCTTTGAATCTAAATGGGAACCATGGTTTAATTATAAAACCTTAGCAAATACATATAATTTTTATATACCTATATAATTGATGTACCCCAATCCTTTTTTTTTTTTTTTTTTCCTTTCCTTTAGTTTTATTTTTATGTGGTTATCGTTTGTATTGTTTATTCAATAATCAATAACATGAAATATAGTTCAATACAAATTTATTAAATAGTAATAACTTTCGTTACATGATGGAAAAATAATATATATATTTTGCTATTTATTAACATTTAAGAATGTAATTTCTATTCAAACCATAATTCTATATGTTCCATACGAATGTTATGACCTTATGTTTTATGTAAGACAATAACTCTTTTCAATTAAAAGTTTGTAAACAAAAAAAAAAGAATTTAAAAATCGAATAAAACTCAGTTATTGGTGCACCAACATAAACAGCCTCACAAGCAAAGTCCTCACTCGCGCGTGCGTTCCAGCACCCGGAAAGGAGACCCGACAGGAAGTGACAATGACAGCGGTGGCTGCGCAGCCTCTTATAAGAATATTGTGCATTTCTTTGAAGACCATTTTTTAATTTTTATATTTTTGAGAGTTTTAGCATTTTTCAGGTTGTTATATGCATTGCACTATGTGATCTATGGTATAAGTGTATTGCATGGTGTTTCCACATTAACGCCTTACTTTTGCTGTTATTGCAGTTAGCAACATCATCCTAACATATTCACCATCAAATCATTCTTGACATACAGGCACAACCCTCCCCCTCTTCTATCTACCCTATACCTCTGATACATTAAGTGCCGTTGTAAAGTGGCAAGCCAGTGATGTGAGTTTTTCCAATATACCCAAAAAGTCAAAATCCTGTGTGTGTGTGTGTGTTGGAAGCTCTAGTTCTTTTATTTTATCAACCAGGCTTATGGCATTTGTGTATATACCCTTTAATGTGTAAAAGCATGTATTATTTTATCCTTATTTGCTCTCATCTTAGTCCTCAATACTTTAGTACTATCTCCATGTCCTGCTCCTAAACATGTTAAGGGGTTTTCTCTCCATTTTGTGTATTTTGTATACACTGTTTGAGTTATTGTCAGCTGCAACTCTGCTTTGGCTGTCCAACGCTCCTATTTTTTGTTCCTGAAAGACTCTGTAGGGTACAGCTTGCTTCTCATTCCACTATCGCTAGGTGAAATCAACAGCTATTTTTTAAAATGTATGACCTTTTAATTCTGCTGCTTGTGCTTTTCTAATTCAGGTACTGTTTCTTAGATTTGCAAGCCTGCCATCTAGTCTTCTGTTCTTGCATTGATTGAGTTTTATTAGGTGAATGCTCAGGCCTCGGCTGAGAACAGGGTTCCGCCATAAGGTATTTCTGGTGGCTTTATAGGCTCTGTTGAGTGACCTATGTTAACCTGTTGGTTTTTGTGGGCCTCTTGGACTTTTTTTGCTGTGTTCCCCAAACCTCCGGTGGGCAATTTTGAATGTCCTGATGTACCTTGAAGACCCCTACTGTGTCATGAAATGTAAAATTAAGAAAATATAATTTTGACTTACTGTGAAATCCTTTTCCTAGAGTCCATTAGAGGACACAGGCACCTCCCCTTTGCTCTTATAATTCTCTCCTACTATTCTTTGCTAACAAAACTGAGGCATGTTGGCAGTGGGATGGGTTATACTGGGCTGTTTCTACAGCTTTGTTTGCCAGTGTCCAGTGTTCTGAAGGTAGCTGCATAACATGTGAAATGCAATGTACGCCAGTAAAAGAATATTACAGTAAGTCAAAAATCATGTTATCTTAATAGTACAGGATATAGACTGGTTATTCATAAACCTTGATTTATAGGCTGCTACCCTCATTTGATTAGACTCTGGAACAGCTTTTGGGCACGCCTCCATGAAAATATTTCTATAACCCTACCCCACTTTCTGAGACCTTGGTTTTTGCTAGTGTCATAAAATAATGGATCTCTTCTCCCTTTTTGAATAATTTTCTCTGCTTAACTATTTATTTACTTTGAGTTCTTCAATCAGCTATCCATTACCTTCTATTCTAACAATTGGATTAGTGAATCCGTATCAGTGCTACTTCGGCAATGCCTTGGGAACCTTACTTGAAGCCCCATTCTGTGGGAATGGCCTGTAAAGTTGCTTCAGGCGCCAGATCCTGCTTGAGCGCTCACCTTGGCACTAAGTGCAGTGCGCGTAGTTAACCGCAGGGTGCCATAGAGGGCCAGGACCATGGTCCATTCCTGTGGTTTGCAGACCCTGAAGACCACTGTAGGGATATGCCCACCATAATAGACGAAGCTTGGACCCATACAAGAACCAGCAACCTGGAAATTTAAGACATGTTTGTCCTGGTATTGGACCATTACTGAACCCTAAAGGATAACTCCACTTTCATGGGAGATACATGTTAGCAAAAAAATAATATAGTGTATACAATTGCGAACCAAGTCATAATTTAATTGAATGTTATTACAACTTACCTTTCGTTTTCACTCTGCATCTTTGTAATTTTCTGTAAAATGCAATATGGCTACCTGGAAGCATTTTGTACACAGATGATGTACAGAATGCCCCCTGAAAATTTCAATTGCTGCTAGAGTGATTGGCTTACGGATTTTCCCAAATGTCTGCACTAAGCTACAAATCAGATTTTTCTCAACAAAAGTGGAGTTACTCTTTAGGCCTTTCACTGCCAGAGCCATTCTTGCATTTTTTTGTACACGTTTAAAAAATAATTTTAGGCTTGAAGATTACATAAAACCCCCAAACATTATATTATTATATTATATGCCCCTATAGGTCATCAGTTTTATGCAGAGTTCCAAAAATGTAGCTGCTGACTTTTAACCAGTTCCCTACCGACGTATAGTAAAATGACATCGGCAGGGACTGGCCGCCGATCCGGGAGGACGTCATATGACGTCCTCCACTTCTCGCCGCTACTGCGGGCCCCCAGGGGCCCGCACAGCGGCGATCGCGGATCGCTCGTCTTGACTACTGGATATCCCCGTATATTATATTATTATATTACAAACCCCCAAAATACATTAGAAGTTCGGATTTTAATAAAAAATTTGCACATGTTTTTTTACGTTCTTACCGAGACCGTCACTTTCCGGATTTCTCATTGAGGTGAAAACAACTCTTTTTAGACTAAACATCGAATCACGTCTGTAAACCCTTTTAGGCATTCGGTTAGTGAGATCGTCGTTAACTTTAAAAGTCCCCCGTAAGACATGTAGTAGACACATGTTTTACGAAGGTCCATCGGTATAACGTAAAATGTCTTTTAATG
>BLSH010137470.1:237027-266441 GCA_018402905.1 Glandirana rugosa
CTCATAGACGGCACTGACGAGCACTGACGGCACTGACGAGCACTGACGGCACTGACGAGCACTGATGAGCACTCAGGCGGCACTGATGAGCACTCAGACGGCACTGATGAGCACTCAGACGGCACTGATGAGCACTCAGACGGCACTGATGAGCACTCAGACGGCACTGATGAGCACTCAGACGGCACTGATGAGCACTCAGACGGCACTGATTGGCACTCAGACGGCACTGATTGGCACTCATAGGCGGCACTGAGCACTGATAGGTGGCACTGATAGGTGGGCACTAGTAGGTGGCACTGGTGGGCACTGATAGGGGCACTGGTGGGCATATGTACAGAAAGGGGCCCATTCCCTGGTGGTCTAGGGTGGCACCTGAAGGTGGCACTAAGTGCCATTAATATTGGGCACTATGCCCCTTACCTGGTGGTCTAGTGTGGTCTCCCTGGTGGTCCAGATCGGCTCCCTGGTGGTCCCTGGTCGGCTCCCTTGTGGTCCTGGGTGGGGACATTGCTGGTGGTCCCTGGGCAGGCTCCCTGGTGGTCTAGTGTGGCGATCCGAGGGGGGGGCTGTGCTGATAAATCATCAGCACAAACCCTCCCTGTCAGGGATGCAGCCGATCGGCTCTCCACTCCTCAGGTCTGCAGACCTGAGTACAGGAAAGCCGATAAAAGGCTTTCCTGTGTTACACTGTGACCAGCCGTGATTGGTCACGGCTGATCACGCGGTAAAGTGCTTCGGATGGAAGCACTTTACCGAGATCGATATTGCGGGGGGTCAGACTGACCTCCCACACCACCGATCGCCGCAATGCGCGCCCCCCCCCCCCGGGCGCGGCGGCTTGTTATCCTGAGGACGTCATATGACATCCAGTCAGGATAACTGAGCCACTTCCCGGCCGTCATTCTGCATACGGCGGTCGGGAAGTGGATAAGGTACTTGAGCATTTCCTCCTGTCCATTTGCCATGAGGACTTTGCTACAGAACGGTGGACACCTGGGTTGCTGGGTATCTTCCTCCTGCCACACTTACCTATTTCCGCACCCTACACTGGAAGTACCACACGTTGGACTACCCTCACTGGTTGAAACCAGGTGCAAAGGAATTGTGGCAGAAATTCAGGAAAATTTTTGCTTTGCTGAGAGGGAGAATATTCATAATGAGCTCCTTTCAGGCAGATTGGAGCATTTTTGGCTGTGTAGACTTAAATGGAAATGCTCCAAAATGCACAACATGTGTTTTCCAGCCAAACAGCAGTTCTCCACTCCTAATCTCCTCCCTCTAGTGTTTTCTATTGGCTAAAACAAAAGCACCTAAAGCTGGAATACCCATGTAAAACACTTGTAATACAGCTTTAAAATGGTCATATACACTTGCAAAAAAACGTCTGAAAAGTCTCTAATAAAAATGCCTGAAAATCACTCTGCACGGGTCTGAATGCAGCCTCAGAGTGACATTGCTTCCCTTGTACTGGAGCAGGTTCCTATTTTAATGCTGGTCTTTGCATCCAATTCTAGCTCTATTTTAGGCAGACAACAAACAGTCTACCTGACCAAGGCAGATTTTTCTGCAACTATGTCAGAATTTCTTGGACAACTAACAACTTTAATACAGCCATCCCTGTCCAGAGCTCAGAAATGCCAGGTTTATTCCCCACCTTCACCTTCTCTACTTGAGTCAGAAGTGGAACCACTTCTGACAGGTAGACATAGATAACATTGAAGAAAACCTGAAGGTGGTGTTGGGGAAGACTGCAGGCTTTAATGCACTTGATTTTATGTCTTTACCTATATGTTTGCCAGTGTAGATATGCCCACTTCTGTTGTGCACAAAAACCTTGTAATAGTTGCACTTGATTCTCCTCTGTCTCGCCATGCCCCTTTGCATACTAGGAGACCTGCAAATTCTAAAAAGACATTCCGGATTCATGAAAAATAGAAGGAATTTTACCTGAAAAGGCTTTCACGCTTTTGAAAGTCATTGCCACGCTATATCCAGTGGAAAAACAGTTCACAAAAAAAGGAACTGTTTCAGTAGTAGACTCTGCTGACTTACACTGAAAGCGGCGTTCCACCCATATATTCACTCCTCACCATGCAGCACTAATGTGCATCCTTAGATGAATTGGCAATTTATTATTTTTTTCTGTTCACTTACCTGATTAATGCCTATATCTAATTTAAATTCTTACTTTATGGGCAGCGGTGCCGTGCATCATTTCCGGCTTTGCATTGGCTCCTGGGAGATCTTGGTCAGCTTGACATGGCACTGCTCCCGTAACATTTAACATTGGCATCTATGGAATATCTTGGTCAACTTGACATGGCACGGCTCCAGTAACATTTAACATTGGCATCTATGGGAAATCTTGGTCAACTTGATATGGCAATGGTGCAGTGTCATGTCAAGCTGACCAAGATTTCCCATAGAAGCTGAAGATGTTAAATGTTACTGGAGCTGTGCCATGACAAGCTGACCAAGATTGCAGTGCATTGGACCTGCGCAAGATCGTTAGGTACATGCTGGGTGGCCAGCATGCACGGAACCCAGGAACAAGGACATTGCGGCTTCAGATGGCCGCGCTGTGCAGGAACTTCACAAAGTAAGAAAACAATGCTGCACAAATAGAAAACTGGGCATAGTTTACAGCATACCTTTGTTACATTGCACGAGGCATGAGTATTCTAGGGGTATTTTTATCTTGAAAGTCATATTCCGGCCAGAACTCCGCTTTACATAAACATCTTACTGTGCCTATAGAAGATGTTCCTTAATTTAGGTATTCTGCAGGCAGAAAATCTGAGTTGCTCTTAAAGGTCCAACGCTGCAACAGCTATTGCTGCAATTTCTGTTTGTCAGTCTGCAGTTAAGAGCACCAGGGCAATGAAAAATCAACAGGATCTGGTCTTCCAGGACCGAATTCTGGTGGAACACAAACAATGCTTTCCGCATTATTTTTCTGTGTTTATGCCCTATAACAAGTCACAACACAGGTTTCCAAAATGGCTCTCCTTTCTGTCCATATGTGCAGAATTTTATGGCTGAAAGGCTTGTCAGCTGAAGCTGCCTACAAAAGATGCCTCACTCGAATGCCTTTTTAGAACATAGACTTCTCTTTGGTGTTGCACTTGTCAGGTTCATAAAGGATGTGATGGGAGGTAAGGACCTTCTTCCATACTGGAAGGCTCCAAAACCCCCTCTTTCTAATGCCTCAAAACATAGTGCATCCTATCACTCTCGTCAGACTTCATCTTCAAAGCTAAAATGTAATCATTCCTTTTGGCACGAAAGCTGGAACATAAAGCCCATCAAATCTACCTCAAAGCTGCTTTCACAGTCAAGTTTCCTCACTCCTGAGAGGTGGAGAATGGCATGTCTGTTACTCTTTGAATTCCTTTATTTCACAGGCGTCCAAGGCCTATTAGTTCAGTTGGTGTTATCAAAGGTATAAACATTCTACTTCATCATTTTCTTCTCTCATACTAACCAATATCTGCCCAAAGACAGATTTACAAATCACCCTGGGCCATCTCTTGTCCCAAGGAGTGGTTGCTCTGGTCCCTCTGGAGGATGAGTTCATAGGATTTTGTTCAAACTTTTTCATGTTACCAAAACCCAACAGGGTTATTCATTCTATCCCAGATCTAAAAGCACTAAACAAGTCCCTTTTGTGTTCCCAAGTTACACATAGAATCTGCAAGGTCCGTTATTACCTCTTTGAGACAAAGGTAATATTTAGCATCAGTAGACTTTCAAGATGTCTACTTTCAAATTCCGATTTACTCACCTGATTAGCACTTTCTTTTCTTCCCAGAGTATTCACGAAGGTGCTTTAACCCCTACTCACCCTCTTAAGAACGCAAAGCAATCAGGTTACAAGATACCTTGATGACCTTCTGAAGGATTCAACTCCAAACAACTATTCACATTTTTGGTTGCGTAATCAACTTTCAAAAGTCTGCTCTACAGCATTCCTTTTGTCTGGAATACTTAGATCTCATTCTACACAGATCCCAGACAAAAGTTTTTTTTTTTCTGGCAGACAAGCTACTCTCTAAGATCTTCTGCTCAGACCATAAGATCCAAAAGATATCCAAAAAATTCTGAGAGTTCTAAACCTTATGGTTGCCTCATTCCTGGATTTTTAGTCCAGCTTTGGAAATAGGAACGCTGTTTATCCCACACACAGAATGGTGGAGCAGATGACAGCCTCACAAGCCTGCACAACCTTGTGCCTTTGTTCTAATCATCTAATCCCTCACATTTTAGGGCACCTGGCCACCCAGGGAAGCAAAGTTCCCCATCAGCATCTTGAAGTTTCAGACTAATTAAATTGGTTCTTTACCACTGGACCCCTCTTTTTCAAGGACCACCCAATCAGGGTACAATCAGACAATGGCACTTCAGTGGCCTATATCAATCATGGTGGAACCAAGAGCCAGGCAACTTTTTAGTAAGTAGGTCTGACTATCTCCTTGGAAAAATACTGTCCGGCACTCTTTGCTGCTTACAAATTGGGAGAGGACAATTAGAAGGCGGATTTCCTCAGTTGACTCTGCCTGGACTAGGCACAATGGGTCCCTTCACAGACCTAGGGGACGACCCCTGGCCCCTCCCAAAACAGTGCTGTCTCAAGGAACCCTACTCCATTCTGCTTCTCAGTTACATAGGTTGAAAAAAGAGACAGAAGTCCATCTAGTTCAACCAATGGAAAAATAAAATAGAAATCTTTTATATATAGAAACCTATACCCACACATGATCCAGAGGAAGGCAAAAAAATCCCTATAAAGCATGTTCTAATTTTCTCCAGTGCAAAAAAAAAAAAAAAAAAAGAAAAAAAAGAAAAGGAATTTCCTTCATGACCCCCCAGCAGGCAATTGGGTATCCCCTGGATCAACAATTCATTGTGTTCTTACCTATAAATGTTATTATCCAGTTATGTTTTGTTAATTTAGGTTATTTTATTACTTTTATTCTAGTTCTTGAGGGAGCCTATTCCTTTAACTGCATGGCTGTTGAAATACAGGCCTTGAAAGACAGGGGTATATCTGACTCTCATTCCCACAGAAAAATCCACTGCTTTACCTGGGTCCTTTTTTGCTTAGTGTGGACACAGCATTCCAACCCCAGAGATTACTCTGTACTTTTACATTTTGGTCTTCCTGCAGTGGGGACTTGAGCAAAAAAAGTACTCTTTAAGGGCACTTTCACACTGGGGGCGGTGGGGCGTTAGCGGTACATCCCCGCTAGTCACAGCAGGGATTTACCCCTGTTAGAGCGGCGCTACGGCGGCGGGAGCGGTGCACTTTTAACCCCCCCCCCCAAGGGGCTGAAAGTGCCCACTCTCTGCGCTTTCGAGGCGGTGTACAGCCGCTTCGGAAGCGCTACCCCATTGTTTTCAATGGGCAGGGGCGGTGGAGGAGCGGTATATTATCACTCACCACTAGAGGTCGACCGATATGGGTTTTTCTCTGGCCGATGCCGATATTTAGAAATCGGGATGGCCGATATTGGATGCCGATTTTTTTTTGGGCCGATATGTTAGGCCGATTTTTTTTTTTTCGGCTTCATATCATAAAATATAAGTTAATTGTGCTTATTCTTGTATGTAAATGGTTCACTTAAGAGCCCTTTCAATATAGCCACATACCAGTGCCAGGAAATACAGCCACATACCAGTGCCAGGAAATACAGCATATACCAGTGTCATAAAATACAGCCACATACCAGTGCCATAAAATACAGCCACATACCAGTGCCATAAAATACAGCCACATACCAGTGCCATAAAACACAGCCACATACCAGTGCCATAAAACACAGCCACATACCAGTGCCAGGAAATACAGCCACATACCAGTGCCAGGAAATACAGCCACATACCAGTGCCAGGAAATACAGCCACATACCAGTGCCAGGAAATACAGCCACATACCAGTGCCTGGAAATACAGCCACATACCAGTGCCAGGAAATACAGCATATATCAGTGCAGGAAATACAGCTTTACCTGTGTCAATGAAATGCAGCACACATGGAGATTCAAATTTCCCGCCCCCCATTGCACTGTGATGATGTCATCACACGTGCGCCTGTCAATCAGATAGAAGACAGAGCAGCCCGAGCGGCTGCAGTACTCCATTTGGCCACTGGGGCTGCTCTGCCTTCTTACTGTGTCTGAACGACACAGCGGCGCTCCTGAGTGTCCGGGAGCCCGCAGTCTAATGCGAGCTCCCGGCGCCGACGGGAGGGGGGGCGGATATCGGCCTAATTTACATGACAATCGGCCGATGCCGATTCATCAAAAAAATGCAAATATCGGCCCGATATATCGGCCAACCGATATATCGGTCGACCCCTACTCACCACACCGCTCCAAAGATGCGGCTTGCCAGACTTTTTGTAATGTCCTGCAAGCGCACCGCCCCAGTGTGAAAGCACTCCGGCTTTCACATTGAGGTGGATGGGGAGTGACTTTTGAGGCGCTTTACAGGCGCTATTTTTAACTAAATAGAGCCTGTAAAGCGCCTCATTGTGAAAGGGGGTCTAAGGGTCAGGTTTCAACTTTGTCCAAGTTTCTACCCTGTGCTTTTTTGGGATCTGGCATACTCTGCCCTGCAGAAACCACAGTTGGAACCCATTAAGTAAGTATCATCAATTTAAATGAATATTAATTTATTGTTTGCAATTATTGGCACCTTTAATGCAAGAAAAGCTCATGAAAAATGCAGTCTGCAGTCTCTAACCATCTCCTGTAGTATGTCTGCAATCTCTTACTTAAACTTTAACACACTGCTTATAGTATTACCAAAATTTCCATTTGGTGCACCTCTAGCAGATATGATACAGGAGCTGGTCAGAGACTGCAGACATGATACAAAAGATGGTCAGATACTCCAGACATAGTACAAGATATGGTTAGAGACTGCAGACATGATACTAGAGATGGTCAGAGACTGCAGAAATGATACTAGAGATGGTCAGAGACTGCAGACATGATACTAGAGATGGTCAGAGCCTGCAGACACGATACTAGAGATCAATGCAGCCTCACCAGTGCCCATGAGATGCAGCCTCACCAGTGCCCATGCAGCCTCACCAGTGCCCATGCAGTATCGCCAGAGCCCAGGAGATGCAGCCTCACCAGTGCCCATGCAGTCACATCAAAGCCCATGCAGTCTCACCAGAGCCCATGAGATGCAGCCTCACCAGTGCCCATGCAGTCTCACCAGTGCCCATGAGAGGCAGCCTCACCAGAGCCCATGCAGTCTTTCCAGTGCCCATGCAGTCTCACCAGTGCCCATGAGGTGCAGTCTCACCAGTGCCCATGAGGTGCAGCCTACCAGTGCCTGGTAGTGCGATTTCACGCTGTGTCACGGAGCTTAATTGAATCAGCGCTGTAACAATGTCCCGCCTCCTAGACTGACATTGACTCAGTGTGCTGCCTATCACAAGAGCCTAGGAGGTGGGACATTGTTACAGTGGACGCCTGGTGATTCAATCCAGCTCCGTGACACAGCATGAGGTCGCTGCGCCAGGAGGACACTCGCAATTAGAGGAGGAGGGAGGGGAGGACTGTGACGGGCTCACCAGGAGGACATGCGTGGCACTGGGAGCAGGCTGCCCCCTTTTAGGACCGCCCCCTTTTCTGTGCCATTATTGGCACTTTTTTTCTTTCGGCCAGAAGCCGAAAACACCATATTTGGACGATTTATTTAGGCGGTCAAAATTTCAGTCCACCTCCAATTTTGACTTACCTGTAAAATCCATATCTTGAAGTGAAGTACAAGACACGGGCGCCACTCCCCTTTTTTTCTTGTGTTTCTCTGCATTGCATGCTAAAAAAAATTGAAGTCCCGCATAGTAGAGAACAGTTAAGTGGGTATGCCCAAGGGGGCATGTAAAAAAATTGTCCAGACACCTGACGTTAGCAGCATATGACCGAGGGTCTATGAAT
The DNA here is from genome assembly GCA_018402905.1 of Glandirana rugosa. Classification (NCBI taxonomy): domain Eukaryota; kingdom Metazoa; phylum Chordata; class Amphibia; order Anura; family Ranidae; genus Glandirana; species Glandirana rugosa. The sequence goes on from BLSH010137470.1 coordinate 244,986, forward strand.
ATCCAGCCTGTGTCCTAAACTATACTCCAAGATATGGAATTGACAGGTAACTCAAAATTCCAAACACATATGAATTACACAGGTTCTGAGGCTAATTTAATTCAGATAAGGTCGGGTTCACACTGGTACAACACAACAGTTGTACGACTGTGGATCCAACTTGACTTAATGTCCGACTTCCGTCCGACATTGATCCTGACAATACCAGGCCCTTTGAGTTTGGGATGGATTTTAAGGGAAAACCCCAAAAAAAAAAACGGAGTGGGGTCCCCCCCAAAATCCATACGGGCGAGCCTCTTGACCATACCAGGCCACATGCCCTCAACATGGGGGGTGGGTGTTTTGGCACAGGTGCTATGCGCCCCTCACCCCTAAGCACCTTGTCCCCATGCTGATGGGGACAAGGACCTCTTCCCAACAACCCCGAGCGGGGGTTGTCGGGATCTGCGGGTGGGGGGCTTGTCGAAATCTGGAAGCCCCCTTTAACAAGGGGGGCCCCCAGATCCCAGCCCCCCACCCTATGTGAATGAGTAAGGGGTACCTCTACTCATTCACCCAAAAATAAATAAAAACAGTGCACAGGTTTTTGACATAGTGCTTTATTAAAGCAGCTCCAACATGTCTTCTCCCTCTGGTCTTCTCCCCTCTCCGGTTCTTCTCCCTCCTCCAGTGATGTCTGCTCCCCTCTCCGCTGTCTTCTTTCGCTGGTTCTTCTTCCTCTGATGTCTGCCGATGCTAGGTCCCACAGTTATGTGAGCTCCGTTCTCTGCCGGTTCTTTTATAGACACAGGGCGTGGCCATCCGATGATGTCATCTGGAGAACCCACCCCTTGTGACAGCACCACCCATCATGCCTCGGGTGGTGATGTCACAAGGAGACGGGGTCCCAGGATGACGTCATTGGATGGCCACGCCCTGCGTTTATAAAAGAACCGGCAGAGAGCAGAGCTCACATAACTGTGGGAGCTAGCGTTGGGAGAAGACATCAGAGGAAGAAGAACCGGAGGCAGCAGAAGAACCAGCAGAAGACGACCTCTGAGAGGGGTGAAGAACCAGCGAGGGGTGAAGTCCTCACCAGAGGAGGGAGAAGAACCGAAGAGGGGAGAAGACTAGAGGGAGAAGACACATTGGAGCTGCTTTAATAAAGGGCCTTGTCAAAAACCTGTGCACTGTTGTATTTATTTTTGACACCTTTTCGGGTGAATGAGTAGGGGTTCAATGTACCCCTTACTCATTCACATAGGGTGGGGTGGCATCTGGGGGACCCCACGGCATTTTTTTTTTTTCATTCTGGCTTGGGGGTTCCCCTTAAAACCCATGCCAGACCAAAGTGCCTGGTATGGAATTGTGGAATTTTTAAAAATTTAGGTGAGATCCTCAAAGCACAAGTTGAATGCCAAAGCCAGATCAGTTAAGATGCTGATCTGACTTTTATCCGACTTCTTCAGTGATATTCAGTGGGCTGAAGTAGGACCAAAGTCGGACCAACCTTTTTCAGAGTCGGACAGACTTGTGTCGGAGCAGTTAGGACGGCTCTCATAGGGAATCATTGATTTACACACGTGGTGCGGCATGTGGTCCCAAAGTCGGAGCGTATGTCGTACCAGTGTGAACCTGGCCTAAAGCACCAAGTGAGTTTAATTACCACCTTAATCAGCCACAGAACCTGTGCAATTAATGTGTGTTCAGTTTTAAAGTGATGAGGTGGCAACCCTAGTTCAGGCTCTTTATGAATCTAAGAATTCTTATAGGGCTGAAACACAATTTTGCGGTATGGTGCAACGCAAGTTACATGCTGAAAATGTTGAGGTGTGATTTATTTTGAATGGATCCTCAATACACTAAGGCATTGCAGCTCAGATGCATATATGCTGCTGCTCTTTGGTCCATTTCTGTGAATAAATGAGCAGCTGTAACACAACACATGTCAACATATGATACAACACATCACACAGCAACAGACAGGTGTGAATGGGCCTTTGAGCATAAAATGTGTGCTGACAACCTCTTGGGGTCTGTTTTTAATTTGTGCTGGCATTACTTGTTGAAAGTATGTGCATGATAGATTTACTTTTTAGCTACCAAATGTCACTGGTATAGCATTGTTTATTTGCCTTGTCTGTAATTTGCTGCATTCAGTGCATACTGCCCAGAATATTGCTGAAAATAAATGTACTGAACTTTCACGCTTGCAGCAGCTTTTGTCGGAATATTGCGCAAGGAGACTTGTCAAATACAACATTTACATTTAAATGTGCCCAGTGTTTCTTCTCTTCAGTAGTTTAAGAGCTATTCCTTATGTAAGATTTATGAGACTGGCAGATGTCATTGATAGGTCAGTGACAATGTCTGGAGTCAATCCAATACTAACCACGGTGCGTATAAATAGTTCTAATGTAGCATTTGTTTTTTTTCCCCAGCAATCTAAAGTTTATTTTTAGATAGTAATGATTTTCCCCTTATAAAGGTAATATTGATTTTAAATGCAATGTCTGACTCTTCACTCAACCAGCACCATTGTATTAAAGAGGAAGTAAGCCCAGATTGGGTTTACTTCCTCTACAGTCCCCTGTAAAGTAGAAACATAATGGGCTACTATGCATCGCATAGTAGCCCATTATGTGCCACTTACCTGCAAACAAAGCCAGCAATGTCCAGCGCTGTCTCCTGTGCTGGCGGCGTCCATCTTCTGCCCCTCTTCCTTCTGTGACTGACCAGAGTCGCGTGACGTCACTCCCGTGCATGCGCGCTGAGCCACCAGTCACGGCACGATCATAGTGAAGAAATGGCACGGAGGCAGTTTCTTCACTGAGCATGTGCTGAAATGATGTCGTCACACCCAGAACACTGCATATCTCCTGAACCATACAGGTTTAGGAGATATGCAGGGCACCTACAGGTAAGCCTTATCATAGGCTTACCTGTAGGTTAAAGTGGTTGTCACGAGTTGACAACCACTTTAAGTGACTAAAGTGTACTTCTACTTATGTCAACATGATGATATGTTAACAGTCTGCTGAGGTGGGTAGCTAGATGAATCGAAATCTGAAATGGCCTTCCCGGCAAATGCAGCTTTCGTTTCTGTACTGGCTTTAAACCACAAAAATAGGCTGCAGGAAATAAATGTGCAGCTCCGTGTACCATTAGATGGCTTTCACCAGGAGTTGTGAAACCAGGCCATCCTGGTATTTTGGATATGAACAAGTTTATCTCCTCACTCGTGCCTCAGTGTTGGTTCAGAATGAAAGTAGTGTATATGTGAACTCTCCCCTTGTAAAACAACTCATTCAGTTCAAAATAGAAATGCAAGGCAAAGTGTGTGTGTGTGTGTGTGTGTGTGTGTGTGTGTGTGTGTGTGTGTGTGTGTGTATATTTAAAATTATACATGCTGGGAAAGATGTGCTTCTATGCCTAATGTAGTCAGATTGAAATAGGTAAGCAGAGGGACTGACAGGTTCACCAGGTATTTCACACAAAGGAAGCGATACAAAGAGAATAGGATATTTTTTTAAAACAAGTACATGGTAGATCAGGCGCATATCAGGAATATATCTAAGGCAGTGGTTCTCAACCTCAGTCCTCAAGTGCCCCAAACAGGGTACAGGGTGCCGACAGCTGTCAGAAAATCCGAACAGCGGCTGATTGGATGCAGCATTGGTATGGCCGATAATTTTCCATCAAGGTCCTTTTGATTTTTAATTTGAAGGATGTTGGGCAGGAGGGTGCTGACGGGACCACTCAGCAAATTAATGTCCTAATGAATTGAAATTCAGAGTGTATGCCCGCTTTAGTTAAAAGCTGAACTCCACGTAAAGTAAAAATACTCCTTTGCAGTGATATGACTATAGTGATTGAACAGCTAACGTGCTGTTCATAAAGCAGCTTTAAACCCAAAACCAAACATGTAATTTATTGTACCTTACCAATCATTAGATGTGGTGGCTGCGTTTAGTTACCTTTTTTTTCTTTTTTAGGCTCTGTTCCTTCTTTTTTTCACCTGGTCATCTGGCCACTAACACATCTCCTGTATTAGAGTGCCCCCACTTTGGATGAAGGAGCACAGGGGCACCATTGGACAGCAGCATTGTTAATCTGGGTAAAGAGGAGTGTTGGGCTGGTCATAAACACTGCAGATTTCTTTCCTGCAACCTGCACGATTCCCTTGTTAACACAGTGTTGACAGGGGAATCAGCAATTGTGTTCTCCTGACGGGCGGGTGAAGCCGTCCCCGCTGGGAGAAGACAGTGATTATTGCTAGTGGCTATAGTAGCCGCTAACGATAATCAAAACCGAAGCCTGCCGAGATTCAAACCTTGTATGGCCGTCCTTAGATGTACTAGTAAATTTAGATACACTAACAAATTAATACTGAACTCCAGATAACACTTTATAAGTAGTTACAGCCTTTTGGGATAAAGGTTTTACATAAATAAAAGCTAATCATTGTAAAGCACCCGTGTCAATCGTAAATGGTTTGTCTTAACCCTGTAACTGCTACATCTGCAGGACAGCTTGTTCTGTTGGAAAAAAAACCCCAGACTTACTGGTCAGATCACTAAGTGAAAATAAAGGGAAGAAAGCTTCACAAAAGCAAACTAATGCAGCCATTACATCTAAGAATTGGTAAGCTGCAAAAGCCCCTACTGATTGTGCAACAGGTCCCCTCCAGTTCTTATTTCTACCACTTCAGCTTTGGCTGAAGACAGGGTGGATTTGATGTAAATCAAGTAGATTTAAATCACTAGTAAAAAGGCTTGATTTAAATCAACTCAATCAAATCAATTTTTAAAGAGCAACTGTCATCTCTGTCCCACAACGGCTCCTCCTCTGACCCTCTGTGGACTCACCGACAGTCCCATTCACTTTAATGGGGCGGCTGGTGATGCGGCAGTGACACAACAAGGTGAGGGACTTGGCGGCAGCTGATGAGTGGATGCCCACTAACAGGCGCTGCCATGATGGATCTGAAATGACAGGTGCTCTTTAAATGTAAGGACTTATTCTTGCTGGTATTAAGAATCTCTAATATTTGCAAAAAAAATGAAGGTTTCCTATTTAGAATAATAAGCTGTCAGGTTAGTAAAACCGCGATATCAGAACCGATTCAATCATACAGTTTTTAGTGTACATAGATTTCCATAGCAATGGGATAGAGGAATATTCTTCAACTTTGTTTTATCTCATGGTTACTGTGACATTGTGTGAATGCATCAATGCAGTGCATGTTATCTCAGCTTGCAGAGCTTTGATTCATTGAATGAGTTTACCAAAAATGTAAATATTGCAGAATATACAGCCTCATGCTACATAACTAAGCTCCATTTCATGCTGAATAAACTCCATTATTAATGTATCTTAAATAGTAAATATCGTTAGATAGATTTTCACTCCAAAAGCATTTTATTAAAATAAATTTGATAAAAATAAAAAAAAAATCTGATTTAAATAAAATCTGATTCAAATAAAAAAAAAATCAGATTTATTTTTGGATTTTTTAAAAAAAAAATCATTAATTTTTATCCACCCTTGCTGACGATTCAGTAAACGCGGTATCCACCCCTTCCTCCCATGCTATGACGGTGCTTGTGCATTGTGTCTGGCTGCTTACACACTAAACAATGCATCATGAGATTGTAGAGAACCAAGCCCATACCCAGAAATACCTGGCATTGAAGCAGGGCACCAATGGGTATTGGAGCAGGTTGTATACAGTATATAATTTTACTGTAGAGAATTAGGTCATGCCAGTATTATATTAGTTATAGCAACCTTTGGCAGGGCAGGGCAAGGCAACTATTGCTTGTCTTACAAGGTGAACTATATATTTAAATTCATGCGTCACATACAACTGTAGGACAGATCTCAGTATTGTTAAATCCCATTATTTTGAGAAAATACTCCTTATTGTCATGAGAAATCTTATGTGAGCTAAAGCCCGGGCAGCCTACATCTCATGATCTTTGGAGAGTAGTATTCTTTATTATTATTATTGTTTTCTATGTTTTAGTGAATAGTTGTTGCTTAGCCTTGTTTCCATGTCCTGTGCACGAAAACATGGGACCTGGGGTGCAGAAAAATGGCAGCAGGTGCTCTGGACTGATGAGTCAAAATTTTAAATATTTGGCTGTAGCAGGAAGCATTTTTTTTTGCTGAAGGGCTGGAGAGAGGTACAATAATGAGTGTCTGCAGGTAACAGCGAAGCATGGTGGAGGTCCCTTGCAAGTTTGGGGCTGCATTTCTGCAAATGGAGTTGGAAATTTGGTCAGGATCAATGGTGTCCTCAATGCTGAGAAATACATGCCAGGGTGGATTTGATTTAAATAACGATTTAAATCATGATTTAAATCATTAGTAAAAATGCTTGATTTAAATCATAATTTTTAACCACTTCAGCCCCGGAAGGATTTGCCCCCTTCCTAACCAGAGCCCTTTTTGCGATTCAGCGCTGCGTCGCTTTAACTGAAAATTGCGCGGGCGTGCGACGTTGTACCCAAATGAAATTTGCGTCCTTTTTTTCCCACAAATAGAGCTTTCTTTTGGTGGTATTTGATCACTGCTGCGTCATTTCTGATCGCCGCTATAAACAAAAGAGCGATAATTTTGCAAAAAAAAAAACTAATTTCTTACTTTTTGCTAACCTACAAATCCAAAAAAAATATAAAAAAAACATTTTTTTCATCAGTTTTGGCCGATTTATATTCTTCCTCATATTTGTGATAAAAAAAAAATCGCAATCGGCGTTTATTGATTGGTTTGCGCAAAAGTTGCCGCGTTTACGGATGATGAGAATTCATTTCTGGGGTTTTTATTTTTTTTTATTTTTTACTAGTAATGGCGGCGATCTGCGATTTTTAGCGGTACTGCGATATTTCAGCAGGCATGTCAGAACATTTTGACATTTTTTTTGATACCATTGGCATTTATACAGCGATCAGTGCTATAAAAATGCACTGATTACTGTGTAAATGCCATTGGCAGTGAAGTGGTTAACCTGCAGGGGGCGCTCTAAGGGTTAACTGTGTTCCCTGGGCGTGTTCTAACTGTATTTGGGCTGCCCTGACTGGGGAAGGGAAGTGATCACAGCTTCCATGTAGAGGAAGGCTGTGATCACAGCCCTTCCCCCCTCACAGAACCGAGGTCTGTGTTTACTTACACGGACCTCCGTTCTTTCACTCCGGGGGGGGCATCGCGGGTAGCCGGCGGAGATCGAGTCCGCGGCACCCGCTCCCTGGCCCTCCCCGGACACAGTGAGCGTGCGGGCGCGCCTCCGGCAGTGCGCGATCTGGCAGCCGCCGTCAGATGACGGCGTTTTGCCTGGGAGAGCCACTCTGTCGCCGTCAACCTGCGGTTGACGGTCGGCAAGTGGTTAAAGAGCAACAGTCATCTCCGTCCCGCAGCAGCGGCTACTCTGACCCGCTGTGGACTCACCGACAGTCCCATTCACTTTAATGGGACTGCTGGTGATGCGGCAGTGATACAACAAGGTGAGGGATTTGGGGGCAGCAGGTGAGTGGATGCCCGCTAACAGGCGCTGCCATGATGGATCTGAAATGACAGGTGCTCTTTAAATGTAAGGACTTATCCTTGCTGGTATTTAGAATCTCTAATATTTGCAAACAAAATGAAGGTTTCCTTCCTTCCTTATTTAGAATAATAAGCTGTTAGGTTAGTAAAACAGCAATATCAGAACCGATTCAATCATACAGTTTGTAGTGTACATAGATTTGCAAAACAATGGGATAAAGGAATATTCCTGAACTTTGTTTTATCTCATGGTTACTGTGAAATTGTGTGAACTCATCAATGCAGTGCATGTTATCGAATGCATGTTATTGAATGAGTTTACCAAAAATGTAAATATTGCAGAATATACAGCTTCATACTACATAACTAAGCTCCATTTCATGCTGAATAAACTCAATTAGTAATGTATCCTAAGTAGAAAACTATCTTTACATAGATTTTTACTCAAAAAATTAAAATAAATTTGATTAAAAAAAAAATAGATTTAAATGTAAAAAATCAGATATTGATTTTTATCCACCCTGATACATGCAGATCTTTATCCATAATCCCATCAGGGAGAGGTGTGTGATTAGCCCCAAATATATTCTGGAGCAGGACAACAACCCCAATCATACAACCAATGTAATTTTGGCTCCATGCACCCTAGCGTTTTATGAAGCTCCTAGAAGCTGTTATTCATATTTTTTTCTTGCTCCTGGAAGCTAAATAGTGTTATCCTATTTGTCCATGCACACTACATTAGGCTTTTAGCATTTTTTGAGCTTCAACGTCTAGGAGCAGAAAAAAGATTGTTTTTATAGAGTTTATTGGAGCGTTTTTCCAGCAGAAACGCTACTAATATTGTTTTTTGAGCTTTTTTTCTTTTACTGCAAAAACGCTAACACGCCTAAATGCTCCTAAAACGCTGCTAAATTGCTACTACAAAGAGCTATTACCAGCGTTTTTATCCAGCGTTATTCCAGCACTTATTTTTAGCTTAACCACATCCCGCCCGACCTATTGACAAATGACGGCCGGGCGGTGGCTTCATTACCCTGACTGGGCGTCTATTAACGTCCTCAGAATAACCCGCAATCGCGCGCATTGCCATGATCGGTGGTGCGGTGGCTCAGTCTGACCCACCGCTTTACCGATCTCGGTAAAAATCTTCCATCGGAAGCTCTTTACCACATGATCAGTCGTGACCAATCACGGCTGATCACGATGTAAACAGAACCATTTATCTGCATTTCCTCTGCTCGTGTCTGCAGATGCGAGTAGTGGAAAACCGATCGGCGGCTCTCCTAACGTGGGGGTCTGCGCTGAATGTTTATCAGCGCAGCCCTCGGTTCGCCACACTGGACCACCAGGGAGAGCCCACCCACGGACTACCAGGGAGCCAAACCTAGAACACCAGGTAGATGATCAGGGAGCCCACACTAGACCACCAGGTAAGGGGCATAATGCCCAACATGACCAGCACTCAGTGCCAATTACAGATGCCACCCTAGACCACCAGGGAATGGACACCTTACAGTGCCCTCTTTCAGTGCCGCCCATCAGTGCCACCTATCAGTGCACATCAGTGCCACCTATTAGTGCCCATTGCCATCTATCAGTGCCCATCAGTGCCGCTTTTCAGTGTCAGTCAGTGCTGCATGTTAGTGCCACCTATCAGTGCTCGTCAGTGCTGCTTATCAGTACCGCCTATCCGTGCCTATCAGTGCTGCATATATGTGCCTCATCACCAGTGCCGCCTCATCAGTGCCAATCAGTACTGCCTCATCAGTGCCCGTCAGTGTAACCTATCAGTGCCCTTCCATGATGGAGAAAATGTACTTATTTACAAAGTTTTGTGGCAGAAACCGAGAAACCATTTTTTTCAAAATTTTCAGTCTTTTTTTATTTGTAGCGCAAAAAAAAACAGCAGAGGTGATCAAATACCACCAAAAGAAAGCTCGATTTGTGGGGAAAAAAAAGGACGTCCATTTTGTTTGGGTACAACGTCGCATGACTGCGCAATTGTCATTCAAAATGCGACAGCGCTGAAAGCTGAAAATTGGTCTGGGCGGGAAGTGTTCTAAGTGCCTGGTATTGAAATAGTTAAAGTGATTGTAAAGTCTTGTTTTGTTTTTTTTCTTCTATAACAATAACAAACGTTATACTTACCTGCTCTGTGCAGTGGATTTGCACAGAGCAGCCCGGATCATCCTCTTCTCGGGTCCCTCTTCTATGCTGCTTGCTCCTGCCGAGTGCCCCCACAGCAAGCAGCTTGCCTATGGGGGTACCCAAGCCAAGCTCCGGCTCTGTGTGTCCATTTAGACACGGAGCTTCGGTTCAGCCCTGCCCCCCCTCTCCTGATTGGCTAACTGACAGCAGTGGGAGCCAATGGCACTGCTGCTGTGTCTCAGCGAATAAGGAAGGTGAATCCCAGACAGCCAAGACACTCATGGACATCGCTGGACAAAGATGGTGCTCAGGTAAGTATTAGGGGGGCTGTTGCACACAAGGCTATTTATCTTAATGGATAGAATGCTCTAAAGTGGATATAAACCCCTCTTCTGTTTAAAAAAAAAAAAAAAAGTGGATGTAAACCGGATTCATGAAATTTGAGGTGGGCACATATATCTGCAGTGTTTTCATATCGCTCTTCAAAGCACTATGTCCCGTAGCTGTCTCCTGCTGCATTCTTCTGTTATCAGCCTGATAACTTCTGACAAGTTCTCCGTCACATATGATAAAAGCAACCTGAGTATTGTGTTGGGAAGGTTGCTGTAAATAGATTAGCAGAATGCTGAACTACACAACAAACACATCTGAGAGTCTCTACCTATAAGGAGAAGGGGGTGTGTGCCTTTCCTCCTATCAGCTGTTTGGCTGTGTGCCCAGACTTCACTGCAGTGTTGAACATGAAGAGAAAATCTCCCAACACGATCAGAACTTTCTAAAGAATATATAAAGCTGAAGACAGCAGATATACATGTAAAACTTATGTAGGAGGATTTTTTTAATCTCTGTGTATTATCTGAGGCTCTGTACTTCACTAGGTATATGTGGCGGTTTACATCCACTTTAAGATAAAAAAAAAAACCTGACTTTACAACCCCTTTAACTTGGTGTACTATCTTCAATGTGAAGACCAACAAGGAGTCCTGGAAGTGATGGTTTGGCCCCCACAGAGCCCTGATCTCAGCATCATTGACTCTGTCTGGAATCGCATGAAGAGACAGAAGGATTTGAGACAGCCTACATCCACAGAAGTGTGGTTAGTAGTACTCCAAGATGTTTGGAACAACCTACCTGCTGAGTTCCTTCAAAACCTGTGTGCAAGTATACCTAGAAGAATTGATGCTGTATTGAAGGCAAAGGGCGATCACACCAAATATTGATTTGATTTGGATTTCTCTTTTGTTCATTTACTTACCATTTTGTTAATTGATGAAAATTATAATATTAACACTTCTATTTCTGAATGCATTCTTATCCATATGTCACTGGACTTCAGGTGGTTATACTGGGATCATATGTCACTGGACTTCGGGTGGTTATACTGGGATGATGCCTGCAGCGGCAGGCATCACTCCATCACTGATTTTTAGAACTTTCAGTCTGCTCCCTTGTAAAAGCAATCCTAGTGGCTAACTAGCCGCTGGACTACTTTTTACAAGCAACAGGAGTGGGACGCCCCTTACTTTCCACCACCTCTTGCGGCTTGCTCAGGCTCTCCTGTCCCACCAGTAGGCCTGACAGACCAGCTGGTGCATCTGCCGTGTGGTCAAGAAGCCGAACAAAGCCAGGATCGGCTTTGCTTAGCTCTCTGCTATGGTAACCTTGAAGCGATGACCTGATGTCCTGACATGTTTGGTATCTATTTACTAGGCATAACATCATCCTTTATATTTGACAAAGGAAAGGGTTTTGTATTGTGTAGTATTGCATTAAAATTCAAAAAGTGTATTTTTTTTTCCGCAAGAAAAAACACTCCGCAAATACTGCGTAACATAAAAAATTGCAACACCCACCAATTTATTCTCTAGGCCAGCCTTTCTCAAGCTTTTCAACACCGAGGAACCCTTGAAATAATTCTCCAGCCTCGGGGAACCCCTGCTAAAAAGTAAAAATCTACAACTCGGGATACATTTGTGTGATGGTCAGTGGGAAGAATGCTCCTTATGCTTGTGGTCATTGAGAAGAATTACCACTTACAGGTGGCTAAAAAGATCAATGGTGTCATTGAGAATTTATCTGAGAGATAGAAATTGACCATTGCTCAAGGAACCCCTAGCAACCTCTGGAGGAACCCTGGGACTCCGCGGAACCCTGGTTGAGAAACCCTGCTCTAGGGCATCTGCTTTAAAAAATGTATATAATGTTTGGGAGTTCTTAGCAATTTTCTAGCAAAGAATACAGGTTGTTACATGTAAACAAAAAGTGCCAGAAAAAGCTTGATCTGGAAGTGGTTTAATCTTTTTCCATCTGCAATTTTTGTTAACGTGATACCCAGTGTAGCGTAGTTTTTTTTGAAACCCCACACAAATGGAAACCGGAAGTGACGTTCCGTTGCTGCCATATTGCTACACCCTCACTCCTCCGCATAAGGCTCTTTCACACATACGGATCGGTTGGCTCTGCCTGTCAGTTTTTCAGGCGGACCCAAACGGATGCTCCATGTACTTTTATGGAGCGGCGGATGTCAGCGGTGACATGTCCGCTAACACCCAATCCGCTCCGATCCGCCAGAAACAGATGGATGGAAGCCCTATTTTCCATCCGCCGATCGGATCGGATGAACACGGACAGACGGTCTGTGTTCATCCGATTCTCCATAGAGGAGAATGGAGCTCTGACAGGTCAGTCTCTGCACGGAGTGCAGAGTCTGTCCTGTCATCCGCCGGCTCAGCGGGGATCAACGGATGGATCCCCGCTGAGCAGCGGAGCCCGTCAAAACGGGCTCCATGTGTGTGTGAAAGAGCCCTTAAGGATACAGAGAGAAAGCGGAGAGTGGACCTCTTTTTACATCCAGCTGAATTTTTAATCTTACACTTATTTGTAACAGTAAACAGAGCTTACATACTAAAATACAGTATATTGAAATACGTGACACTGTTTTGATGATCAATTTTAAAAGCAGCGGAAACCCTCCTGATCTGACAGCTCTGTAAATGTCACAAAACACCGCTGCTTTTAAAATGTAACATCAAAACAGTGACACAGATTTATAAATCCGTTAAGTTCCGTTTACTGTTAAAAATAAGTGTGAAATTAAAAACTCCGCTGGGTGTAAAAAGATGTCCGCTTGCCGCCTTCTCTCTGTATCTGGAGTGCAGGTGTAGCAACATGGTGGCGACGTAATGTCACTTCTGGTTTCCATTTATGTGGGGTTTCAAAAAATGACGCTACACCGGCGATCCCTCATTATTCACGCACTTCCTGTTATAGGGTGACAACACTGTGTTGTCCCCCTGCTGATGGATACTACAAGTGGACGATTACCACACATTGCATAAGGAAACCAGCTGGGAGAAATGCCATGCAGCCCCTGCTGGAGTGCATGCATGTGTACATGAAGTGGTTGCAAAAAGACTGGGGTTGATAAGTGGTGCTAAGATGGTAAAACGTATTATAAAAGGTAAAATACACTGTGGTTTAGCAAAATAAATGTCGTTCGATGGGTTTCTATCTTTTATCCTTCTGACTGCGCTCATTTGGTAAGTGAATTGGGTTGCTTTGGGTTAGTGGATCATATTGCTTTTCTGGAAATGTTAAATATTGTATAATAATCTGTAAAAGACATTCAGATCAGCGGTGTCCAGAAACGACAAACCCATCTCTCTTTGCATATCAGTTTTGCTTTTAACGATTCTCCGATTCTAAAGGCAGAGTATTTGAACATTTATTTGCAAGGCAAAGACAGCAAGACATGACTGTCAGTAATGAGTCGTGTCGGATGGAGCAGCATCAGATGCAGCTTGTGTGTCAGCATGAGCCAGTGTGCGCTCACTGCTTCTCGGTTACAGTTGCTTAAAGGAAAGGAAGGGGGAGGGATGAGAGAAACTCTGTATGGCTAGATATCCAGATTTCTGTTTGTGCAGTCACATGATCTGCTCATACCTTCACTAGTCAACTTGTTGTTTTTTTTATCCTCTAACCTGAGGCTGTGTTGCTGCTAAGGATCTCAAGATATAGACGAAGAAAAAGGGGGAAATGAATATTCATTGTAATAGCATGCCGAGGAAAGTCTCTGCTGTGAGTAACCTGTGTTTCCCAGAGATCAGACGTTGTTTCTGTTTTCCTTGTACAGTATTGCTGCAGCACGGAGCAGACCCCAGCATCCGAAACACCGATGGCAAATCAGCCCTGGACTTGGCTGACCCATCAGCAAAAGCTGTGCTTACAGGTAGGATGTTTTGCTTCTATTTTATGAACCAGTTTACAGTTTATTTCCCTGTCTCTTTTTTTTCTCCTATTCTCTCTTTGTTCTCCACTCTTACATATTTACTTACGTTTTTGTTGCTTTCCAAGGAGTAGTTCAGCATTTGAGACTTTGTGTTGCTTTCCAATGAGTACTTCAGTGTTTGAGACTTGTACGTCTTAATGAAATACTAATTCTTTCTCTGAATACATAATTTTGCTGGGACCTGTAAATAGGAGAACTGAGCTGTTTCAGGAAAGCAAGACTTATTTGCCAGTCCTAATAAGTGTGTATTTGTAGTCTCTCTTATGCGCTGGACCTCAACTTATTTAATTCAGCCTATTTATTAGCAAACGGCTCCTAAAGCACCAGTGTTACCCATGTTTCTTCCTTGGTGGGCATGATTTTTTTTTACCCCTGCTTCCCTAAAGCATAGAAAAAAATAAACTGATATGACCGATTTGGACTAGCAACATCAATCGCATAGCTTTTTGTAATGTCTCTGTTGGTATTTGTTTGGCCTTCTCATTTCAGCTTTAGGTCGGGTGGTGAATAAAATGAGCAGAACCTTTTTCCCTATTCTGAGCAATTTGTCACCAAGGATATCAAAAGCTTATTACAAAGTGAACAAAGCACTCATGATATGCTGCATGGCCTGAGGGAAAAGACAAATGTATTTTTCTGAACAGACTGTCTAGTAACATTCTGCATTTCATTGTGTAGGATACTAGAATGTTGGTGGTTCATGTGCTTCTTCCTGCTATTGGTTGTGATAAATAGCAGCAATTGTGCTGCCACCTACAGTGGTTAATGTGGCAGCATAGAAAAACTTCTCCTCAGCAGAGCATATTTTATGGCTATACAGGACAGCTGAAAGGTGACTGCACAGTAATTGCTAAACACATTTTTTAAACAGTAGGGTGATGGATACTTGCTTGGAAAATGTGGAGGACATTCTTTGCACATAGACATTTTCTTTTTTCATAGCAATTTACTCACTTCTGTTTTTAGTTCTTAAAAACCGGGCTACAGAGGATTTTAGGCTGATTTCTTAGTAGTTAGGCTGTAGGCTTGCAGCCCGAGATCCTGAGTAGGGCCACTAATCTGTATAGATTTTGTATATTCTCCAAGTGTGTAGTTTCTTCTGGGTGCTTCAGTTTTATGTTCAGACTAAAATACATACAGTTGTACTCATGTTTACTCTTGTTTACATGCCCTGGCAGAATTTGATTTCGTGGCCATTTTTTCAGAGAATATGAATGAGAACACAAACATTTCTTTCACTCATGGTTAGTGTTTGGCTGAAGCCATTTATTATCAGGCAACTATGTTTATTCTTTTTAAATCATAATGACAACAGAAACTACCCAAATGACCCTGATCAAAAGTATACATACCCTGGTGATTTTGGCCTGATAACATGCACTCAAGTTGACACAAAATGGTTTGAATGGCTATTAAAGGTAACCATCATCACCTGTGATCTGTTTGCTTGTAATTAGTGTGTGTTTGTGTATAAAAGGTCAGTGAGTTTCTGGACTCTGGACAGACCCTTGCATCTTTCATCCGGTGCTGCACTGATGTTTTTGGATTCTGAGTCATGGGGAAAGCAAAAGAATTGTCAAAGGATCTGCGGGAAAAGGTAGTTGAACTGTATAAAACAGGAAAGGGATATAAAGAGATATCCAAGGAATTGAGAATGCCAATCAGCAGTGTTCAGACTCTAATCAAGAAGTGGAAAATGAAGGGTTCTGTTGAAACCAAACCACGGTCAGGTAGACCAACTAAACTTTCAGCCACAGCTTCCAGGAAAATGATTTGGAATGCAAAGAAAAACCCACATATAACTTAAGGTGAAATACAGGACTCTCTAAAAACATGTGGCGTGGCTGCTTCAAGATGCACAATAAGGAGGCTCTTGAAGAAAGATGGGCTGCATGGTCGAGTCACCAGAAGAAAGCCATTACTACGCAAATGCCACAAAGTATTCCGCTTACAATATGCTAAACAGCACAGAGACAAGCCTCAAACCTTCTGGCACAAAGTCATTTGGAGTGATGAGACCAAAATTGAGCTTTTTGGCCACAACTATAAATGCTACATTTGGAGAGTCAACAAGGCCTACGATGAAAGGTACACCATTCCTACTGTGATGTTTTGGGGATGTGTGGGCTACAAAGGCGCAGGAAATTTGGTCAAAATTGATGCCAAGATGAATGCAGTATGTTATCAAAGAATACTGGGGGAACATTTGTATTCATCAGCCAGGAAGCTGCGCATGGGACGTACTTGGACATTCCAACATGACAATGATCCAAAACACAAGGACAAGTCGACCTGTCATTGACTACAGCAGAATAAAGTGAAAGTTCTTGAGTAGCCATCTCAGTCTCCTGACCTCAATATCATTGAGCCACTCTGGGGAGATCTCAAACATGCAGTTCATGCAAGACAACCCAAGAATTTCCAGGAACTGGAGGCTAGTTGCCAAGAGGAATGGGCAGCTTTACCATCTGAGAAGATAAAGGGCCTCATCCACAAATACCACAAAAGACTTCAAGCTGTCATTGTTGTTAAAGGGGCAATACACGGTATTAAGAACTGGGCTATGCGAACCTTTGATCAGAGTCATTTGGTTAGTTTCTGTTGTCATTATGATTTAAAAAGAGTAAACACAGTTGATTGATAATAAATGGCTTCAGCCAAACACTAACCATGAGTAAAAGAAATGTTTTTGTGTTATTCATATTCTCTGAAAAATGGCCAAGAGATCATAAATTCTGCCAGGGTGTGTAAACTTATGAGCACAACTGTATCATTATTATCATTATTCAGAATTTATATAGCACCAACAGTTTGCGAAGCGCTTTACAACATGAGCGCCTTGGTGCTTGAAAAAAAATGGCATAAACTCTCCACCAAAGTGCTTCCAGAGATGCTTACCAGATATCCTTGACCTCCTTATGACTGGAAGGTCAAGCAATGTGTCTGCCTCAAGGGCAAGTTGGTCTCCAAGCCTGGATTCTCTGTGTAATAGGATGGTGTCACTTGTCATAAACAGTAACTCTGAACATTCTCGGTCATGGAGTCATTGGTACATGTATTAAAAGAAAAGTGCCACATAGTGTGTACCAATAAAATCAAGTTTAATAGTAAAAAGAAAGGAACTTGCAATAAAACAGAATGGATAGGCATTTAGTACATGAAATCTGGCATGCCTCGGAAGACGTTGGGTTTGATGAAACGCATAGGGTGTAGCCTGCTGTGATGTCATCACACAACTGAAAGAATTTGTGCAACCTTTTTGTTTACTGTCCGGATTTGATGTACTCAATGCCTATTCAGGTACACAGTTGGCATTCTGTTAGGAAGGGGAGAGAAAGGAGGTCATCTCATACTCAACATTGTACCTTGCTCCAGTAGGTGAACAGCATAGTGGAGAAATGAACAGAAGGTGAACGTTGGGAGACAATGAGGTTGATTTACTAAAAGCAAATGTACTGTGCACTTGCTCTAGAAATGAGGGGACGCTCTGCTGATTTCCGTCATCCAATCAAATGCAAGCAAAAATGCTGTTTTTTGTGTTTTTTTTTCCCGTGTGTACAGAATATTTGTCTTTAACCACTAGCCGACCGTCAACCGCAGGTTGATGGGCGACAAGGTGGCTCGATATCGCAAACCGCCGTCATACCACGGCGGCTGCGATATCGTGCACTGTGAGCGCGCGCCGCCGGAGGCACGCCCGCGCGCTCACTGTGTTCGGGGGGGGGGGCAGGGAGCGGGTGCGGCGGACTCTATCACCGCCGGCTACCCGCAATGCCCCCCCCCGCAGTGAAAGAACGAAGGTCCTGGTAAGTAAACACGGATCTCCGTTCGGTGAGAGGGGGAAGGGCGGCGATCACAGCCTTCCTCTATATGGAAGCTGTGATCATTTCCCTTCCCCTGCTAGGGCAGCCCCCATACATTTAGAACACGCCCAGGGAACACAGTTAACCCTTAGAGCGCCCCCTGCATGTTAACCCCTTCACTGCCAATGGCATTTACACAGTAATCAGTGCATTTTTATAGCACTGATCACTGTATAAGTGCCAATGGTTCCAAAAAAGTGTCAAAATGGTCCGACCTGTCCGCTGCAATATCGCAGTGCCGCTAAAAATCGTAGATCGCCGCCATTACTAGTAAAAAATTAAAACCCCAGAAATGAATTCTCATCATCCGTAAACGCGGCCACTTTTGCGCAAACCAATCAATAAACGCCGATTGCGATTTTTTTTTTATCACAAATATGAGGAAGAATATAAATCGGCCAAAACCAATGAAAAAAAAATGTTTTTTTATATTTTTTTTTTTGGATTTGTATTTTAGCAAAAAGTAAGACATTTTGGGGGTTTTTTTGCAAAATTGTTGCTTTTCTTTTGTTTATAGCGGCGATCAGAAATGACGCAACGGTGATCAAATACCACCAAAAGAAAGCTCTATTTGTGGGGGAAAAAGGACGCAAATTTCGATTGGGTACAACGTCGTACGACCGCGCAATTGTGTTAAAGCGACGCAGTGCCGAATCGCAAAAAGTGCTCCGGTCCTAAAGTGTGAAATCCTTCCGGGGCTGAAGTGGTTAATAAATCAACCCAATTGAGTTACATGAACTCAAGAGAAATAAAGGTTCTGTGTTTATGTATAAACCCAATTCCAAAAAAATCTGGGAAGCGGTCTAAATCTACACGAAAACAGAATGCGATGATCTGCAAATTTCCTATAAACCTCTTTTCACGGTAGAAAATAGAAAACAGACCAAACATTTAAAATGAGAAAACAAATGTAATTTTGAAATTTATGGCAGCAGCACATCTCAAAAAAGTTGGATCAGGGCAACAAAAAGCTGATATAGTAAACAGTACTAACAAGGAAGAGCTGGAAGAATATTTTGCAACTAAGTCGGTTAATTGGCAACAGGTCAGAAACATGGGTGGGTATAAATAAAGCATCTTAGAGAGTCAGAGTGTCTCAGAATTAAAGATGGGTAGAGATTTGCCAATCTGTAAAAGCTGCGTCTAAAAATTATTGAACAGTTTAAAGAATAATGCTCCTCAACGTAAAATTGCCCCTTCAGACTCCTACTGCGTTGGTGCCATGTGAGAATGAATTTGGATTGGCTGCACTTCCGTTCAAAATATCACCTTGAAGTATTACAAGCACAAAATAGATACAGGCAGGGAAAAATTAGGTAGGTTTAACACTATTCCAAGTGCTTTGTTAAAACCATAAAAATGCAAGCCCAAAATGTCTTTTTATAACCAGCAAATCACACGATTAATTTTTTTGTAAACCGTGGCGTATTTTTATCATTTGTTCTGTCTCCTGTGGCCAGGGATGAGCCTGTACCCCCTTCTTCGTTTTTGGGGGTGGACTGGCTCCGGTGCTGGAGGATCTGCTATATCAGGGGTAGGCAACCTTAAAGAGGTGGAGATCTACCTTAACAATACAGGAGAACCAAAGATCACCAGGCACAGTGTGGCCTTCTCACACCTGGTTTAAACCTATAGTTGCAGTACTACCATGTCGCAAAAACATGCATTGCACGCCAATCAAGAGTTTAAATCAGGTGGTGAGAAGGCAAGATATTAGGGATGCACCGAAATTTCGGGCCATCCAAAATTATCGACCGAAAACTGTGTTTTCTGGGATCGACCGTAAAGAAAAACTACTGATATCCAAAGGGGGCAGGGTCAGCCCCTGGTGCTCACCATTGCGGAGTGTCCATGTTTTATGCAGGAGTTGACTCGTTTCACATTGCTCAGATAGCACAGCTTGTAAGAGCCGTTCTGTGTGTGAAACTGTCATGTAATTTAACTGCATGCAGAGACTTGTCAAAACTCCACGGTGATGTCGGGGGTGGGCGGGACCAAACCGCCATCAAACACCAGCCAATGGGAGAGGGGCTGGGCAGGTGTTGGATAGCTATTCGGTCCTGCCCACCCCCGACATCACCGCCGAGTTGTGACAGCTTGTCTCTGCTAGCAGTTACATTACATGACAATTGCACGCACAGAGGGGCTCTTACAAGCCTGCTATATGCGCAATGTGAAACTCCTCATCTCCTCTATCAGTGCCACCTGTCAGTGCCAATCAGTGCCACCTATCAGTGCCGATTGATGCCACCTCATCTCCTTGATCAGTGCCACCTGTCGGTGCCAATCAGTGCTGCATATCAGTGCCACCTATCCGTGTCAACCAATGCCGCCAATCAGTGCCCATCAATGCTGCCTATCAGTGCTTCCAATCAGTGCCACCTATCAGTGCCCAGGCACGGGTAGGTTGCATATGATAATTGTATATAAAGATATAAATATTTTTTAAAAACTATCATTTTCGGCTAAGTGCATTTTCCGTTTCGGCACCAAGATTGCTTTTCAGAGGAGCAGCACTTGTGCTGCACTTGTGAATGAGCCCTTAGTTGCATTCAGCAGCGGCACCCTTAGGTGACATGTAGGGCACATGAGGTTATTTTGTTTGGTTACAAACTAGAATTTCAGAACTGGTCTCCGCTTTGTTTTTTGCCCATCAAATTTTCCTTCACCTTCTCAGAACAGAGTGGACTTACTGAAAGCTGTATCCCAACTTAAGTCTCAGGAAGTTGTGATACAGGTCTCCGTGGAAGAGAGATACCAAACCTACTACTCAAACATGTTTATGGTTACTAAACCAAACCGTCACCCATTCTGGACCAGAAATTATTAAATTATTTTCTGAAAGTCACAAAGTTCTGGATGGAATCTGCGAGTTCAGCCAGAGTGGCCGGGGGATTTTGATGTCAAGGATGTGTATTTACACATCCCAGTAGGGGTGCACCGAATGGAAATTTTGGTACCGAAAATGCAGGATGCACTTAGCTGAAAACCAAAGCCGAAAATGACAATTTTTAAATATAATTTTATTGTATTCAACTTTTTAATTAATATCAATTGAAATTAATATGAATTTATTGTTGGCCAATATTGGCACCTTTTAGTGCAAGAAAAGCTCAAGAAAAATGCAGTCTGCAGTCTCTGACCATCTCTTGCATCATGTCCATGGTCTCTAACCATCTCTTGTATCATGTCTGCAATCTCTTACTTAAACTTAAACACACTGCTAATAGTATTAGAAAATTTTCTATTTGGTGCACCTCTAGCAGACATGACTCAGAAGATGGTCAGAGACTGCAGACATGATACAAGAGATCAATGCAGCCTCACCAGTGCCTGTCAGATGCAGCCTCGCCAGTGCCTGTCAAATGCAGCCTCACCAGTGTCAGATGCAGCCTCGCCAGTGTCTGATGCAGCCTCGCCAGTGCCTGTCAGATGCAGCCTCGCCAGTGCCTGTCAGATGCAGCCTCGCCAGTGCCTGTCAGATGCAGCCTCGCCAGTGCCTGTCAGATGCAGCCTCTGCCCGTGACCAGTCCGACGTAGACTGCCCGTGACCGCTCCGACGTAGACTGCCCGTGACCGCTCCGACGTAGACTGTCCGTGACCGCTCCGACGTAGACTGTCCGTGACCGC
>BLSH010137470.1:278109-292334 GCA_018402905.1 Glandirana rugosa
TATAAAACATATCCAGTAAAAAAAATCAAATTTCTTTATAAATGCAGGCCATTATTCTTCAAATCCCAATAAGCGTATATTGGTTTGCGCAAAAGTTAGTGTCTACGCTAATGCATCTTGAAGGGTCCTCTAAGCATTATGGGTTGGCTAAATGGGAAGCACAGAAGTGGTTCCTTTTCAGTCAGTTTCCTTTCACTGAACCTTTCTTTTGAGCAGTCTGGTAAGGGATGAGAAATTGCTGACCAAATTCTGCATACATTTCACCTTAAAGAGAATCTGTCTCTTTGCCTATACAGAGAAAAGTGACCAATTTAATTGTAAGAAGGACCCCCTACCTGCTGCTTCTCACCTTTGCCATGTGTCTCCATTGCTTCATTGGAGCCCTCAGTAAATACCTGATCCTTTCAGGCATAGAATGAATATATATATATATATATATATATATATATATATATATATATATATATATATATATTTTATCAGTATAGATAAGACAGTCTTCCTAGGATCAGTTGTCGTTTTTCTCCTCTGCTCAGCAAAGAATTCCTGAGGGTGGGGCCGAGCACTCCTGCTCGGTTCAACTGGAGAGAAGAGAGAGCTGTGTGTAGGAAGCCAGTGTGTTATCTATATAGATAAGAATATTTAGGATATAACCTAGACACAGGCAAACTTCTTGTTCTAATACACAGGGGATAGGGGCTTTAAAAGTTAATTATGAGAGCAGAGAAGAGACTCTATGTACTGACAGGGAGGGGGAGGAGGGGGGAGCTGAAGACAGGCAGAGGAGAATAGGAGAGCTGCTAGTGACAGACTGCACACACCACAGGCTCTCAGGATCAGCTAATATGATAGGGGAGTCAGCACTCAGGGGTGAAGTCATGACCTGCCATTATCAAACAGGTATTTTAGGCGATACAGAGGGATAATGTAAAAAGCAAAAGCACCATGCTGCTAATTGCACATTAAAGATACAGGAGCAGCATTTTTTTGGGGGGGTTAACAAACGCTTTTGTAATAGTAACAGTAGTTAACGATCAACATGCAGTAGCTAGAGAGAGCAATAAAAATAGTTTAGAGCTCCAACTGCTGGCTTGGATAAGCCAACATAATCATATTTTTGTGTGTTGAATATACTGTATAACATAGCAGACAAAATTCCAAGTGCATCATGTTGGTAAAGTACTGTGTATAGAATGGATCAGTCTAGATAGAGTATGTCTCATAATGCACAGTGTATGGAAAGGACACCCAACCATGCAAGTGTGACGTAAATTATGGCTCCTGTGTGCATGCGTCAATCTAAGGTAAGCATTTCATGAGCTAGTATGCGGTGCATACTAGCTCATTATGCCTTTCTCTTGCAGGTGTTTTTTTTTTTTTTTTTAATATAGACTTCACAATCATTTTAATTCATCCTGGACTTAAAGCGGAGGTCCGAGGGCTAAAAAAAAAATTAAAAGTCAGCAGCTACACATATAGTAGCTGCTGACTTTTAATATTAGGACACTTACCTGTCCTGGAGTCCAGCGATGTCGGCACCCGCCGCCGATCTTCGGATCGGGGGACGGGTGCAGCCTCCTCCATCGCGGGTAAGGGAACCCGGACGTGTAACCAGTACAGCTTCACGCCGGGCACCTTACTGCGCATGCGCGAGCTCTGCCGCGCTCTGCTACTGGCCAGGCGGCCAGAAGCAGAGCGAGCAGGGAGGAGGGAGCCGGGCTGCTGACGTCAGCGGCCGCGTCCGCCGGCCACAGCTCCCGGAAGTGTGGAAAGGGACACCTGTCTAAAGACAGGTGTCCTCTTCCCCCTCCCCCCCGAAAGGTGCCAAATGTGACACCTGAGGGGGGGAGGAATCCAACCAGCGGAAGTTCCACTTTAGGGTGGAACTCCGCTTTAAGGCATGCCTATAATGTACACTGCACTGTGGATGTGCTGCTCACTGTACACTCATTATAAACAGTGCTGGCAGAATGAAGAGGAGCTTTTATGGTAGAAGAGACATGCAGAATCTATTCTGCAGAAAAAGCCTACCTACCAGCAATAATTATCCTGATTTTAGTTCCAAAAGGACAGTCTCAAGTGAGCTTTCAAGTGCACTTTATTTTGCATGTGAAATATTGGTCTGGCAGCAAAGGGAGTGAGGGTTTGGTACTTAGGAATACAAAGTTAAAGTAGTGTAAAGCCCATAGTGTTTTTTTTTTTGTTTTTTTTTTACTTGACACATTAAGTGCAATAAAATAAACATTCTCCATTAGCCTGCATTCACACAGGGGCGATCCGACTTAGGAGGACTTTGCTAGACGACTTTCAGTGCGCCTTCAGGCCACATACAACGCGACTTATGCCAGGCGACTTTGCCTGTAGCCAATCAGGGAAGAGGGGGTTGCCCTAGATATATTCTATTCTTTTGCCTGTAAAGTTGCTTCCATGTCGATGGGGGATCCAACTTTGAGACGACTTCTATTGAATTCTATGGGCACAAGTCAGATAGAAATCATTTTGAAGTAGTACAGGAACCTTTTCTGAAGTTGGAGCGACTTCAGTATTGTGTACATTAAGACGGCTCCCATTCACTTCAATGAGATTTCAAATGTCATGCGACTTAGGGCGAATCAAGTCGGAGCGCAAGTCTCCCCTGTGTGAATGGGCTCTAAATCTATTTGTTAATATTCTTACCCTAGCACTACAACTTTAAATGCCCCTGGCTCCTGCTTTTTGTGTTACTTCCCTGAACTTCTGGTCTTCACTAGAAAGAGCTTGCAGTGGACAGCGCAGTCTGGAGTCAGTTTGGTAGCTTGGGGGAGGAGGAGAGAGGAGCAGGGGAATGCCTTGCCATTCTCAGCTTCAGAACTGTGTGTTTCTATCAATGCACACAGTATAGGGAGACACAACTCTAGTCTCTGCCTGTTGCAAGAGACAGGAGCCACCCTAAAACAGGAACGTATACAAGGATTAAAAAATAAAGCTGCATACTCAGTAAGTGATTATTCGCTTGCTGCCAGGCCACAGTACATTTACAGCGTCACAAGCATGCAGGATCACGTGAATGTACACCATCCTGCCTCTTCTGGGATAGGATTGCGCCTTCCGGTAGTTGGCTGCTTTGAGTGGCTGAAGGGATCATGGCTACGCTGTGCATGGATGGCTAATGCGCTCACCTGCAGCGGCTTTCTCTTTAGTGGTGAATTGACAGCACCCTGTACCATGTGATAGCTGTGAGCCAATCACAGCTGTTATGAATGTAACCCATTTAGGACAGTTCAAAACATTGCCAACAGTGATGATCACTGCATCAACAATCAAAGTGTAAAAAAAAAAAGAGAGAAATCCCTGATCACCTCCAGAAGTAGTACAGTGAAAAAGAAAAAACAGTGTTAAAAAATTGAATAAAAATAATTAATTTTTTTAACCACTTCAGCCCCGGAAAGATTTCCCACTGTAGGACCAGAGCACTTTTTGCGATTCGGCACTGCGTCACTTTAACTGACAATTGCGCGGTCGTGCGATATTGTACCCAAACTAAATTTGTGTCCTTTTTTTCCCATAAATGGAGCTTTCTATTGGTGGTATTTAATCACCTCTGCGTCATTTCTGATCACCGCTATAAACAAAAAAGCGCGACAATTTTGCAAAAAAATAAAATGCAAATCCAAAAAAAATATGTAAAAAAACGTTTTTTTTTCATCGGTTTTGACCGATTTATATTTTTCCTCATTTTTGGCAAAAGTTGCCGCGTTTACGAATGATGAGATTTAATTTATGGGGTTTTTATTTTTTTTATATTTTACTAGTAATGGCGGCGATCTGCGATTTTTAGCAGTACTGCAATATTGCGGCGGACATGTCGGACCATTTTGACACTTTTTTGGGACCAGTGGCATCTATACAGCGATGAAAATGCACTGATTACTGTGTAAATGTCATTGGCAGTGAAGGGGTTAACCTGGAGGGGGCACTCTAAGGGTTAACTGTGTTCCCTCAGTGTGTTCTAACTGTAAGGGGGCTGGGCCGGCAGGGGGAGGGGAGGGATCACGGCTTCCATTCACAGGAAGTCTGTGATCACATCCCTTCCCCCTCTGTCAGAAAGGAGATTCATGTTTACATACACAGACCTCCGTTCTCTAACTGCGAGGGGAGCCATCACGGGTAGCTGGCGGAGATTGATTCCACCCACCCGCTCCCTGGCCCCCCGGAACACAGTGAGCGTGTGAGCGTGCCTCTGGCGGCGCGTGCACACTCGCAATACTCTTTCTCGCGGCCGCTGTCAGGTGACGGCGATTTGTAATAACGAACCACTTTGCCGCCATCAAGCCACGGTGGGCGGTCGGTCGGCTAGTGGTTAAACATACAGTCACCTGTCAGAATCCCTGATCTGAAAATTGTGAAAAAAACACACATTTTGTTTAACCACTTTGCGACTGCGCTATAGCCGAATAACGGAGGACACTGCTGCTCACAGATTGAGGTAAAGAGCCAATCAGCGACCCTTTACCACGTGATCAGCTGTATCCACGCACAGTTGATCACAGATCTAAACAGAAGCCGGTTATCGTCATTCCTCTCCTCATGCTGACAGCATGAGGAGAGGAGAACAGAGCCCGATAACCGGCTTCTCCAAAAGGGACATGTACACTGATAATCAGGGCACTGATTATCAGTGTCCTGATTATCATTGCAGTCCTAACAGTGCCCACCAGTGCTGCCAATCAGTGTCACCTAGCAGTACTACCTACCAGTGCCACCTATCAGTACAGCCTCATCAGTGCAAGTTTTTTGGTCTTTATTCCTTTATTTAGCAAAAAATAAAAAAACCCAGTGGTGATTAAATACCACCAAAAGAAGCTCTATTTGTGTTTCAAAGTGCTAGAGCGCTGAGAGCTGAAAATTGGCCTGGGAAGGAAGGGGGTAGGAAGGGGGTATAAGTGCTCAGTAGGGAAGTGGTTCATTTCTTAATTTTTCAAAAAATTGTGACAAAAAATTACAACTTCAAAAAACTCACCATGTCTCTTCTTAAATGCCTCAGACTGTCTACTTTCCAAAAAGGTAATTTGGGGGTATATACCATACTTTTGTAGATGCTAGAACTTTCACACAAATCAATTGATAAACATTTATTGGGATTTTTTGTTTTTACCAAAGACATGTAGCAGAATATATTTTGACCTAACTTTATGAAGAAATTAGATTTTATTGTATATAGGTCTTTTTTCATTTATATCACAAAAAATAAAAATTTGATCACCTCTGCGGTTTTTATATTTTTCGCTATAAAAAAAAAAAGAGACAATTTTGGGGGAAAAAACAATATTTTTTACTTTCTGCTATAAAACACATCCAATTAAAAAAAAATCTAATTTCTTCATCAATTTAGGCCAATATGTATTCTGCTACGTGTTTTTGGTAAAAAAAAAATAAATATCCCGATAAGCATATATTGATTGGTTTGCGCAAATGTTATAGCGTCTACAAACTATGGGCTTTGTAAAAAAAGATAGTTTTTTTCTTATGTTTTTACTAGTAATGGCAGCGATCAGCAATTTTTAGTGGGACTGCGACATTGCGGCGGACAAATCTGACACTAAGTGCCACTTTTTGGGAACCAGTGACAGCAATAATAGTGATCAGTGCTAAAAAAATGCACTGTCACTGTATAAATGACACTGGCTGGGAAGGGGTTAACACCAGGGGCGATCAAAGGGTTAAGTGTGTTCCCTATGAGTGTTTTCTAACTGCGGAAGAGGGGGGGAGGGTTGTGCTTAACTGAAGAAAGACAGAGGTCCGTGTTCCTACTTAGCAGAAACACAAGATCTCTGTCTTTCTTACTAGCACAATGGCAGACTGTCTTGTTTACATAGGCAGACCGCCGTTCTGCCTCTCTATGAATGATCGCCGGGTTCCTGGCGGACATCGCATTTGCCGGACCCTCTGATTGGCTCTTGCTGTGTCCCATCACAGCGGGAGTGGGTCTCCGCGCATGCCCCAGACCTCAAAGAGGGAATCAAGCACAGGTACGTTATTTTGCGCTCAAGGGCCGCCCTGCTGCAGTAAATGTATGTGTGGCGGTCCTTAAGCGGTTAAAGTAGCGCAGCGCTAAATGGCAAAAAATAGCCTGGTCAAGAAGGAAGTAAAACCTTCTGGAGGTCAAGTGGTTAAATCAGATACGGAAAGTGCTTAAAAAATTGAAGGGCTTTTAGGCCCCTTTCAGACAGAGTGGAATCCGTCAAGCGGATCCGCCTGCTTAGCAGCAGATCTCTCCCCTGAGCAGGTGGATGACAGGTCCTCTCTGCAGAACGGACACAGCCCGCTGTTCTCACACATACAATACAAAAAAAAAAAAAAAAAAAAAAAAAATTTCATGTCAGTAGAACCCCAATAAAGGGACTACACATGATTAATTTTTTTCAGAACATAGCTAAAACACGCAATGCCTACACTGAAACGTTACCCAAAAGGTAAAGTTTGGGTAACGTTTCAGTGTAGGCATTGCGTGTTTTAGCTCCCTATTGTATTATACTGATGCTGCTGTACTAATTCGGCTCCAGTCCAATAGAAGCTGCCTGTGGGGGTGTTCCCTCCTCTGTGGTCCCTACGTTGGTGTGGGGTCTGTGTGGCCCCCCCGTCCCATGCTTTCGCTATTCATCAAGGGTATGTTGTACATATAATGTTGTTTTGTACGGCCCTGTGCCAGTCCATAAAAGGGAGACACTATTTCTTGGTGAATTTTCCTATTGTTTTTCTAGGCGACCTTGTTGCCCTGAGCAAAAACTTGTTGGAGGGTCCGGGCTTGGCTAACTGGTATGGGGCGCTGAGATTCACCCCACTAGCTGGCTTTTATCAGGTAACTGAAAAATGATATATTACCCGTCATGCTCTAGAGGACACACGGTCATGTACTTATATACTTATATATAATTGACAGCATACATAACCCTTGGAGTCCAGGTCTTGAAACCCCCTGTGTCCGCCCCCCCGAGTGTTGCCCTGGTTCGTACAGATTAATATGTAAGCACCAGAATACAAGGGTTATATTTACAAGTTATATTGAATTATTGTATATCCTGTAAGTTGCAATATAATCATGTTAATGGTATACTGTTTTTGTATTTTTATTTTTTTTTGATTAATAGCTACTTCTGCAACCCATAGCCATGCTATGACTGGGGTCCTGAGGAAGCCCATAGCGAAACGCGTAGACCTCTGCACTCGTGTGTGCATACACAACATGGTTGTATTGGTAGCTAATATGTGACAACTGTTTTTTCCTGAAAAAAATGAATCATGTGTAGTCCCTTTATTGGGGTTCTACTGACATGAAATGTGTTTTTTTTTTTTTTTTTGTTTTTTTTTTGTATTGTATGTGCTTATTATTGGTGCATCCTTTTAAATGTCTGTTTGAAATAAATACATTTTGCACTTTTTTACAATTCTTGGTGTTATCTCGTGGTGTGCACATTTAAAACGTCCAATTGTGTGGGGTTACCCACAACCTATGTTTTAGAATCTTTAATATTTGCAAACAAAATTAAGTTTTCCTATTTAGAATAATAAGCTGTCAGGTTAGTAAAACAGCGATATCAGAACCGATTCAATCATACAGTTTGTAGTGTACATCGATTTGCAAAACAATGGGATAAAGGAATATTTCTGAACTTTGTTTTATCTCATGGTTACTGTGAAATTATATGAATGCATCAATGCAGTGCGTGTTATCTCAGCTTGCAGAGCTTGGATTCATTGAATGAGTTTACCAAAAATGTAAATATTGCAGAATATACAGCCTCATGCTACATAACTAAGCTCCATTTCATGCTGAATAAACTAAATTATTAGTGTATCTTAAATAGAAAACTATGATTTAAATCTAAAAACATAGGTGCAGCGCTCATAAATTTGCACAGTAAGAACTTACTGTGCAAATTTATGAGCGCGGCACCTATGTTTTTAGTTTGTTTATGAAGTCTTTGTTCTGACTCTTTTTTGCCAGCAGCTTTTATATCTTCATATTGATCCAGCGCAGCGGTCC
This sequence comes from Glandirana rugosa, assembly GCA_018402905.1. Lineage (NCBI taxonomy): Eukaryota > Metazoa > Chordata > Amphibia > Anura > Ranidae > Glandirana > Glandirana rugosa. Next base: position 286,133 of record BLSH010137470.1, read on the forward strand.
TTTTAATTATAATATGATTTAAATCTGATTTTTTTTTTAAATCATTGATTTTTGTCCACCCTGAAGAGCACTAAATGTCATTTCTGTCTCCTGCCTCATTCCTCTGCTATCAGCATGAGCCACTTCTTTTTCCTGACACTGAGAGCAAAAAAGTGACAGGAGAGAGAGCTCCAGCACATAATCTGTGACTGACAGCCTCAGTCCTTCCTATGTGCTGTGTTAGGTGGGTGTGTCCTTTCCCGCCAATCAGCTCTCGGAGCTCTCCTCACTGAGCTGTGCAGTGTGTAATTTTCACCTGCTACAAATGTAGGCAAATCAAATCAAGCAGGTACTGATTGTTTATGGTGAGGAAAACTGGCTGAATATGAAAGAAATAGGGAAGCTGCCTTTGCTGAACTTCCTTTGAAGCTGGAGCTGTCATCATTCTCCTTTCCTCAATATTTGAGTCATATAGCCTGGAACAGATATGCACATGTGCTGTTCTATGTCAGAGGCTCAATTAATATTAAAGCCATCTTAAGTAAAGCAGTCCTAGAGTTTTTACATTCCAAACCAGTTCAGCTATGAGTAGCTTCCTTTTTAGGAAGGTTATTACCTTTTTAATTCATTTTGTGATTGGACTGCTTTTGTATTGAGGCAGTCTGTGATTAAAACAGAGTCCACCCAGTTAAAAGTCAGTAGCTACAAAAATTGTAGCAGATGACTTTAAACAATCGGACACTCACCTGTCCCTCGCTCCAGCGATGCGGCCGCCCGAGTGCTCGCTCCTCTCCCCCTCCCCTCGGCGGCGCTGGCGGCATCACAAGTGTGGGCACCCAGGTTTGGCTTTAAAGGCGGGCGCACACTGCGCATGTGCGAGTTGCACTGTGCCTTGTGAATGGCCGGCGTATCTTCTGGGACCTGTGACGTGTCCCAGAAGATCGCCAAGAGTGATGGGGGGGTGAACTTCCTTCCGGCTCTAGGAGATGTGGACCTGGGACTCTGTGAAAACAGGGTCTCGTACCCCCCCCCCCCCAACAAAAATGACATGCCAATTGTGACATGTCAGGGGTGGAACTCCGCTTTAAAGAGAACTTGTCGGGAATATTGGAGCTGCCATTTTGACTAGTTTTCGAAGGCGCCAACTTTGTGCACCTTTACATACCACTTCACTGCTTGAGTTACTGACCTAAAACATGCATGAGTATATCAGCTGTTGGGGCTCATGATTTTACTGGGTCAGTGACTCAATAAATTACACTTATGGTAGAAATATGTTGTCTGCCTGTGCTGACCTTTCCTTCTGAAGAATTCTAGTTTCCGAACTGTCCTGCTCATGCTTTTGTCTTTACAGAGAGCAAGTGTAAAGATAATGAATTCTGACTTTTCTCAGACTTGATTTTATCGTATGCCTTTCCTGGGTCTGTTACTTAAATTTATCGAAACCAGAAATAGCCAGGTAACTTGATATTTCAGGAAAGCCGACGACAGGTATTCTCTTAGTGAGGACAGCAAGTCAAGCAGTTGGAGCTTCCATATTTCTGTTCAGACAGGTTCTTTTTTTGTATGAAATCGAATGGCTTTCACCTTGCTGTGCTGAAAATTAAAGTGTAACTTCAGCCAAAAGCATTATGTCCCCCCCATGTGAGAACATTATTAGATCCTCAACTGCTGATATTATATGTATATTGCCCCATTAAGGTGTTTTTCCCCTCATTTCCTTTCACAGTGGTAACCTTATCACTGAGACAGGTATGGGGGGGAAGTCTCCAACAGTGATGCCAGGAGCAATGACAAAGAAGTAGAGGCTCTAAGGGCCGGTTCACACCTAGGCAATCCGACTTAAGAGACGACTTTACTAGGCGATTTGAATGCGACTTCAGTGTGAATTTGGGGACTTACAATGCAACCTGAAGCAACTTCCAACCTTCAGCCCTGGAAGGATTTGCCCCCTTCCTGACCAAGCCATTTTTTGCGATACGGCACTGTCACTTTAACAGACAATTGCACAGCCGTGCGACGTTGTACCAAAATAAAATTGTTGTATTTTTTTTCCCACAAATAGAGCTTTCTTTTGGTGGTATTTGATCACCTCTGCGGTTTTTATTTTTTGTGCTATAAACAAAAAAAAGAGCAACCATTTGAAAAAAAAAAATGTTTTTTACTTTTTGCTATAATAAATACCCCCAAAAAAAATATATAAATTTTTTTTTTTTTTTATCAGTTTAGGCCAATCTATATATTTTTGGTACAAAATTTTGTAATAAGTGTATATTGATTGGCTTGTGCAAAATTATCGCCTTTACAAACTACAGGATAGATTTAGGGACTTTTATTTATTTTTTGTTTTCACTGGTAAAGGCAGTGGTCTGCGATTTTTAGCGGGACTGCGACATTGCGGCGGACAAATCTGACCCCAAATGACACATTTTGGGGACCACTGACATTATTACATTGATCAGTGCTATAAAAATGCACTGATCAATGTAAAAATGACACTGGCAGGGAAGGGGTTAACACTAGGGGCGATGTAGGGGTTAAGTGTGTTCCCTCAGCATGTTCTAACTGGGGGTGGACAGGCAGAGACAATACAGAGACTACTGTCCCCGATCACTGGGAGCAGTAGATCTCTGCCATGTCATCTGTCAGAACGGGGATCCGCTTTGTTTACATAGGCAGATCCCCCGTCCTGCCTCTGTACAAGGCGATCGGCGGTCACTGGCGGACATCAACAGGGATTCACACAGGAGAGCCGACCTGCCGTCGTAGAATGACGGCGGCTGCTCGATAAGTGGCTAAACCCAAAACCAAAAGTATACAGTATTGCAGCTTACCAATCCTTTGATGTGGTGGCTGCATCAGTTTTAGTTTTTATGCTTTTTCCCCCCTCTGTTTTCACCTATGTGGAGTGGTAAATGTATTAGCAGATTTAAATATATTAACTAATTGAAGCCAAACTCCAGCTCACATTTTATAATCCGTTACAGAAAACTGTTTTTTTTTTCTTTTGGGATAAATGTTTAACAAGGCTAAATGCAAATTGACCATTTTAATCACCCCTGCCAGTGTTAAATGGTTTGTCTCATCCATGTAAACTGATGCATTCTGCTGGAGAGCTTGTGCTTTTGAAAAGCAACAGACTTAGGCCCCTTTCACGCTAGCGGACCATCTAGTTCTTCAGTTTTATCAGTTTTTTTCCAGGTGGGCCTCCAGTCTCCTCTATGAAGCAGCGGGTGTCAATAGACGTGTCTGTTTACACCCATCGACATCCAATCCGATCCCATCCGCTAAAAACAGATGGATGGGGATCTGTTCCCCATTCGTCTGGTGGATGGGACCGGATGGCAGTTGGGTGTAGAGGAGAGCGGGCTGTGTCCGTGTTCGCTCTTTATAAGCGGAGCAGCCATGGTCTGCCTGCTCAGTGGGGATTAGTGGACAAATTCTCTGCTAAGCTGGTGGACTGCAACCGAGCTCACTCCATGTTGAAGGGGCCGTACTGGCTGGATCACCAGATGAAAATAAAAGAAAGAAAGCCTAAGAGAAAACTAATGCAGCCATCACATCTAAAGATTGGTAAGCTGCAATATAACAAATGTTTTCTTAAGGGTTTAACCACTTGTCGACCGCCCACTGCATATTTACTGCGGCTGCTCTATTGCGCAAAATCACGTACCTGTATGTCATTTTGTGCAATAGCCACTGGGGGGGGGGGGGCACATGCCACCGGAGGTGTGATCACACACTGATTGGACACAGGGGATGTCAATCAGCGGGTCCAGTGGACCCGATGTCCACCAGCCACCCACGATCATTCCCGAGAGAGGCAGAACGGCTATCTGCTTATGTAAACAAGGCAGATCACTGTTCTCACAGGAGGGGATTAGATGGAAATCTTGTGTTCATGCCAAGCAGGAACACTGATCTCTGTCTTCACCCAGTCAGAGCAACCCCCACACAGTTAGCAAGCACCAGCTAGGCACACAGTTGACTTTGATCGCCCCTGATGTTAACCCCCTTACTTTGCCAGTGGCATTAGTACAGTAACAGTGCATATTTTTAGCACTGATCACTGTATTAGTGTCACTGGTCCCCAAAAAAAGTCTCAAAAGTGTCAGGTGTCCGATTTGTCTCCCGCAATGTCGCAGTCCTGCTAAAAACCTCTGATTACTGCCAATACTTTTTTTCAAGCCCTCTCCGATACTGCTTACCGATACTTTTTTTAACCACTTGCCGACAGTCAACCGCAGGTTGACGGCGACAAGATGGCTCTGCTAGGCAAACCGCCATCATACAACGGCGGCTGCCAGATCGAGCACTGTGAGCGCGCGCCACTGTGTTCTGGGGGGGGGGGGCAGGGAGCGGGTGCGGCGGACTCGATCGCAGCCGGCTACCCGCGATGCCCCACCCGGAGTGAAAGAACGGAGGTCCGCGTATGTAAACACGGATCTCCGTTCTGTGAGGGGGGGGGGGGAAGGACTGTGATCGCAGCCTTCCTCTATATGGAAGCTGTGATCACTATCCTTCCCCTGCTAGGGCAGCCCACACACAATTAGAACACGCCCAGGGAACACAGTTAACCCTTAGAGCGCCCCCTATAGGTTAACCCCTTCACTGCCAATGGCATTTACACAGTAATCAATGCATTTTTATAGCACTAATCGCTGTATAAATGCCAATGGTCCCAAAAAAGTGTCAAAATGGTCCGACATGGCCGCTGCAATAGCGCAGTACCGCTAAAAATCGCAGATCACCATCATTACTAGTAAAAAATAACAAAAAAATAACCCCAGAAATTAATTCTCATCATCCGTAAACGCGGCAACTTTTGCGCAAACCAATCAATAAACGCCAATTTGTGATTTTTTTTTTTATCACAAACATGAGGAAGAATAAAAATCGGACAAAACCGTTGAAAAAAAATGTTTTTTTATATTTTTTTTTTTTGGATTTGTATTTTATCAAAAAGTAAGAAATTTGGGTTTTTTTTTGCAAAATTGACGCTCTTCTTTTGTTTATAGCGGCGATCAGAAATTACGCAGCGGTGATCAAATACCACCAAAAGAAAGCTCTATTTGTGGGAAAAAAGGACGCAAATTTTGTTTGGGTACAACGTCGCACGACCGCGCAATTGTCAGTTAAAGCGACGCAGCGCCGAATCGCAAAAAGTGCTCCGGTCCTAAAGTGTGAAATCCTTCCGGGGCTGAAGTGGTTAATGTCATGTGACATTGGCACTAATATGCAGCACTGATGAGGTGTGGACTGTCAGTATCTTTTTAGTAATTTTTTTACAATTTTATTTTTCACAATTTATTTTTTTAATTATTTTTTACAATTTATATTTTTTAAATTATCTTTTTTACAATGCTTTCTTTTTTGGGGGGGGGCGGGGGGGGTGTATGATGTCAGTTTTTTTTTTTTTTTTTATTATTTTATTTTCACAATTTAGCCTTTCATTTGTTCTCTCTTTTTTTAATTTACTTTTATCACCCCTGTTGGGGGGCTTTGGTTAGACATCAGGGGTATAAACAGACCCCTGACCTCTCCCCTTTGAGATAAGAAAAGGGACTGAGCACACAGATTCCCCAGTCCCTTTCTCTGCACCCTTGGCTGCACTGAAAATGAATGGACAGGAGACAGAGGCTCCCCTCCATTCATTAACTGTAGCATCGTAAATACAGTTTATGATGTTCAGTTATGAATGGGCAGAGTCAGAGTGAGCACTGACTCTGCTCATTCAGAAAAGGAAGGAGTCGGTAAATGATATATATAACGGCTTCTTCCTCCGCTCTCCATCCTGACAGATCTGGGAGGGGGGGGGGGGGACTGGAGGAGGACACCGGAAGCCAGAGGAACCTACCTCTCGCCTCCTTCTTCGGCAATATATATAGTAAATGGCTGAGGAAGGAAAAGACTTACTCGTCTCAGTCACGAGTGAGACTGAGACGGGTAAGTATTGACTTGTAGTATTTGACATAAATGCTACGATGTCAATTACTTACCTCCCCTCGGAGACAGAGGACAGGTAAGTAAAAGTCACGTCGGTTCCCACGTCTCTTTCCCTGACCCCTTAGACACACGAGTCAGGGAAAAGAATAGAGTTTCCCCTCTCCAGTCCCCAGACAAATATGGGGACTACAGATTGGTTTCGGGGGGTTGTCCCCACTATTTTCATTTAATTTTTTTCTCTCTTGTTTACTTTCCGATTTAACACTTTTATTTTATT
>BLSH010137470.1:292344-307776 GCA_018402905.1 Glandirana rugosa
GGGGGGGAGGGTCTAGACAGTCCTACCTCTCGCCTCCTTCTTCGGCCATATATATAGTAAATGACTGAGGAAGGAAATCAGTAAATGATATATATACCGGCTTCTTCCTCCGCTCTCCATCCTGACAGATCTGGGAGGGGGGGACTGGAGGAGGACACCGGAAGCCAGAGGAAGAGCCGGAGGAGCACACAGGGGACAGTCGGGGGTGTTCGGTGTGGCGGCACGGGCAGTTACAAGCACCGATCCCCCTGTATAGCTTTTCAATAAAGCAGCTGAAAAATGTGGGAGGGAGAGGAGGGGGAGAAGCGGCTGTCAGCTGCTTTATTGAAATGCTATACAGGGGGATCAGTGCTTGTAACTGCCCTAGCCGCTGCACCGATCATTTGTTAGGCTGCCCCGCCCCCCCCCTGCTACACTGAGAATGCCTGGCCCAATTCAACTTGTATCGGATCAAGCATCGGAGCATTTGCACCGATTAAAAATTCCATAAAAATATCCCATAGTTTGTAGCCAATATAATTTTTGCGCAAACCAATCAATATATGCCTATTGGGGTTTTTTTTTTACCAAAAATATGTAGTAGAATAGATATTGGCCTAAATTTATGGAGAAATTTGATTTTTTTTTCAATATTTTATTGGATGTATTTTATACTTGAAGCAGAAAGTAAAAAATATATATATTTTTTTGTTTGTTTTTTTCAAAATTGTCTCTCTTTTTTGGTTTATAGCACAAAAATTAAAAACCGCAGAGGTGTTCAAATACCACCAAAAGAAAGCTCTATTTGTGGGGAAAAAAAGGACATCAATTTTATTTGGGTACAACGTTGCACCACCGCGCAATTGTCAGTTAAAGTAACACAGTGCCGTATCCCAAAAAATGGCCTGGTCATTGAGCCTGGGTTCACTCTATTGGAATGCGGGAACCAGCGAGATTCCAGTGACGGTTTTCGCATCAAATCTTTCTCGCGGGCAGTTCACACTGCTCTCTGCGAACTGCTGCGGGTGTCAGTACAAAGTTAATGACACCCCCAGATCAGTTCGCAGATCGCAGTGCGAACTGTGAATTCGAACAAGAATCTGATCGCATGGGTGTGAACGAGGGAAAAACGGTTCCTGCACCTTTTTCGTGCGAATACAATGCGAGTTTAGCCATATAACCGTATGGCTGAATTCACATTGCACAGACATCACACATGTGATCAGCACAGCAATGCAGTGCAAATCACCTGCGATGTCTGTGTTCGCAGCAGGAAGTTGATTTGAATCACTAGAATAAAGGCTTGATTTAAATCATAATTTTTAAAGAGCAACTGTCAAATCTGTCCCGCTGCGGCTCCTCCTCTGACCCGCTGTTGACTCACCGTCAGTCCCATTCACTTTAATGGGATGGCTGGTGATGCGGCAGTTACACAACAAGGTGAGGGACGTTGGGCGCTGCCATGATGGATCTGAAATATTCCTGAACTTTGTTTTATCTGTGAAATTGTGTGAATGCATCAATGCAGTGCGTGTTATCTCAACTTGCAGATCTTGGATTCACTGAATGAGTTTACCAAAAATGTAAATATCGCAGAATATACAGCATCATGCTACATAACTAAGCTACATTTAATGCTGAATAAACTAAATTATTAATGTATCTTAAATAGAAAACTATACTTTTTTTTACTCCAAAAGCATTTTATTAAAATAAATTTGACAAAAATAAAAAAAAGTATTTAAACTATAATAATAATAAAAAAAAGATTCTCTTGATTAAAAAAAAAACAAAAAACATTGCTTTTTATCCACCCTGGTTCACAATAGTGTGAACCCTGGCTAAGGGGGTCAAACCTTCTGGGGCTTAAGTGGTTAATAATGCTTTTAATTCATCTATGCCTGCATTATGTGCTTGTTTTATTCTCAAATTTAAGTAAGATACTGGAGGGAATTCAATAAAGCTGCATTGCCACTTTTCTGACAATCCCTCTTGTTAACGTGTTGCACCAAATTCATGAAGCATTGGTGACACTTTTGGTTCTGACAGCGGCTAGTACTGCAAATTCAGGTAGTTCTAAAATATGCCACTTTGTACATGTGGTGCAAAGCCTGTGCCAAGTTCAAAATACAATACCAACAGTTGGTATCTTATGAAAGTGGAGCTAATTAAAGCTGTAGTAAACCCGCCAGAAAGAAAGAAAGAGAAAAAAAAAAACTGCAAGACAATAGCATAATGTGCTAGTATGCATCGCATACCAGCACATTATGCAATACTTACCTTAGAACGAGGCCCCCCACAGCTGGTCACCGCTGAGTAAGCGGACATGTTCCTTTCTGGGTTCGCTGGCTCCGGTGCTGTGAGTGGTTGGAACCGCGATGAGTCACTCCAGCGCATGCCGTGGGAGTTCTCAATTTCGGCAAGGAGCTCTGGATTTCCGTCACGATCCTATGGATCATCAGAGCGCCTGCGCCGCTGACAGCGGCTGCATGCAGGGCGATTATCTCCTAAAGTTTAGGTACAGGTTTAGGAGATATTCATTTTACCTACAGGTAAGCCTTATTATAGGCTTACCTGTAGCTAAAAATGACAATGTGGGGGATACAACCGCTTTAGGACCCACTTTCTTTTAGTGTACAGAGAAACCCTGGAGCAGGCAGATTTTGCATAAGTGTCTTGTGTGTGTTCTAAAAATGGCGCAGCTAAATTCAAATACAAATTCTACACAGGTACATGAATTTGGCACAAGCTGCGCCACTTTTAGAACGCATTTGAGACACTTTTGCAAAATCTGTCTGCACCAGTCTATGAATTCCAGGTACTGTATTCTGTTTTTTATTCTTTATTGGAATAATCCTGTTGCAAATGCTTATTCTGACAGTATTATTATCTATTTTGCTTAATATTGGCAGGTAAATGCTTTTTTTTTTTATATGGTTTTAGATTTCTATGTTTACCCTTTTACTTCTGGATGTAAATATCTGTTAGCCTTTCTGAGTATATAGGGCATATGTTTACCAAACCATGAAATTATCTCTCCTTGAGGCAAGGTGACAACCTTGCTGCAAGCTGAAATATGGTAACAGTATTTCTATTTAATGAAAGAACTCTACAGGAAATGTATGGCATGGATTCTTTCAGTTTGATTTTAGGGTTTAAGTCGCAAGTTATCAATAGGCAACTCTTAGTCTACATACACACAGGCATTCTGAAAAACGAGCTGTAAGGCTAGTACCGACGCCAGGAAAAAAAGCCACGTTAAAAACATGATTTTATCAGTGTTTTGCATTGGCGTCAATGCACGCTTTTCCACGCTAGCTTTCAGCTGTGTTTCTCTGCCTCTATTCAAAATTAGTGATTCCCTATGGGAGTTCATTGATTTGAATAGAAGTCGCACCAGAAGTCGGATCATGATGATCTGACTTGTGTTGCGACTTGTGTTGCGACTTGTGTGCTTATTGTGCTGAGGATCTTGAAGGGGAACCCCCGCAAAAATGAAAAAAAAAATGTGTGTACCCAAGAGGTACCAGACCCTTCGATCTGGTATGGATTCTAAGGGAAACCCCATGCCGAAAGAAAAAAAAAACGGTGTGCAGTCCCCCCCAGAATCCATACCAGACCCTTATCCGAGCATGCAGCCCGGCAGGCCAGGAAAGGGGGTGGAGACGAGAGAGTGCCCCCTCCCCCCCCAACCATACCAGGCCGCATGCCCTCAACATGGAGAGTATGGGTGCTTTAGGGCAGAAGGGCCTCTTCCCGACAACCCTTGCCGGTGTTTGTCGGAGTCTGCGGGTGGGGCTTATCGTAATCTGGTTAAAGGGGGCCCCCAGATTCCAGCCCCCCACCCTATGAATGAGTATGGGGTACATTCTACCCCTACTCATTCACCTAAAAAAAAGTGTCAAAAATAAACACACTACACAGGTTTTTAAAATATTCTTATTAAATCAGCTCCAGCGTCTTCTCCCTCTCCGGCGTCTTCTTTCTTCTGCTCTCTTGCGGCATCTTCTTTCTTCTGAAGGGTCTTCTTTCTTTCTCTGCTTTTTGCCGGGTCTTCTCCGCTGTCTTCTCCCTCTGTTCTTCTTCCCATGTTGACACGACATGATCTCCCGGACTAATGCTGTCTCCAGGCTCTGCATTGACTTATATTGGCATGGGGTGGGGCCACCCGCTGATGTCATCTGGGGCCCCGCCCCCTTATGACGTCACCACTCGAGGCACTTGAGACTGGGGAAAAGGTCCACTTTCCAGCAGGACAACGACCCTAAACATAAAATAAAAATCAGTTCTCAGAACTCTCTTCACTGAGCTCTGCAGTGTGTAATTTCAGCTCTGTCCCCTTTTTTCTGACAAGCTTTATAAAGTCTGCACTTTGAATGTAGGAGACTGTGGATGAACAGGTACAACTTTTGTAGGGGGATTTGTTTTATCTCTGTGTATCACCTGAGGCCCATCCCTTATCTGGGTATATGTAAGGGTTCACAATCACTTTAAAGCGGAGCTTGAGTCAGAAAATTAAAGCAGAACTTCAGTCATTGTTTCAACTTTCCATTTATTAAATCCTCTGCTCTTGGTGTTTTAACTTTGGATAGTAAAACGTTTTTTTCTGCCAGTAAATACCTTATACAGCCCACTTACTGTTTCTTGTCTGGTAAAAAGCCTCAGCGTTTGACATCATGCACAGCCCTCTCTGTCGTGAGAATTTGCCAGGAAGGGAGGGGGGTAAGTCATAAGAGGGCCAATGAGAGCTGCAGAGCTGGATGTGTGCCTATGTGTGTCTGTGTAAATCCAGGAAGTGAACAGACAGCAGATTCAGCTGCCCGCAGTTAAAATGGATGCAGCCAGACTCAGTGGAGGGAGATTTCTGCAGCATATTTGGCAAGTACAGAATCACAGTATATAAAAAATAATATGCAAAGTGGTTGGAGGGAAGCTTCAGAATGGCAAACATGTTTTTATTACAAATTATGTGAGCAGACTGCAGTTCCTCTTTAAGTCCTGCTAGATCATGTCAAGCTGGCCCTTTTTGCAGATATATGTAAGACATTAAAGTGGTTGTCAACTCGTGACAACCACTTTTACCTACAGGTAAGCCTATGATAAGGCACCTGTAGGTGCCCTGCTTATCTCCTAAACCTGCATGGTTTAGGAGATATGCAGTGCACTGTGATGTGCCCACGTCATCGGGCACATGCGCAGTGAAGAAATAGCCTCCGTGCCGTTCCTTTACTGAGATCGTGCCGTGACTGGCGGCTCGCGGGAGTTGCGTCACGCGGCTCCGGCCAGTCACAGAGCCACAAAGCTCCACTTTTTAAGCCCTAAAATATTTCTTTATTGTCTGATGAGGGGCACAGGGATATAGTAAATCTTGGAAGTAAGGATTATACTATCCTCTTCAGAAGGTTGGACAATGGAAAACAAATCTATTAACCCAGCCTCCATATAACCCCACCTCCAACCGTCGTGCCTTGTTTCTTTGCTAGTGCCCTAGGAACTTCAACACGTTTGCCTCATCTCTAGATTTTAGATATATTTTGCTTATTTTTTATTTTTTTATTTTTACTGAATTTGTTTCTTTTTTAAACAAACATGATTTTCCTACAGATGTTTTTCTGCTATTTGAGGGAGTTTTTATAGAGCGGCCCATCTGTACTGTCATGGTGCTCCTGTGTCAGTGGAAATGATTCCCCCCCCAGCATTGGTGTTCATTGAGACTTGCCTGTGTACAGGTTGAATGTCCCACACCACTTTTCTCAATAACATCATGGCTGGAACTGTACAGGCACCATCAGGACGCCAACGTATTGCCTAGCCACTGTAGTTATTTTAGGGTTAAGCTGGCATTTTATTAAATTGTGCAGCTGCTTTAATGTTAGTGTATTAAATGCTTTTGTAGTCAGCAGTTTCATACAATGTGCGCCTTACTTTCTGAAGACGTGGGCTTGCATCTCTGGTTTGTGTAGGCAGCAGCACAAAAAAGTCTTACATTTTATTGTCATGGATTCATAATTACATGCTTGAGGGAACAAAATGTTTAATATTTAAAAAAAAAAAAAGTTGTTGCTAAAATACCAGGGGGTGGTCGGGGTGGGGTCATCCGAATCTGTAAGGAAGCCCAAGGTTCGTTTTTAGTGTTTATTAGAACAATATTGAAAGCAACTTTTGTGCATGAGTGACATTAAAAACAAAGAAATCTATTCAGGTTTGTATTCTTAGCTCAAAAAAGTACTTTCTGTTGCTTTCAGCCACCTCCTGGAAGTTACAGTTTATTGTTGCTGTGATTCTACTTCTTGTTAGATGGTGACTGCGTTCATTCTCCAGGGTCCCACTTTATGTAGGAATGTAACCGCCCTCTCTTGCTTGCACCTGAGATGGAGTAGGGACTATGGGACTTGTAGTGTGTATAGAGCAGTGCGTATGACTGCAGCTAACGTGCATTGGTCTTCCAGAACAGAAATGAGGGGGAAAAGTAGAGGTTCGGGGCTTCACAGGGGACATTACAAAGAGGCATAAAAACACTGTAAGAAACTATTTAATGCAATTAGATTTTAGCTATTAAAGAAGACCCCTATGGATCACAGGAGTGCAGTTCGTTTTGTACTCCTGTGACCCGTTTTCAGCAGAGATCGGGCCGAAGTCTGCTCTTTGCTGACGTCACAGATGTTAGTCCAGACACTCGTCATCGCGACAATAAAGTCTGGATCTGCCGGGTGCCTGGACTGACACCTGGCTTAGCCTCTCAGCGAGTCGCTGAGATCCTGAGCCGGCCGCCCCCACCCCCTCCACACCTCAGCACTCCAATGAGCGGGGAGGGAGCAGAGAACTGTGACTGACAATCTATAGTTCTCTGCTCGAGGAGCTCTGAAAACCAATCGATCAGCGGTGTTCGATCGCTCGGTTCTCAGTAAAGAGGCCCAGGGAACAGCTGTGGTAAGTATGATTTGCTTCTCTTTTGAGTAGAGGTGTACCGAATGGAAATTTTGGTACCGAAAATTCATGATGCACTTGGCTGAAACCAAAAATTAGTTGTTTTTTTTTTTAAATATTTTTTTTTTATTTATAATTGTATTATATTCAACTTTTTAATTAATATCATGAATTTAAATGAATATGAATTTATTGTGGGTCATTATCAGCACCTTTAGCGCAAAAAAACTCAAGAGAAATGCATCCCTTTAAATTCTATGTATGTCCTCACACTGGTCCATTGCGCTTCCATTGTGGTGTTAAAAATTTTGCTTGCTGCAATTTTGGTCAGTTAAAAAAAAATGCACCAAAAGCGCACCTCCCAGTTAAAATGCAATTAAACGCAGCAAGAACACATCAACATGACCTATGAAAAACACACTATTAGCACAGTAGAATCGCGGCACCTTTCTCTTTATCGGCAAAATGCTGAAAACACCATTTTCGCCCGATATTTTTCAGTCACTAAAATTTCTGTGCATCTCTGCCATTGAGTAGTGGATGTGTATGTTTGGACAATAAAGATATCATTTAACCACTTCCTTACTGGGCACTTAAACCCCCCTCTTGCCCGGACCAATGTTCAGTTTTCAGCGCTGTCACTATTTGAATGACAATTGCGCGGTTGTGTGACGTTATACCCAAACAAAATTTGCGTCCTTTTTTTCCCCACAAATAGAGCTTTCTTTTGGTGGTATTTGATCACCTCTGCGGTTTTTATTTTTTGCGCTATAGACAAACAAAGAGCGATGATTTTGAAAAAAGAAGAATATTTTTTACTTTTTGCTATAATAAGTATCCAAAAATAAAAAATAAAAAAACAAATGTATTCATCAGTTTAGACCGATATGTATTCTTCTACATATTTTTGGTAAAAAAAAAAAATCGCAATTGGCGTATATTGATTGGGTTGTGCAAAAGTTATCGCATCTACAAACTATGAACATTGGTTTATGGCGTTTTTATTATTTTTTTTTTTCTGGTAATGGCGGCGATCTGCAAATTTTATCGGGACTGCGACATTGCGGTGGACATGTCAGACTTTTTTGACACTTGTATACAGCGATCAGATCTAAAAATAGACACTGATTACTGTATAAATGTTATTGGCAGTGAAGGGGTTAACACCAAGGGGGCAGTGAAGGGATTTAATGTGCTCCCTGTATGTGTCATAACTGTAGGGGGCAGGGCTAACCGGGGCATAACAGATCTAACTGATCCCGATAACAGGGATCAGTAGATCTGTCTCGCCCCCCCCCCCCCCACAGAGCGGGGAACCGCCGTGTTTACATCGGTGGTTCCCCGTTCTGGTTCTCTGTGACCGGATCGTGGGTCTCCGGAGGACATAGAGTCTGCCCGATCCGCGGGCACGCTCGTGCGGCAGCAAGAGCGCGCCCAGCACGAGCAAAAGGGGAGGGTGTCTATTGATGGCCTCCCGGCAAAGCAGATATATAACCCCAAACATTATATATATTTTTTTAGCAGAGACCCTAGAGAATAAAATGGTGATCGTTGCAATATTTTGTGTCACACAGTATTTGCGCAGCGGTCTTAAACACAATTTTTTGGGGAAAATGCCCAATTTTTTGTATAATATGAAAGATGATGTTACACCGTGAGAATCATGAGAGAATCCTGATCTTTATTCTAAACAAAAAAATTGTGATTCTCATTTTGGCCAGAATCGTGCAGTTCTATGCACACGTTAAAATGCAAATTTTAGTCCAAATTATATTATTTCTGAAAATATTATCTCTAAAAATTATATATTTTCTGAAAGCAGAGACCTTGTAAAATAAAATGGTCAGTTGACATTTTTTATGTCATGCAATATTTGAGCTACTGTCCATAAAATGTATGTTAAAAAAAACAAAAAAATAAAAAAACACTCACATTGATTTTGGTGCACACATGCACAATATAATACACCAGGCAATAAGACACCAACAAGAAATTGCATCCTGGCACCTGGGCTACTGCCCCGAATGTTTCCACGCACCCCACGCCCCTCTGCTATATATCTCAGGCTCCTCTTGTCCATCTGCGGGCCTGGGACATGCATAGTAGGTGCCGCCAAGTACAAGGGAGGGAGGAGAGCGAACACACATACGCTGTCCTCCCCTTCATGTTGCTGACCTGGGTCCCCATTGACAGTTTGAATGTAATGCAGTGCGATATGCATTGCATTACATTGGAGCACAGGGGAGACATGCAGGTTCTTTTAGACACTGGATATCTCCTTAAAGAGAACCTGTCACCAAAAAAAAAGTCACATTACTATTAATATGCAGGATTTATATAGCTCCAACAGTTTTTGCAGCACTTTACAATGTTAGGGCAACGAGCATAACAATTCAATAGAGGAGAAATCACATAGGGGACTTTTTGTCCCCTATGTGATGAAAAAAAAAGTTAAGTAAAAAATAAATAAAATTTTAATTGTAAAAAAATAAAGTTACACTGAAGCACATAAAATCCCTGCCCCCCAAAAGAATATTGAGGCACCCCCACATATACGCACGTACAAATGTAAATACACATGTTGGGGGTGCCTACGCCTGAAAACGTTGATTGCGATACACATTACATTTTGCCACGCACGTTGGAATGAGAGCAATAATTCTAGCACCAGACCTCCTTTATAACGCTAAATGACCTATAGGGGGCTTTTAACCACTTAAGGACCGGGCCTATTTTTTGGACTTGGTGTTTACAAGTAAAAATCAGTTTGTTTTTTTTTTTTGCTATAAAATTACTAAAACCCCCCCAAACATTATATATATATATATATATATATATAACACCCTATAATTTGTCACGCCGTATTTGCGCAGCGGTCTCACAAACTCAATTTTTTGAGAAAAAATTCACTTTGAGTTAAAAAATAAGACAACAGTAAAGTTAGCCCATTTTTTTTCCATATTGTGAAAGATAATGTTACGCTGAGTAAATTGATACCCAACATGTCATGCTTCAAAATTGCGCCCGCTCGCGGAATGGCAACAAACTTTGCAACTTAAAAATCTCCATTGGCGACGTTTAAAAATTTCTACAGGTTAGCAGTTTTGAGTGACATAGGAGCTCTAGTGCTAGAATTATTGCTCTCGCGGCGATACCTCACGTGTGGGTTAAACACTGTTTCATATGCGGGCGGGACTTAAGTATGCGCTTGCTTCTGCACGCGAGCTTGGCGGAATGATCGTTTTAAATTTTTTTTTTTCTAATTTATTTTACTTTTTATTTTTATACCGTTTTTTTTTTAAAAAAAAGTAAAATTTTGATCACATGTAAACATTCCTTGTAATAGAAAAAAGCATGCCAGGACCTCTTAAATATTTGATCTGGGGTCAAAAAGACCTAAAATCTCATACCTCATCTCTATCTCTTTACACTTTAATGCAAAAAAAAAAAAAAAGTCCCCTTTAAGAGCTATGGGCGGAAGTGACTCGTGACGTTGCTTCCGCCTTGCAATGTTATGGAGCCGAGTGGGCGGCATCTTTCGCTCACTCGGCTCACAGACACTGGGGGGAATGAATCCAATCATCTCCACGGGCCGGTAAGCTGCGGCGATGACAGGAAAGTGGCGCGGGGGGACACCACTCCCGCCACCGATAAAAGCGATCTTGCGGCGAATCCGCCGCTGAGACCCCTTGTATCTGAAAGAGAAATTCCGGCAGAAAAAAAAACACGATACCAGGGGTTATGGTAGCTATCTGCTACCATAACAACGGTATTCCATTTCAAAGTACTGCCGTATATAGTCGTACGGCGATCGGTAAGTGGTTATATATGGTAAATATAGAGTACTGAAGTTTGTCGGCATTTCATGGGTGCACGCAAATTTAAGGTTTGACATTTTGGGTCTCTATATTTACTCGGTGCAACCTCGGCTGTTATATTTTACCAAAGAAATGGTAATTTATCATGTTTGCCCCCTAAGATTAACTTTGTGGTAATATTGTGTGGCATAAAAAATTGGAACTACCACTGTCTGCTTTCAGAATATATATATAATGTTTTGGGGGTTTTATGTAATCTTCATGCCTAAAATGATTTTTTTTAATGTGCTCAAAACAATGCAAAAATGGCTCTGCCAGCAAAAGGGTTAAAGGATAAGTTCACCTTCGGAAACATTTTACATGTTCTACCCGTAAGCTTTGTTAGTTAATTAAAAAAAAAAAAAAATGGCTCCTAAACTTTTTACTTGGCTCCTAGATCCAAAGCAAATGTGTCAAGCTCTCTAATACACAATTGTTGATAACCTATAAATGACAAGTTGGTATTGAGTAAATAGACCTCAAATATGTCAAACCTTAAAATTGAGCATGTCCATGAAATGGCGAAAAACGACAGCACCCCAAATTTTCTATAAATGCTTTATAAGCATTCGCAGGTCATTCATTTTAAGGTAACAGTGAGTGATGAAGAATTATTGCTCTCATTACAGCTTGCATGGTGATCTCAGATGTGTGTGGCTCAATCATTTTTGGATGCTTGCACACCTGATACACGCACTTACAGTTGTAAATTTATTTTTTACATATATTTTTAATAAGCTTTAATTTTTAACTTTTTATTTAACTTTGCTTTATTAATATCACAATGGGGTAGATCAGCCCTCCATATGAAATCATAATGCAGGTGACAAGTTCTCTTTAAGGAGACATTACAGGGGAGGGTAACTGTACTATCACTCCTGCGCTCTTGAAGCCAGTTGAGCACAGAATGTGCTTGATTGGCTTCCTCCCTGGCCGAAGTATCCAGATATTGACAACTCTGAACCCCGAAGTGCCCAGAGCTGAGCACTTCTGGCTCTGTTTTCATAGAGGAGTTTGTTGAATAAATGTTTGCTGATCCCCTGCCACTCTCCATTCTGACACCCACCATGGAGGTCCCGAGCACTCAGGAGGGATCAGTAACAAGTGATTGGACAGATCTAGTCATATTCTCAAGAATTCTAACAGCTCACTGTACAAAGATAAAGAAACTGTCTACTTGTTGGTACTGCCAGCAACGCAATCTTTTTACTTACAATGGCGACTTGGGGCCACTTAGCTGGTAAGTCAAGGCAACTTGCTTAATAGAACTTCAGTTTTAGTAACTCTGGTTTTAACTGTGTGTTCTGAAATGTAATATTGGTGATATCAAGATCATCTGTTCAGTAGCTGCTTGGAAATGCGGCCTGTAGTTATGGCAATTTTCTTAATTGTGGGGATTGTTGGCAGCTGTTTCATGTTTATCAAAATGGATTCATTAAATTAATATATTCTTGGCGGAAGAACTATTAATCCAAGGTCACATAACAAACATAATACATTCTTGAATAAGAAAGACTTTTGATTTTTGTTAGTACGGAAATGTTCCCAAGTGATTTACGTAGTGTAATACTGCCCCGCCAGACCAAGGCTGCATACAGTAAAGCATATACGGCTGTACCGTTTATGGCTCATTTACACCACAGCATGGGCTTTATTGTGAGCTTGACTCACTGTGTAATGCGTGCTGCAATGCATTAACACGCATTGCAGCAATCTTTTTTTGTTTTTTGTTTTTTTCTCCTAATTTTTTATGTTACTGTTGTGCATTGCAGTGTGTTATAATGTGTCACAGAACCTCAAAATACATTGCTCAAAAATGCAACATGTCCCCTTTTCTTTCGTTTGTGAACTGAAGCCATAGGACATTAGGGACATTGCCTTGTTCTTGCATTGGGTCTGTGTTGAGAAACCTTTCCCAAATGTAGTCCTACTCTGCCTTTAAGGAGTAACTTTGCCCTACCGAACACCAAAAAAATCCCGAACATTTGTCCTTGTCTCAAAGGGCTATATCAAGTAAAAAAGAAAAACTTTTTTGTTTTTATATCGTGTTTTTTTTTTTTTTTTTTTTTGCAAATGTGTAAGAGGCGGAGGAGGCAGGAGAGAGGACCTTTCTAAAATGGGTAAAAGTTAAAGCAAAGCTAAATACAAAACTTTTTTTTTTATTGTGGATAGAGGAAGGGAGGATTATATGTTATTTTTAGGCACCTGCGTCTTGTTGGTGAGATTTTTGTTCACTTTCTGTCACATAGCCAAAACTGGAAATGAGAGTAAATACCTCCAAAGTGAGGAAATCCCTGTTTCCACCCAGAACTCCCCATTGGAAGATTTCCCCTCTATTCCTGTTCTGGGGACAAAATTGAGATTTCCTTTCACTTTCTAGGTGACATTTGTAAACATATCACTATTTTACTAACAGACATATCTGTCTGCATGGCACACCACTTCCTCAAACTCAATCTATCCAAAACCGAGCTCATAACATTTCCTCGCCCACGTGCCCCTTCCCCTGACTTCTCTGTCAAGAGCAATGGCACAACTATTAGTGCGTCCCCACATGCCAGGGCTGCTAGGTGTTATCCTGAACTCCGAACTCTCCTTTCGGCCCCATATCCAATCACTGTCCAAAGCTTGCCGCCTCAACCTCCGCAACATACGTCCCTTCCTAACTAATGAAAGCACAAAGCTCCTAATTTACTCCCTGGTTACCTCGCGCCTCGACTACTACAACTCCCTCCTTGTTGGCCTACCTTTATATAGGCTATCACCTACTCAGTCCATCATGAATGCTGCTGCCAGACTCATCCACCTTACAAACTGCTCAGTGTCTGCTACCTCTCTGCCAATCCCTCAACTGGCTTCTGCTCCTCCAACAAATTCAATTCAAAATACTAACAAGTTACAAAGCCATCCACAAGTTGGCTCCCAGCTAAATCAGTAACCTAGTCTCAAAATACCAACCTAATCATCCTCTTTGTTCCTCCTAAGACCTCCTGCTCTCTATCTCCCTTGTCACCTCTTCCCATACTTTGCTCCAGAACTTCTCCCGAGCCTCTCCCATCCTTTGGAATTCCCTACCCCAATTCTGTCTGACTATCTCCGAATCTATCCACTTTTAGGCAATCCCTTAAAACTTTTTTTTCTTCAGAGAAGCCTATCCTGCCTCCACCTAACAACTGTATTTTTATTTTCTTCATCGGCTCTTCCCCCACATTTATTACCTTTTGTTTAACTTGACTCTCCCTCTTAGATTGTAAGTTCTAAATAGCAGGACCCTCTGATTCCTCCTGTATTGAGTTGTATTGTAATGGTACTGTTTGCCCTCATGTTGTAAAACTCTGCACAAACTGTTGGAGCTATATAAATCCTGTATATTAAAGCGTTTGTTAAGCCACTTGTATAAAAAGCTCCCATCTGCTCGGCATTATAACAAGAAGTTGCCCTGTGACTGTGTTATAACATATATATACTTCTCTGTATAGACAACACACCTTCTTACTAGGATCAGTTGTCGTATTTCAGCTTTTCTCTCTCAGCTCAGAGTTCCTGAGGGTGGGGCTGAGCACTGCTGCTGCTATCAGCTGGAGAGAGAGAGAGAGCGCTGTGCTATGTTATCTATATAGATAAGAATATTTCTGATATGACACTGACACAGGGAACTTATTTTTCTAATACGGAGGGATAGGAGCTTTAAGAGTTAATTATGAGAGCAGAGAGGAGAAGCTATGAGAGGAAGAGGGAGGGGGGATGAGAGGGGAGTTGAAGACAAGCACACAGGAGATAGAAGAGCTGGGAGTGATAGTCTGCATAGACCACGGGGCTCTCAGGATAAGCTATATACAGGGGGAGTCCATACACAGGGGGAAGTCATGACCTGGCATTATCAAACAGGTATTTTAGGCGATACAGAGGGATAATTTAAAAAGCAAAAGCACCATGCTGCTAATTGCACATTAAAGAGAGGGCAGCAGCATTTTTTTGGGGGTTAACAAACTATTTAATAATAATAATAATAATAATGGTGATAATAATAACATGACCAATATAGAAAGTGAATCTCCCTAGTGGGGATGGCAATAAAAACTTGACAGTGTTGTAATCCCTATCCACTCTTTGCAATAATTGAAATTTGCATTCAGTTATAGTTTAAAGTGGGGGTCGGCAACCCGTCGATCGCGGTCCACCTGTCGACCGCCGGCAGGTGACAGGTGGACCGCGAACAGGTTCATGCGCCGCCGACCCCTGCCCTCTATGTGCCGGTCCTTTCTCCCTCACAGTCTCAAGCTTCCTGCGCGGCTGTGCTGCGCCCTCTATGTCCTGGCGTCTCCCTCCCGCCTCCTCCGCCGCTGTTATAAGTAAACAGCGGAGACCAGGAGAAAGCTCAGGACGGAGGGCGGGAGGAGGAGCCAGCCGAAACTTTAACTATGTTAAACCACTGGTGATTGGTTGGTAGCACATAGGGTGGTCCTAAGCAACCAATCACCAGCTGACTTATATGAAAAGTCACTCTGCCAGCTCCCCCGCTGTCCAGAACAGTGCTGCCTCCTGGTCTCCACTGTGAAACAGGTAGGGCACTGTGCTATGGGAGAGGAGGGAAGGGGGGGGGGGGGGTAGGTTACTGCTATATGGGAAAGGGGCCACCTGGCGCTAGCTGCCCAACGGCTGGGGGTGA
>BLSH010137470.1:328633-354494 GCA_018402905.1 Glandirana rugosa
AAAAAAGTAAATATGACGTTTTTTATTTATTGGGTCACCACTAGTTTATGGTGGTTCTCTTACAAGATAAACACCCCCCCCCTAGTATTTTTAAAGTAAACGCATGTCACAACGTGTAGGCGTGTTAACGGTCAATTTCATCGTCACGGTACCAGTAGTTCCCCCATCACTGTACGCAAATGAAATTTTTATGATCCCCCCCCCACAAATAGAACATTCTCTTGGTGGTATTTGATCACCACTGGGTTATTTATTTTTTGCAGTATAAATGAAAAAAAAGACGGAAAATGTTGAATAAATCCCAACGATGTCCAATGAAAAAATTTGATGCACACGCATGCGTGCACCAAACCCGCAAGTAAGGCCGCAACGTACTAGTACATCGCCCCGGCCTGCAGGCTCGTAGTGCTACTACTGTGGTTAAATGAGCTTTGGCCCACAGAAGACAGTGGCATTTCTGGATCCTGTTCAGATATGGCTTCTTTTTTGCATGATAGAGCTTTAACTTTCATTTTTGGATGGCATTGCAAGCTGTTTACAAAGAGTAACTTTTGGAAGTGTTCCTGAGCCCATGCAGTGATGTCCATCACAGAATCTTGCCTGCTTTTAATGCAGTGCCGTCTGAGGTCCCGAAGACTACGGTCATCCAATATTATGCTTCCACTTGGCCCTTGCGCACATAGGTTTCTCCAGATTCTCTGAAGCTTTTGATAAGTAGTGTAGATGACTTGCGCATATAGATTTATCCAAATTCAATTAATCGTTTGATGATATGTAGTGTAGATGACAATGTTTTTAAAGTCTGCAATTTTATGTTGTCACTGCTCACTGGGAACACTTTTCCTGATGAGGTGTTTGTGTAGTTTAGTTTGAGAACATCTGACTGAAGTCCAGTTTTGTTCTTGAACTCAGTGTTTGTTTTAGCTTCTTATCTGACTTGCATTCACAATCGGATATATACAGTATGTATAAAGAGCTGCCCATTGCAGTCCAGGAGCCAGCAACTACTGAAGTCTGACAGAGCCTAATCCTGAGCTGGAGACACATACCAAAGCAGAGCAAACATATACTGCCTGTGACAGGCAGCCTGGAGACAGAGGAAGATTATATATATACAGGAGGGCACTTAATGCAAAGTAACATCTCTTAATATACGTGTACTATACTTGTACATCAGGTGAGAAACCTATATCTCTACTCATTGTTTCATCTGATGATATGGCTACTCTTAGAAGCGCGCCCCCCCCCCCCCTTTTTTGTTTTTCAATTTTATGTTTAGGAACATTATTATGAAAATTTTCAACAATTTTTAGACACTGCTTTTCACAGATTAGTGAACCTCTCACCATCTTTACTTCTAAGACACTCTAGGATGCAATTAACTGAATTAGTTGTAAAAAAATTCTTTTAGCTCTTCCTTGTTAGTACCGCTTACTTTACCAGCTTTTTGTTGCCTTGTCTCAACTTTTTTGAGACGTGTTGCTGCCATCAATTTCGAAATTACCTCATTATTTTCTCCGTTTAACTACATCCCGCCTGCCATATAGTAAAATAATGGGTGCAAGGTGGCTCTCTCCTTATGACGTCGTCCCACCCTCGCAAGATCTGTGATCAGCGGTGCGCTGTGTCCCTGGGACACGGCGCATCATGGATCTCGGTAAAGAGCCGATGACTAGGCTCTTTACCCTTGTGATTAGCTGTGTCCAATCAGCCAGTTATCGGCTCTCCTCTTCTCACACTGACAGTGTGTGAGGAGACGAGAGCCGATCAGTGGCATTTCCTCACAGGGGAGATCTGCACAGATAATAAGGGCACTGATGCCTTTTAATGCCCATCAGTGCCGCCTATCAGTGCTGCATATTAGTGCCTCCTGATCAATGCAGCCTATCAGTGCAGCCTCATGCACATCAATGAATGAGAAAAATTACTTATTTACATAATTTTATAACAAACTAAGAAAAAGATTTGGTATATTTTCTATTGTGAATAAAATCTGGGTTTATGAGATTGGATAATCATTGCATTCTCTTTTTATGTAGATTTTACACAGCATCTCAACTTTTTTGAAATTGGGGTTGTACATGTATTTACTGTCTAATTTGCCAAAAGCCTTGTAATTTTGCAGTAAAGTACACTTCTGTGCAGCACTGCTTATTCAGAAATTTTGCTCTACTACTTCTTGATTCAACTTTACTGTTTCCTGAATCACCTACTGGCTAATTGTTCAGTGGTGGTGATGGTGCTGTTTCACTGTCTAAAGAATTACTGAAGGTAGAGAAGCAATGTAAGAAAGCTGATTTGCTGAATAAGAACATTGGAGTGCCATTTGCCTAAGTCCAAATCGCAAGACTGGCTGTATAAAATGACAAAGGCTTTAACAGATAACACTGTAAACATGCATGTGTTTAAAACCCAGCTCACATCAAAATACATTTTTGGTTTTTGATTACAATTGGGAAGTATTATAACCAACCATCATATTTTGATTTCTATTAATTTCACGGTTGACCTGGTTTCATGTCACGTCCTGTCCTGTGACCACAAAGGAAGTCAGGAGATCTCCCCAGCATGGACACTAGTAGCAGTGAAAACCTGATCTTACCATCTCTTTGCCCCTTATGAAAATATTGTGCTCACTTCCTGTCTTGGTGACCACACAGGAAAAAATAAAAATCACATCAATTCAATGGCTAAAGAAACCACAATAAAAGCCTGACAGATGTCCTGACACTTTTGAATTGTTTCCAAAATTAAAAGAACTTTTGCTAGAATTATGAATAGGAACAAAATTGTGCTTTGCCCAGGCAGCACAATGCAGCAAGCTTGCTGTAAAGTGGTTGTAAACCTCAGACATGAAATTTGAACAGAGTATATGCCTAAATAGTGTGCACTTGTCTCAATTAAGGGCACTAAGTGTAATTTCTGTTTGCTGCCTTGTTCCTCTGCTATCAGCATTAATCACTTCAGACAAGTTTTCCTGACAAGAGAAAAATGATGACAGGGGAGGTATCTCCAGCACACAGCCTGTAATTGACAGCCTCTCAGCTCTGTTCCTGTCTTCTGTGTAGAGGGTAGTGTGTCCCTTCCCTCCAATCATCTCTCAGAGCTCTCCTCACTGAACTCTGCGGTATGTAATTTCAGCTCTCTGCCCCATTTTGTGGAACACACCAGTGTTAACTTTGACATCAAATTTAGATGTAGTTTTAGTTATAGTCTTTGGAGTAAAATACCATTTTAGTTTTAGTCCTATTTTAATCATCTGAATTGTTTTAGTCGTATGTTAGTCGATTAAAATCTCCAGTATTTTAGTCGTCTAAAATCAAATGGGTTTAGTTAAATTTTAATGTATTATTTAAGCATTTCTTTAGAATTGCCAAACTCATTATATACTCCTAGAGTAAAACACTAATATGTTATTATTTATGGTATTCAGGTTTGAACATGCACTAAAGACACAGATTTAGTGATATATAACATTTTATAAATAAAACCAAGTTTTCATAAACAAATATATTGTTTTTTGACAAACAGAAGTACCAAAAAAATGTAAACACTATTGGCTGTAATGCCATTGCACATATTACCTGAATATATTACCAACATTAAAGGGGTTGTAAAGGTTTGCTTTTTTTTTTTTCTTAAATAACAAACGTGTCATACTTACCTCTCTTGTGCAAGGGTTTTGCACAGAGTGGTCCCGATCCTCCTCTTCTGGGGTCCCTCAGCGGCGCTCCTGGCTCATCCCCACATCAAGTGACCTGTCTGAAAAGCGATCTCCCTGGGGGCACCTGTGCGGGCGTACTCCCGTGTCCTGCTGCTGCGTCCATTGACACAGACAGCACGACTGTCCGGCTCCTGCGTCATTGAATTTGATTGATGAGCCTATGGCTCTAATTAGGTGCTTTAAAAAAAAAAGACCCTGCCGATGAAATTCATGTTGCCGGCGTCCTGAAAGGGGCCGGCTGCATGACTAGGTGGTGGTCTCAATGGCCATGGATAAATTCATGCTATGCATGAATCTATCCATTTAGCATAGAGGGGGCGGTGCCCGTTTGGCCTTAATGGACGGGCAGCTCCTGGTACAACTCCTAGTTACTCCACATTTCCGGTTTATTGTCCACTTCTCATTTAATGCATATTAACCTTTTTATGATGCATCCCCTGCCTCGTTTTCAATGTACATTTATTTTGAACCCCTGATCATGGCACATCATTTCTTTACTGTGAATTTATTTCAAAATATAAAAAGGCGCCAACCCTGTGCAAAATGTGTGACAGCTGCCCCTTTAAGTGTTAATCACACTAAAAAAAATCAAGCAAAAAATATTAAAGTAGGCGCTAATTAAACTACATACAACCTAAAATTAACATGTGCTAGGTAATAAACATAACTACTATGCAGTACCAAAAACACATAACAAAAACGCACAAAAAATTCCACAAAACTGAAAAAAATACCCTTGTTAATACCAGTGTTATATCAGTGATAACTTAATGCATATACATTCAAACATGATCACTGTTGTACAATCCCAAGAACAAAAAATGCACCAAAAAAATTGCACAAACAGTTCCACAAAAAAACGAAGAAAAAAATCCCAATTAATAATGCTGGTGTTCTATCAGTGATAGCTTAGTGCATATACACTTCAAAATCAAAAAGTACTATACAAATATGTAATTTGAAGTCCTTATTCAACTGTGACCATTTTCAAATTCTTGCACCTTAATGAAATGATTCCAATCCACTGTGCATCTTTATATGGTTCCAAGAAAAAAAACATGCTCCACCACCAATAATGCAAATGCTCACTCACCAGAGCCCAAAGGCCCACTGGACCACAAAGCGTGTGTAATGATATTATTACAATCTCCCGGCATAGGGCTCCAAGTTTTCTCCTTTCCAGTTCACAGACACCACTTCCCCTCAGCAGGATATACACCAATCACCCAGAAAGAAGATAAACACGGTGATCGTGCAACACAGTTTTATTAAAAAAGTTCCCTTGAAACCAATCCCCAAATATATGCGCTTACATGTCAGTGTGCCCAGACCGGCACCAGCTCGACCAGCATAAATGTTTAAGTTCTAAGGATAGTATCCAACACACTTCCGTTGAAATGGTACAGACAAAGGCACTTTCTGTCTCACCATATTCCAGCGGACGTCCAAACGAACGTGACATCACATGCGGTTTACGGGAATAGCTGCGGCAATCCGACCTATATGCATTTCACTGTATCGCTTCATCAGGAAGTTCTCCTGTTTCAACTGTTACAGCTCACAATTTTAGGCTTTCCCTCATATTTTTTTTGTCCTGGTGAAATGACCTCCAGGAAAAACAGAGCAGATTAATCTCCCCAGTTTGAAAAAGAAAAACCCGACTGTAGTTCTAACCCTCCTCTAATCTGTCCACGGTGGGGAAAAAGGCATAATGCACTTTTAGGCCTCATGCACACAGGATGTTTAAGTCCTAAAAACGTCAGTAGCTTATCAGTGATTTTTCCAGCTTTTATTAGCGTTATATTACCGGCGTTTTTTTGCGTTTTTTGAAGGACCAGCGGTTTTATTTTTTTCCCTCAATTGATCTAAAACGTCCAAAAATGTTGGTGACCCGCGTTTAGCAGAGTTTTTGCACGTTTTTGAGCGTTTTTACAGCTCAAAAACATCTCTCAGAACCCATTGGTCTTGGGTTTTTTTTACAGTTCAAAAATGCCCCTGCCAAAAACAGTTGACAACAATGTATGTGTGCATGAACACATAGGATAACATGATGGAGGGTTTATTGACTGTAGACAAAAATGCCTGCAGCTAAAAACAGCTGCTGTAAAACAGTCAAAAACCGTCCAGTGTGCATGAGGCCTTAAGATTGCCATGCTGGTCAACTTTATACACTGTTATGCACATTATGTATTCAATATACAATGCTCAGGTGTTTACTCTTTGCTGTACTTTTTATGCTCCATACAGCTGTTTATGGTGTGCCATAGATGTATGCCACAGCGGTTGGACTCATATGCTGTGCTGCACTTTACGCTGCCCAATGGAATATGTTTGAAAAACATTTTTACCTTAAATGTAAGCAGTCACAAGATATTTAGTGCTAGGTGATCAAAAGCAGGGGGTATACATTTTTTTTTTTTTTTTTTTTTTTTAAATGAAGGTTTAGTTATTTTAATACACTTGAGAAAATCTGCTATAAGCTTGACTCTTCAAACTTGTACCCTCATTTTCTCTGGCTCACTTCATGCACTGTACATTATAGACTGATTATGCTACACTGTGCCTTTGTATGCATTCCCCCTTGCTCCTAAAGAGGACACACTTCAATTACTGTCCCCCAATGTTCTCCCTCCTCTGAGTCCCTGATACTGAATTTCTTTCATCATCATGGTGCCTCTTGTTTATATTTTGAATTTTTGTTCTGCAAGGTTTCACAATATATAGTTTTCTTCTGTGCGTATATATAATGCGTGAATCCATAGTTGGCATAGGCTGGCATAAAGTAAGAATAATGTTCTAAAAAATAGACGTGTTATAGAAAGTGTTATATGTTACCCCAGCTCTGTAGTGCTATATTGATTTACATGTTGTGCCCTTGTGTTAGATGTGTACCCTAGTGTGTTTCAATGTGTAGTTATCAGCATACAGTTGTGCTCATAAGTTTACATACTCCTCTCCAAATGTAGCGTTTATGGTTGTGGCCAAAAAGCTCAATTTTGGTCTCACTCCAACTGACTTTATGCCAGAAGGTTTGAGGCTTGTCACTGTACAGTTTGGCGTATTGTAAGCGGGATACTTTGTGGCATTTGTGTAGTAATGGCTTTCTTCTGGCGACTCCACCATGCAGCCCATCTTTCTTCAAGTGCCTCCTTATTGTGCATCTTGAAACAGACACACCACATGTTTTCAGAGAGTCCTGTATTTCACATGAAGTTATTTGTGAGCTTTTCTTTGCATCTCGAACAATTTTCTTGGCAGTTGTGGCTGAAATTTTAGTGGGTCTACTTGACCTGACCGTGGTTTGGTTTCAACAGAACCCCTCATTTTCCACTTCTTGATTAGAGTTTGAACACTGCTGATTGGCATTCTCAATTCCTTGGATATCTTTTTATATCCCTTTCCTGTTTTATACAGTTCAACTACCTTTTCCCGCTGATCCTTTGACAACTCTTTTGCTTTCCCCATGACTCAGAATCGTCAGTGCAGCACTGGGTGAAAGACACAAGGGTCTGTCAGGAGTCCAGAAACTCATTGACCTTTTATACACACACACTAATTACAAGCAAACAGATCACAGGTGAAGATGGTTACCTTTTAATAGCCATTCAAACCCCTTTGTGTCAACTTGTGTGCATGTTATCAGGCCAAAATCACCAGGGTATGTAAACTTTTGATCAGGGTCATTTAGGTAGTTTCTGTTGTCATTATGATTTAAAAAGCGTAAACACAGTTGATTGATAATGAATTGCTTCAGCCAAACACTAACCATGAGTGAAAGAAATGTTTTTGTGTTATCATTCATATTCTCTGAAAAATGGCCAAGAAATCATAAATTCTGCCAGGGTATGTAAACGTATGTGCACAACTGTATATAATTTAAACCAGTTGTATGCGAGGACACACAAGCCGAGCAAATATAGTACATTCCAAAAGAGCAATCATAAACTAATAACCAGCTGTATAACTGGCTTTATCGAATAACCACAAAAATCACGAGTCATGCACTGTTTTTTTTGTTTTTGTTTGTTTTTTTAACTGAAAGACTGATCATTTTGCTATAGCTGCACAGAGTACATTGAATTGGTAACAAAGTAAACATGATCACTCTCCATTGCCTTAACCACTCAGTGACATTTACTGTCCAGGGAAAAAGCTTTATATGTTCATGTATTTAGGAAATCATGCCAGTATCTAGAAATGCAATAATTAAAATAGAAGTATGGGTTTTATTTTTATTTTAGAATCATACTTACCTAGGTGGATGCCCCATTGGTCCAAAGCTGCATCTGTCCCCCGGCGCCTCTAAGACTGAGAACCGAGCGATCTAACACCGACGATAGCTCGGTTCTCAGAGCTCCCTGAGTAGAGAGCTGGTGATTGTCAGTCACGGGGTCTCTCTGCTCTGCCACCCCTCCCACACGCTTACTGGAGCGCTGTGCTGTGGAGGGGGCGGGAACAGCCGGCTCAGGCTCTCAGCGGCTCGCTGAGAGGCTGAGCCGGTTGCCAATTCGATCCAGGCATGTGGGCGGATCCCGACCATATGGTCACAATCCTTCCCGAGCCTGGACCGGCTCAGTGACATCAGCCGACGGGTCTCAGGAGTGCAGAATGAACTGCACTCCTGTGATCCACAGAAGTACATCCAAACAAGTTTTGGCTGTGCTTCTCCTTTTACTAAAATGAATTAAAATGCATAAACTGTGCATTATTGGAAAGAAATGCAGATTAGAATCAAATATACAGTAGTTCATTGTATGTAGGTTTTATAGTCTGACTACTTGCACCTATACAGCAAACCTACTTAAAATATGTCTACTCGGCATGCAAATATTATTATTAATAATGTTAATCTCTAAATGTAACATATGAACCGTTTTATACATTTTGTCTTCTGTTTCACTGGGTGTAGTAGCTGGAAAAAGTAACCACAAATTAATTTCGGAACGTACGTTAAATAATCTGATAAGAATTTGAAACATAATCTCCCACCCCACTTCCTTTTACCCATACCTAGGTGAGCTTAGCTTTTGGGAACCCACTATACCACACTTATGTTTTTTTCTATGACTATTTTTTTCCTTTTGGTAGGCACTTAGTAAAACCCTTATGCCTATGCTTCTTTTTATCTGAATCGCTTCATTGAAAGCCACAGTCAAGAGAACATATATGGGTACCTAAAGTTTTATATAAAATCCCACATTTTCTACATGGTTCCACCCCTTCCCACCTCCTATGCCTCCCTATTGGTCAACGAATGTACCTATCACATACAAAGAACCAATAGGGAGACTTGACAGGTTGGAGTATTCACGATAAAGCTTGACTTTTCATTATATGGGGCACATGCCAGGCTGGCACATGTTGTTCTTTAGTTAAGTGGCACTTCCGCTCTTGCACTTCATTGATTGCATGTAGTGAAAATCTACAGCAAGCTACTTTACAAAACACCAGACTGCAGGTGACCTCATTTCCCCATTCAGCTCTCCTTCCTCTCTGTAACATGCACTTTCTACCTCTCCTTTTCACAGTTGTATGCTCTCTTTAAACTTTATTTCCTTCATCCCTCCTTCCCAAAACCAGCCTCTCCTTCTCCTGTGTCCTCTGGAATGCCTGCTTTGTCTGCAACAAACGCATCTCTATTCATGACCTCTTTGTCACGAACTTCTTTAATCTTCTTTCTGTCACCATAACCTGGCTTCATTAATCCAACACTGCTTCTCCTGCTTCCAGCTCCAATGGTGGCCCTCTCTGGACTCACTCCTCTAGACACAGTGGACACAAGGGAGGTAGAGTGGGAATCCTCCTATCCCCACGGAGCACCTTCCAGGTTCTTCACTCTCTTCCCTCTCCTCATTTGAAGCTCACTATATACGTCTATTTACTCCAATTTCTTTAATAATTTCTGTGATCTACTGCCCCCTGAACCAGTATTCGCTTTCCTTGATGACTTCTCTGCCTGGCTACCCTACTTTCTCTCTTCTGAACTTCCCACAATCATTCAACCAATATAAATCTGCCCTCAAAAAATACAATTATTGCCTCCACACTGCCAAGCAGAACTGTTTTATCACTCTCATTAACACCTTTTCACCTAGTCCCCATCAAATCTTCTCTACCTTTAACTCTCTACTTCATACTCCACGGCCTTCACCTACTAGCTCACTCACTGCCCAGGAGATCAGCGTTTACTTCAAAAAATAAGATTGAGATGATTTGTGATAAAATCTCCATTCTACAGATAACCACACACTTAACACCCCATGTCCACAGGTACACTCACCACTTCCCTTATTTAACCCTGCTACTATAGACAAGGTTGCTAAACTTATTTCTAATGCCCTCCTAACCACCTGTCCTCTGAACCCTATTCCCTCTCAAATACTGCGTTCACCTACTGGCTCCATCCTACACTAACTCACATTTTCAATCTCTTCCTCTCTTCTGGCATCTTCTCCAACTCTCCAAAATATGCACTAATCATCCCCATACTTAAAAAGCCTTCCTTGGACCCCTCCAGCCTTAACCTACGCCCCATCTCGTTGCTCCCCTTTTCCTCCAAAATCCTTGAATGCCTGGTTTACAACCAAGTGACCACCTCATTATGAATAACCTTCTTGATCCCCTTCAGTCTGGATTTCACTCTCAACACTCACAACACACACAAACTGCTCTCCTAAAACTCACAAATGGTTTACGAACAGCAAAAACCAATAGAGACTATTAAGTACTCCTACTTCTCGACCTTTCGGCTGCCTTTGATATGATTGACCACCCCCTCCTTCTGAAAAAAACGTTACTCCTTTGATCTCCATGACTGTGCTCTTCATTGGCTCTCATCCTAACTATCCCCCCGCACCTTTAGTGTAATTTACAATTCTACTTCCTCCTCTCCTCTGCGTTTCTCCATCAGGTATCCACAAGGTTCTGTTCTTGGACCTCCCCTATTCTCAATCTACACCTCCTCCCTCCCTGGGCCAGCTAATATCATTTCTACGCTGACAACACCCAAATCTATCTCTCTACCCCTCAGCCTACACCATCAGTTTCCTCACGCGTCACTAATTTACTAACTGACATATCAGTCTGGATGCCACACCACTTCCTCAAACTCAACCTGTCGAAAACCAAGCTCATAATATTTCCTCCTTCACGTGACCATTCCCCTGACATCTCTGTCACGATCAATGGCACAGTCATCAACTTGTCCCCGCATGCCAGGGTGCTCGGTGTAATCCTGGACTATGAACTCTCCTTTCGTTCCCATATTCAATCACTTTCCAAAACTTGCTGCCTCAATCTCTGCAACATTTTCAATATATACGCTCCTTCCTAACTGATGACACCACAAAGCTCCTAATCCACTCCCAGGTTATCTCTCGCCTCAACTACTGCAACTCCCTCCTCATTGGCTTACCTTTTACAATAGGTAACCCCCCCCCCCCCCTTCAGTCCATTATGAATGCTGCTACAAGACTCCTCCACCTTAAAAATCGCTCTGTGTCTGCTACCCCTCTTTGTCAATCCTTCCACTGGCTTCCGCTTTCCCAACAAATCAAACTAAAATACTAACAACTTACAAAGACATTCAAAACGTGTCCCCTCCTACATCACTGAACTAGTCTCAAAATACCAACCTAATCATTCTCTTCCTTCCTCCCAAGACCTCATGCCGGGACGTCCCCTCCTTCCATGCTTGCCTCCAGGACATTTCCCAAGTCTCTCCTATCCTATGAAACTCACCCCAATCTGCCTGACTATCTCCTACTTTGTCCACCTTTTAGACGTTCCCTAAAAAACATTCTCTTTAGAGAAGCCTATTCTGCCCCACCTAACAACTATTTATTTTCTCCATCAGCTCATCCCCAACAGCTATTATCTTTTGTATCACTTGACCCTCCCTTTTAGTTAGTAAGCTCTAACAAGCAGGGCCCTCTGATTCCTCCTGTATTGAATTACATAGTTACATAGTCTGATTGAAAAAAGACACAAGTCCATCCAATTCAACCAATAGAATTTTATTGTAACTGTACTGTTTGTCCCCACATTGTAAAGCGCTGCGCAAGCTGTTGGCGCTATATAAATCCTGTATAATAATAATATGCCAGGTTTCAGTTGACCAGGTTGTGGCTGGTTTGCTTTAACCCCTGCCATTTCTTTCACTGCCTCCTAGGTCATCAAGGCGTAAAATAGTGTTGAGCCCTTTTGGATATATTAAGTCTGTATGACTGTTGCCAGGTTGCATTGCTGGATTCCTAAATAACAGTAGGGCTGAAACAACGAATCCGCATTTGTCAAGAAGTGTCTGAGAGCTTGTGAATTGTGAGGAGCAATGCCTTGTGGCACATGTAGTCATGGGCAGGAGAAGGAAGTGATTGATTCCAAAGGCAGATTTTTTTTACCTTGCTGTAGGGGCACTATATACTATACTTTGTGGCTTGCTATAGGGGCACTATGAAGGCAAGATGAGCCAAAAGTGGCGGGTGGGGGACCCCAGAAGAATAGAATCAGGGCTGGTCTGTGCAAAACCATTACACAGAGCAGGTAAGTATAATATGTTTGTTTAAAAATAAAAAGCCAACGATTACAATCACTGTATAGAGAAGATCAGCATCTGAATAAAGAGAAGCTGGAGGCTGATAGACTGGAGATAATATGAGGCATTACAATTACATTTAAAGTAAACTTTTACTGGCATTGTGCATTATATTTTAAATGATTATATCCATGAAAAAAGTCCCAGCCTCTAGTACTACTTTATCATAAAATATCGATATCCACCCTCACCGTTAATATAGCTTCATGTCTGACTCCCAGTTAAAATACCCTGTATATCCTACTTCTGGCTATATGTATTACTATATATACAATGGATAAACATTTTTCACACCCCCGTTAAAATGTCAGGTTTCTGTGATGTAAAAAAAATGAGACAAAGATAAATAATTTCAGAACTTTTTCCACCTTTAATGTGACGTATAAACTGTACAACTCAAAAAACAAACTGAATTATTAATATTTTTTTTGGGGGGGGAAGTAAAAATAAAAAAACTAAAATAATTTGGTTGCATAAGTGTGCACACCCTCTTATAACTGGGGATGAAGCTGTGTTCAGAATTAAGCAATCACATTCAATCTCATGTTAAATAGAAGTCAGTACACACCTGTCATCATTTTAAAGTGTCTCTGATTAACCCCAAATAAAGTTCAGCTGTTCTAGTAGGTCTTTCCGAACATTTTCTGTGTTGCGTCCTACAGCAAAAGCCATGGTCATTGTTAAATGTTATCAGTCAGGAGAAGGGCACAAAAGAGTTTCCAAGGCATTCGATATGCCATGGAACACAGTGAAGACAATCATCATCAAGTGGAGAAAATATGGCACTACAGTGACTTTACCAAGAATTGGGCATCCCTCCAAAATTGATGAAAAGACGAGAAGAAAACTGGTCAGGGAGGCTTCCAAGAGGCCTACAGCAACATTAAAGGAGGTGCAGGAATATCTGGTAAGTACTGGCTGTGTGGTACATGGGACAACAATCTCTCATATTCTTCATATGTCTGGGCTATGGGGTAGAGTGGCGAGACAGAAGCCTTTTCTTACCAAGAAAAACATCCAAGCCTGGCTTAATTTTGCGAAAACACATCTGAAGTCTCCCAAAAGCATGTGGGAAAATGTGTTCTGGTTTTATGAAACCAAGGTTGAACTTTTTGGCCATAATTCCAAAAGATGTGTGGAGCAAAAACAATACTGCTCATCACCAAAATAACACCGTACCCACTGTGAAGCGTGGTGGTGGCAGCATCATGCTTTGGGGCTGTTTTTCTTCAGCTGGAACAGGGGCCATAGTCAAGGTAGAGGGAATTATGAACAGTTCCAAATACCAGTCAATATTGACACAAAACCTTCAGGCTTCTGCTAGAAAGCTGGGATCTAGGTGAACTTCATCTTTCAGCATGACAACGACCCAAAGCATTCATCCAAATCAACAAAGGAATGGCTGTACCAGAAGTACCGGTAGATTAAAGTTTTGGAATGGCCCAGCCAGAGCCCAGACCTGAATCAGATTGAAAATCTGTGGGGTGGTCTGAAGAGGGCTGTGCACAGGAGATGCCCTCGCAATCTGGCAGTTCTGGAGTGTTTTTGCAAAGAAGAGTGGGCAAATATTGCCAAGTCAAGATGTGCCATGCTGATATGATAGACTCATACCCAAAAGACAGTGCTGTTGTTCAACTGAGTTTTACAGTTTATGGGTTACATTAAGGGTGGTTTTACACGGCCGTGTCCGTGTGCGGGGATCGATTCATTGATCCCCGCTGAGCTGGTGGATGACAGATCCGTCTCCGCTCACTGTACGGAGATGGATCTGTCAGAGCCCTGCCCTCCTCTATGGGAAATCAGATGAAAATTGGCCATCTGTCCATTTTCATCTGATCCCCAGTCAGATGAAAAAATAGGGTTTCCATCCGTCGGGCTTTGGGGTAGAGGAGTGGATCGGAGAGCAACGGGTGTCAGTGGACATGTCACCGCTGACATCCGTCGCTCCATAGAAGTGCATGGAGCGTCCGTTAAGGTCCGCCTAAAAAAACGGACAAGCAAACCTGAACGGAACGGCCGTGTGAAAGGGGCCTGAAGGTGGAAAAAGTTCTGAAATTATTTATCTTTGTTTCTTTCTTTTACATCACAGAAACCTGACATTTTAACAGGGGTGTGTAGACATTTTCTATCCACTGTATATATGAAGTTATATATATTATTACTGTTTCACAGTATAAATTAACCCCTTAGGCCTGATTCACACCTATGTAGGTTGCAGTTTGCATATCCCAGGTGCATTTCGTGTTTTTCAATACACATTTTTGATCCATTGAAGTCTATGGAACCAAAAACCAGGAAAAAAATCCCTGGCCCTTTCTATAAAATGCACAG
Organism: Glandirana rugosa; assembly: GCA_018402905.1. Taxonomy (NCBI): domain Eukaryota; kingdom Metazoa; phylum Chordata; class Amphibia; order Anura; family Ranidae; genus Glandirana; species Glandirana rugosa. Next base: position 343,282 of record BLSH010137470.1, read on the forward strand.
ATGTGAACTACATCCATAGGAAACCATGTTAAATAGACTGTTGTGTGTTTCTGCAAAACTGAAAATGCACTAAAACATGCATAGGTGTGAACCAGGCCTCATAGTAGTGATTATCTGCCGGTTTTGTACTATAAAGGGCTAATTTTTGTTTTTTTAACCCCATCATGAAAGGTAAAAAAAAAAGCATACTGCTGCTACTCAAGGACTTATGATGGCCATACACGTATTGATTTTCAGACAAGAATATTTTTTGTACATTTGAAAATTTCACTTGCTTTTTAAATTCAGTTTTAAAATGAATGTCATTTCTGAATGAAAACCACATACACTGTCTGAAAATTCCTTTGACCGAGAAATTTTCTATTTTGCTCCTTCAAATTTTTCTGTCACTGTGGTCGAAAAATGAATGTCTCTTTGATCCCACTAATGATTAGAAATTCAAACAAACATTTTTAACCACTCCCCACCACGCCTATAGACGAATGGCGGCTGAGCGGTGGTTCCGTTATGCTGACTGGACGTCATATGACGTCTTCAGGATAACCCGCGATCGTGCATTTCGGCGATCGGTGGTGCGGTGGGTCAGTCTGACCCACCGCATTACCAATCTCGGTAAAGTGCTTCCATCGGAAGCTCTTTACCATGTGATCAGCTGTGACCAATCACGGCTGGTCAGAGTGTAAACAGGAAGAGACGTTTATCGGCTTTCCTCTACTTGCCTCTGCAGACGCGAGTAGAGGAGAGCCGATCGGCTGGTCTCCTGATTGGGGGGGGGGGGGGTCTGCGCTGATTGTTTATCAGCACAGCCCCCCCCTAGGATCGCCACCCTAGACCACCAGGGAGCCTGCGCATGGAGAGCCCACCCAGGAACCACCAGGGAGCAGACCAGGACCACCAGGGAGCCCATCCTAGACCACCAGGTAAGGGACACAGTGCCCAACATGGATGCCACCAGATGCCAATTTCAGATGCCACCCTAGACCACCAGGGAATGACAACCTAGCAGTGCCCACCAGTGCCACCTATCAGTGGTGCCCATCAGTGCCTCCTATCAGTGCCCAGTGTCACCTATCAGTGCCTCTTATAATGCCCGTCAATGCTGCATATCTGTGACACCTGTCAGTGCTGCATATCTGTGCCACCTGTCAGTGCTGCTTATGAGTGCCACCTATCTGTGCCCATCAGTGCTGCATATAAGCGCCTCATCAGTGCTCGTCAGTGCCACCTCATCAGTGCCAATCAATACTGCCTCATCAGTGCCCATCTGTGATGGAGAAAATGTATTATTTACAAAGTTTTATGACAGAAGCAGAGAAAAACGTTTTTTTTCAAAAAAACTTTTTATTTGTAGCGCAAAAAATGAGGTGATCAAATACCACCAAAAGAAAGCTCTATCATGATAAAAAATGTTGTTTGGGTACAGTGTAGCGTGAACGCGCAATTGTCCCCTCCCCCCTTCCATAAGAACGATCAAGTGGCTGAACTGCCGCTATGAACGTTCTTATGGTGCACAGAATCGCCGTCCGGAAAGAATGATATCTGAATGGTGCCTGTAGCTGCAGGCATCATTCAGATATCAGAGCTCAAAGTAAATGAAGTCATATGATGTCCTTGGTGGTTAAGTGGTTAAAATGACGAAATTCTAAGGAAAAAATTGTTTGTGTATGGCCAGCATAAATGACAGCAGGCACAGGTTGTATCAGGCTTCCTGCCTATGACAAGGTAGTCTGTCTGCATAATATTATATTACAATCCTGTCTGAAAATCGTCAAAACAGCATTTTAGGTATTTTTAAATAAACATTTTGATCTTGGAGTCTGATAATTTGTACCAGATTCAACCTCTAATAGTATATATACACTATATTACCTGTGCAGGCCAGTCAAGTTCCTCCAAGCAAGATCCATAAAAATATGAATGAGCGAGTTTGGGGTGGAGGAACTTGACAGGCCTGACCTCAACCCGATAGAACACCTTTGGGATGAATTAGAGCAAGGACTGCGAGCCAGGCCTTCTCCTCCGACATTGTTGCCTGACCTCACAAATGCGCTTCTGGATGAATGGTGAAACATTCCCATAGACACACTCCTAAATGTTGTGGACAGCCTTCCCAGAAGAGTTGAAGCTGTTATAGCTACAAAGGGTGGGCCAACTCAATATTGAACCCTACGGACTAAGACTGGGATGCCATTAAAGTTCACGTGCGTGTAAAGGCAGGTTTCCCAATACTTTTTGGTAATCTAGTGTATCTCTTCTGTCTGTAATTCTCAGAGTGGATTAGATATTTGTTCCCCATCCATTTAGCTGGTTATTTTTATTTAACACTGCATAGGGATATTTAAGAATAAATTGACTTTTTTAAATTTTACACATTAACCATATTAACTACATTATACACCAAACTTTTTTTTTTATCTGATTGAAACAACAATTGAGCAACTAATCGATTTATGAAAATAATTGTTAGTTGCAGCCCCAAATATCAATTTAAGACTTCATGCTTAAAATATTAAACCCAAAACTGTAATATATTGCAGCTTACCAATCATTAGATGTTGCGGCCGTGATAGTTTTCTTTTTTAAAATTTATTTGGATACCCTCAGGTTGGGATTTTTAAGGCACAAAAAGCAGGTGTAATAAAAATATACAAACTTTATTTATTACAAAAATAGGATTAAAAATGGAAAATTCATTTAGTAGAATAAGAATCAAAATTCATATACCGTATATACTCGTGTATAAGTCGACCCGTGTATAAGCTGACCCCCTACTTTTGCCCAAAAAATATGGGAAAACGTATTGACCCGCGTATAAGCCTAGGGTGGGAAATGCAGCAGCCAGGACACAGGGACAGGGAGCCAGGACACAGGGACAGGGAGCCAGGACACAGGGACAGGGAGCCAGGACACAGGGACAGGGAGCCAGGACACAGGGATATTAGCCAGGACACAGGGATTTTAATCAGGACACAGAGACTATAGCCAGAACACATAAGGGATGAGTAAGGTAGTTTCACATTAAACAGAGGTGTGCTGCTTCTAAGAGCCATTCTATGCATGTAACTGTGACTAATCACATTGGAATGTAGAGAATGCTGAGAGAGAGCTGCAACTCTTCACAGAGATCAGGAGGTGGGCTGGACTGAACAGCTAACATCAGCTTGTCCTGCCCATCTCCCGACATCAAGCTGAAAATCTGACACCTCTCTCAGCATTCTCTACATTCCAATGTGATTAGTCACAGTTACAAGCACAGAATGGCTCTTAGAAGCAGCACGGCTCTGTTTAATGTGAAACTACTGATCACCCACAGACACTGACTCGGGTATAAGCCGAGGGGGGTCTTTTGCAGCAGAAAAAATGTGCTGAAAAACTCGGCTTATACCCCAGTATATACTGTACATGTAGTTTAGATCAATTGACAAAACAGATGCACAAGACCTAATGCATTTTGGTACATATAGACCTTCATCTTGTACAAAGTAGGTCACATGATTCTGAAATATAAGAAAAGAGGGTGAAATGTCACTCTTGTCAAAAACCAACTGAAATTAGTCAAAAATATCTTTACAACCATACCTGTTTCAAAATAGAGAATAGGTGTTCAAAAAAGAGCAAATTCAATACAATAAAATTAAGAGGTAGGGCAAGGTTGTGGATTGGAAAATGCTGCCTCATGTACCCATGCCATATGTACCGAAATGCATTAGGTCTTGTGCATCTGTTTTGTCAATTGATCTATTCTACATGTATATGAATTTTGATTCTTATTCTACTAAATTAATTTTCCATTTTTAATCCTATTTTTGTCATAAATAAAGTTTATATATTTTTATTACATCTGCTGGGTGCCTTAAAAATCCCAACCTGAGGGTATCCAAATAAATTTGATTTATTTAGGGATGATGGCATGTGGATGGCTAGAACACAGGAACCCTTTCAATTATTATGTTTTCTTTTTTTAGGTATTTTTTTTTCTCTATTTGTTTTCACTTGACCAGAAACACTCCTCTATTAGCGTGCCCCCACTCTGGATGGAGGAGCAACAGAGACACCTTTGGACAGCAGCATTGCCAGTCAGGGGGATATCAGTCTTAGATGCATTAGCATATTAGATACACTGACAAATTGAAAGCAAACTCCAGCTAACAGCACTTACAAGCAGTTTTTTTTCTAAAGCTGGGTTAACACTATTGCGAATTGGATGTGGGTTTCTCCGCATCCAATTCGCATGTCAGGAGATTGTGACCGGCTCTCTATGGAGCCGGTTAACACATCTCTGGAGCGGCTGCAGTGCAAATTGTACAGGAGTCCTTGTGTCTTCTGGTTCGTTTCAGGTCCGAATTCAGACAAAAATTCAGGCTGGAATCGGACCCGAAACGGTGAACAGGGACGCACCGGATCCCTGCTGTGAGCTACTCCATGCTGCAGTGTGAACCCAGTCTAAACGTTTTATATAAATTGATAAAATCCAATCATTGTAAGCACCCCTGTCAGTGTTAAATAATTTACCTCAACCCTCTAACTACTACATCTTCGGGACAGCTTGTTCTGTTGAAAATCAACACTTACTGGCCAGTGAAAATAAAGAAAGCCTAAAAAAGAAAACAAATGCAGACATCACATCTAAGGATAGGTAATAAGCAATATCACATGGCATGTTATTCATCCCTTGTGATAGCAATAAGTGTAAAAATAAATACATAAATTAAATAATAAAGTTAACTACTTTAGCCCCGGAAGGATTTGCCCCCTTCCTGACCAAAGCACTTTTTGAGATTCGGCACTGCGTCCCTTTAACTGACAATTACACGGTCGTGCGACATGGTACTCAAACAAACTTTCCGTCCTTTTCCCCCCACAAATAGAGCTTTCTTTTGGTGGTATTTGATCATTGAAAGAAAAAAAATTTTACTTTTTGCTATAATACATATCCAAAAAAAAATAAATATAAAAACAAATTGATTCATCAGTTTAGGCCAAAATGTATTCTTCTACATATTTTAGGTGAATAAAATTGCAAAAAGTGGTTATTGATTGGTTTGCGCAAAAGTTATCGCATCTACAAACTATGAGAATTGATTTATGGCGTTTTTATTATTTATTTATTTTTTACTGGTAATGGCGATGATCTGCGGATTTTATCGGGACTGTGATATTGCAGCGCACAGATCGGACATTTTTGACACATCTTTGGGACCATTGACATATATACTGCGATCAGAGCTAAAAATAGCCACTGGTTACTGTGTAAATGTCACTGGCAAGGAAGGGGTTAAACTGTAGGGGGCAATCATGGGGTTAACTGTGTTCCCTCACTTTGTTCTAACTGTGTGGGGGCTGGGCTGGCAGGGACATGACAGATCTAACTGATCCCGAGTACAGGGATCAGTAGATCACTGTCATGTCCCCTGACAGAACAGGGAACCACCATGTTTACATTGGCATTTCCCTGTTCTGCCTCTGTATTAGGCGATCGCGGGTCGCCGGCAGACATCAAGTCCGCCTGACCCGCGGCCACACTTAGGCAGCATGCGGTATATAGACGGCAATTCGCACAGGGCTGCCACAGTGCAGCATTAAATGTATGTGACGTGGTCGGCAAGTGGTTAAAAAAAAAATGTAAAGATCCTCCATGCTCACACACACACAGAGGCACGCATGTGTCGGTCCTGCAATCATATGTAAACAGCGATCGCACCACACAGTGAGCAATAATTCTAGGGCCAGAGCAGCGGGGGATCAGCTAAACACCGCTCTGCGCTTCCATGCCCCGACGGAGCTCCCTTTCCTGCTCCGAGCACTGCAGAGGGGGGCCAAGATCCCCCGCTGAAAGCCAGAAGAGAAGGGGAGAACAGATGATCAGCCTAGCGGCGCTGTATGGAAGGTATTTATTACACATATTTTACAACAACGTACACAGTTTTACATTGTATCATATTGTAATACAGTGAATTTTAGGATTTAACAACCACTTTAAACTAGGGCTTATTTTCGCGGTAGGGCTTATATTGCAGCCCTCCCCGAAAAACACAGTAGGGCTTATTTTTAGGGTAGGTTTTATTTTTGGGGAAACACGGTGATGAATAGTCCAAATTCACATAGTGTTTCCAAGTGACTTATGATGATCAGTGCTGGACACACAAACAGTTAGTGCTGCTGTGTTCAAAATGCTGTTCCCAAGCATGGAACAGGATTGATCTCAAACCAAAGAGAACAAACGCGCTTTTCAATAAGAAGAACCAATGCCTCCACCATCAGGCTTCCAAACAGATCTGTGACCCCACCAACGAGATGCAGCAAGGTTGTCCCCACATAGAGATCACAAAACCAGCTCTCACAATCCACTGAGCTCCATCCAGCACGCAAATCATTTAAAAGCAGGGAATAGGAGAAGCCTCATAGTGCAGTAAAATCTTAATAAAAAGCTATTGCACTTCGAGTGCAAAGATCAAAAAGTGGTGTAAACATCTTAAAGCACAGCCCCGGGACCTGGCAACGTGCGTGCGTGATGACACATCACAGATGTGGCTCCGCCCAACGCCGCTCCATCTGTGACGTCACGCACGTGTAACGGCAGGTCTTCTTGAGTTTGTATCTTCAGGGCATTGTACTACTATCTTTGTGCCCAAAAGAAGTTGCTCTTCACTGCCTGGATGTCATAATAGCCATCAGAATCTGCCACAAACCTATGGCATCTATCAGGAAAACGGACACCCTATTTGTCCTACCCTCAGAACCTCGCCAGGGACATCCTGACCATCACTATGGAAAAGGCAACTCCTCTCAAGAGCTTACATTTTAAAAATAAAAGCTCCTTCAAGACCCCTAAGTTCTTACACCAGCAGATTGGTAAGTGTTTCCTGGAGATTTAGACATCAAGCCTCTGTTGCCCAGCTTTGTAAGGCTGCCACCTGGCCTTCTGTGGATGCAGCTTTTGGATGCAAAGTTTTGGCAGAGGCATTCTGAAAGTTGGGTTTGTTGGCCCCTGTTGAGCCTTTTGATACAGTTCTGTTTGCCTAGTTGTTGCCCATATTTTTCATTCATTCCTTGGAGTTGTCCCAGGATCTATAAATGTTCAGCCGGTGTCCTGTACTGTATAATAAAGATAAAAGAAAGTTTGGCTTACCTGTAAATTCCATATCCTGCAGTACAGTACAGGACAAAGGCCACCTTCCCTTATGTTCCTTTGTTACTCAGCTTTCTTTGCTACAAAATTGAGGACTCACGAAGTAGGGTAGAGTTACAGGGAGAGGCCTCAGGGGGACATCTCCTCGAGGCTTTTCCAGTGCCCAGTCACCTGAAAGTACTGGCCTATGACCCAGGGTCTATAAATATTCAGTCTATGTCCTGCACTTTACTCCAAGATCTGGGATTTACAGGCGAGTCAAAATTCCTTAATTATAGCCAGTTCATTTACGTTGATGTGTTTTTACCATTGTTGAACTTTTTTACATTGTGATCACTGTTTAAGAAGTTAAAATGTCGAAAAGTTCAATCGCTGTATATTTTCTCTAGGGCCAAAACAACTAATCTATTATGAAAATAGTTGTCAGCTAATAATCGATTAATCGGCCAGCCAATTAGTTGGCCTGCATACAGAATGCATTATTTGTTTACATATCAGGAAATGCAGTGCAGCACACATGCTGCTCAGTACACCATTCATACACGTCAGTAAGTGCTCGAGAACTTGTGACTGTATGAGGAGCAATGCCTCATGGGACCTGTAGTCCTTGGAAGGAAGTGAGTGGTTCTAAAGGCAGAAGGTTTTTTTTTTAACCTTGCTATAGGGGCACTCTATACTATAGTTTGAAGCTTGGTAGTGGGGCACTCTGAAGGCAGGAGGAGCCAGAAGCATCGGTGGGGGGCCCTAGAAGAGGAGATTCAGGCTGCTCTGTGTAAAACCATTACATAGAGCAGGTAAGTATAAAATGTTTGTTGTTTTTAAAAAAAAAAAAATACTTAAATAACTGTGTGCTTGAAGATCAGAATCTGAACGCAGAGAGGGTGGAGGCTGATAGACTGGAGGGAATTACCTCCAAGGCATTAAAATTACATTTAAAGTAAACTTTTAATTTTATTGTGTAATATAGTTAAAATGATTATATCCGTGAAAAAAAATAAGTTTCAGCGTTTAGTGCTACTTTAATATATGCTTCTGTCTGTTATTCTCAGAGTGGATTAGAGATTTTGCTCCCTAACCATATAGTTGGTTATTTATATTTACCACTGCATAGAGATATTTAAGGATACATTGCCTTTTTGTTCTAAACGTTACATATTAACTAAATTATACGCCACGCTTTTTTTTAAGGTTATTATCCGATTAATCAAAATAATAGTCGGCTAAATAATCGATTATGAAAATAATAGTTTGTTGCAGCCCTAGTTTTCTCTCTTATTTTTCTTTCTCTCAAAGCACTATGCATTTGCTACAGAGACTGCCCAACAAATGCAGCTTGCTTTAAGGTTGTTTGTTTGATTGAAACCTCAATGTCATGACTCCTTAAATTCTGTAGAACACTAGCTTCCTTCAGTATAGGTATATATAACAGTGTAAAAAGGATACTAGCACTCCACCTGCTTTTGGCATAGAAAATTTAATAATAAATATGTGCCTAACTATATAAATAAAAAAATACTTCTTTTAAAACTTTTCTTTTTTTTTTGTTTTTTTTAAGACCTTACCAGATCCCCGGCTGAGCAAAACCGGATCCGGCCCATGTGTAAGGGGCCTTACTCTACTTAATCTATTGAGAGTCATTGTTGTCATCCAGGCTGCTCTCCTGATTTGCTCTACAAATAGGTCTTCCTCTACTCATCTCCATACCATGGGTGGATGGGAATTAGTAGTTTACAGACGGTAGCATGAAAAGAAGATATTATTGTTTGTGCTTTCAGTTCACTCACAAGAAGTGTTAAGAACATTATATTTATAACAAGTTAAAGATGATGTGCATTGTAAACTTAAAGGAAACCTGCTAGCATGGAAATATAGGCATTACCGTCGCTGAATTGTTCTTTATGCTAAGGCCTCATGCACAGGTGATGTATATTTTCCTCCCCTGGGCGCCTTTGCTCTATGGGAGAAAAAGGTAGTGTAAAAAATGTGCCTAAAGCCACATTTTGAAAACACCACTGAGGCTCTCATCCATTCTAATGTTAACTTATTCTGGCTCAAGCGCTAAATGCACTTAGTGTTTAGGGGCGTTTACAGAAATTTAGGTGCATCTAGCATTTTTTCTGCCAAAATATGCCTCTCCTGAACAAGCAAATTATGTTTTTTTTTCTGGCTCTAAATACCTGTAAATGCCTATTTGGGCAAAGATACATAGGCTATCCTTATAATAAAGATATAATATAAAAAAAAGATACATAGGCTAACATAGAGGGGTATTTAGAGGCAGAAAAAAGTCCTCTAACAGTCATTTTTAATGTCATAGAAACATAGAAAAGCGACGGCAGAAAAGGACTTGAGTAGTCCATCGAGTCTGCCCCTTTTTATTTATTTTTAATTTTTTTTTTTTTTTTTATACATTAACCTTGTTGTCTGACTATAGATTTATGATTATCCCAAGCATGTTTGAAGCCATTTACTGTTGACTGTCTCACAACCTCTGTTGGTAGTTTATGCCAATCATCAACCACCCTTTCAGTAAAATAATACTTTCTATTAGATGTCCTGTGTGCATGAGGCCTAAATATTTCAGGGCTGTCGTTTTTATCTTAGATTTACTGTGCCGTGTGTCACAAGCATGTACATATTGATGCCCTGACATACTGTAAATAGATTCAGCTTCGCTAAATTGAGTAAGCCCAGCATCACATACTTTTTAGTAATAGCAATAGTTTAATTTGTGTTAGACCCCTTTCACGCTTGTGCGACTTGTCCTGCGACTTGGGTCTGAAAAGTCACATGACAAGGCGTTCCCCATGATTTTCAATGAGTAACATTCATATCTGCGTGACTTCAAGTCGCATTGCCTTCAAAGTAGTCCCTGCACTACACACCACAAAGGTGCACCGCTCAGAACCCAGAACACAAAAGATTCAGTTCATTATAAAAGTATGCACACCTGTGTCAGGTGCTCAGGTTCAGGATGTTCCTCCTCATCCGATAGTCCAAATTTGATACAGCAAAAAGAACCGGCACACTGAAGTACGATATCCAATTCATTTATTCCATGCCCATAAAAATACAGCACACGCAGATGCGTTTTGGCTTGTAGCCTTGTTCACAGTCCCTGCACTACTTTGGTCCGACTTTGATGTGACTTGAGGTCCATAGACCTCAGGATTACACAGGCATTGCTTCAAGTCCCATCAAATTTGCGCGACTTTCAAGTCGCACAAGTGTGAAAGGGGCCTTGCTCTAAAAAGCAATATCGACTCGAGAATTAACCTAACTGCAGGTACATTAGAACTCCTCCCTTATGTAAGATCTGTAACCATAGAGGCAAGAGGCATTTCTGATCAATACCGAATAGGTATTCATCATTCATAATCATTCAATCAATGTGGGAAAGGACCTGAGGGTACTGGTAATTGAGTGTGCTTTAGATGTCCCTCATAACCTCTCACCCCCATATCCAATCTAGCTTACCTCCTTGAAATTGATCATTTCACCTCCTAACAGGGCACAGTATGAAGTAACTTAAATACCTTTCTCAGAGATATTCTTCTAACAGAGGTAGGCACTATTAAGTCTGGATATAGAAGGGGGTTTGGACCAGATTCTCACAGTGGAAGTTGTCTACCTCACTTATCCCAACCCATCTATGGATAGCAGTGGCATCACTAGGGTTGGTGTCACCCCCCCCCCCCCACCAATTATTATAGTCCTCCCTTAGTACAGACCTCCAACCCCCTCCGTTAGTACAGACCCCTCTCCAAGTATAGTCCCCCCCTCAGTATAGACCACCCCTCCACTAAATACAGACCCCCCTCCCTCAGTATAGACCCCCCACTAAGTACAAATCCCCTCCAACAGTATAGACCCCCCTCCCTGAGTATAGACCCCCCCATAAGTACACACCCCCCCAGGACAGATCACCCCCTCCTCCATCAGTACAGACCCTCCCAGGACAAATCCCCTTCCTCCCTCCATCAGTACAGACCCCCCAGAACAAACCAACCCCCATCAGTACAGACCTCCCCCAGAGCCCTCCAGACATGATTCCCTCCTGATATTATTAACCACCCCCCCCCCC
>BLSH010137470.1:355821-368339 GCA_018402905.1 Glandirana rugosa
TGTCGCTGTGTGCCCAACTTGTTTATTTTTGAGTGTCTAGAGTCGTAGTTTTGTTCATTACAACTCCGTGAACAAACCAAAACACCCTATCAGTACAGCCCCCCCCCCCATGCACCTAAGCGTAGGATGACAGTTTTCAAAGGAACACCAGCGTCACTAGGCGGGTGCGGGGGGTACGCAGAGGGGTGACACCAGAACGAGGTCGGCAGAGAGTCCCTGGGTCCCGGAGGCAGGACAGTTTTCAATGGAACACCGGCGGGCTGCACCCACCTAGTGATGCCACTGATGGACGGTAATTCTTGAAAGCCATCATTCGATCAGCACTTGCAGCCAAAGGCTGCAAAGCTAATCTGCGTGTTCTGATGGGAGGGGGGTACCCCTGTCAGAATCCAATAGAACAGCGGGATATATCCCTGCCTCAACATTACTTGTTTTGATGCTGAGATCTGTGAGTTTTTATTTGTTCAACCCGTGTGTCGCTGTACCCAAACAAAATTGACATCCTTTTTTCCCACAAATAGAGCTTTCTTTTGGTGGTATTTGATCACCTCTGCGGTTTTTATTTTTTGCGCTATATACAAAAAAAAAGAGTGACAATTTTTTAAAAATAAAACTTTTTTAACTTTCTGTTTAACTTTCAATACATATCCAAAATAAATTAATTAATTAATGAATTAAAAAAAAATGTATTCATCAGTTTAGGCCAATATGTATTCTACATATTTTTGGTACAAAAAAATCGCAATAGGCGTATATTGATTGGTTTACGCAAAAGTTATCGCCTGCCTACAATGGTCAACTTTCATTAATTTATATAAAACCTTTATCCCAAAAGGAAAACTGTTTCCTGTAATTTCTTATAAAGCGTTAGCTGGAGTTCAGCTTCAAATTTGTTAGTCACGTCCATCTAAATCTGCCTCATGGACACTACAGCTGCTAAACTGAAGTTTAGGAGCAGTTGGGCGTTTTTTTCAGTACATGTGTCGTTTATAGTAGTTTAGAGGCAGTTGAGGTTAAAGGCGTTATTTTGAAAGCAGAACGTTTGTGTTTATAAGTGGTTTTAAAGGGGAAAACATTTCTGATCATTTTTGAACATATAAAAATGTTGAAAAAAAACACAAATTTCACTACATGCTGTTGCCTGCATCAATAGTGGAGTCCAGTAGTGACAAATTCTGGTCCTCTCATGTTTTCTATGTCTTCGGAGCCTCAGCAACATCAGGAGAATTTCCTCACACATGCACATGATGGGATCCTTAGTGAAAACACAAAAATTTAGGCCGCTATCTACAAGCACACTGCCCTTTCTGCAGCTGCTCTGTCTTCTCTCATAGAATGGCTGAAATACTTGATAATTTACATGTTTTTCATGATTTGTGGGCATTTGGGAGGGTCTCCTAAGGTTATCTTTAAAAAACGCTTCTAACCTGAAATTCTCATAACCGCTGCTAAACTCGCATAAACGTCGTATGCAGAAGATGTAAAACTGTTTGCAACTGCCCTGTGTACATGAGCCCTAACGCTACCCTCCCCCCAGATTAACAATGCTACTGTCAAAGGTGTCAGCTTTACTACTTGATTCACAATGCAGACACCCTAATACAGGAAGTGTGTTACTGGCACAATCACCAATTGAAATAAATGAAAAAAGCCTAAATAAAAAATCGAATGCAGCCACCACATCTAAAGATAGGTAAACTGCAATATATTACATTTATTTTAGAGGGCTTATTAACGCTTTAAGTGCTTGTATGTACCTTTTAATTTTTTGATTGTATTCAGTAAACTTTATTGTTATCATTCAGGGGACCAATAGCTCTCTATGCGATAGCATATTTATAGTAAAGGACGCTCTTTAATTAGACATCAGGGGTCTATTAGACCCCTGATGTCTTCCCTGCTCTCCACCGAATCTTAAGGAACACAGATTGTGCTCCAATGCCTTCTTCTCTGGCCAACTGCTGCTAGTGAAAAGTGACAGGTGAAACTGAAAGTGGCATAATACACCTTGCTTCAAGGTACTTATTAGCTAGGGGAGGGACATTTGCTGGTCTTCCCTCCCCCTCTACCCAACTACACTTGCCATGTGGGTCCTGTAGCTCGAGAGTGGAATAGAGGAGCCTTGGAAACATGGTGGAAGGGGGGTCCACAGAAGCAATCTGGCAGCTGTGCAACAGACGTTAAAATTCTGGCTGACGTGCTGGCACAGTGCCTACCTAGGCAACCTCAAAAAAAAAAAGTTTACCCTGACCAAACTAAGTGATGCTTCCAAGTCAACAACAATCAGTATATAGGCCCATGCAGACAATGTGGGAAATAGCAACTTGCTGACTCTTGGTGTGGTTAAAGCCTTTGACAGTGTGGAGAGGCTTTATTTCTGGAAATGCTCAGGAAATCTAGCTTTGCCCTGAAATATTTACAATGGCTAAGCTCCTTAGTGTTAGGAACCTCTCTATACATCCCTTGTTGAGTTAATGAACCTCTCTGACGTATTCAAGCTCAGAACTTTTCTTCAATAGCAGTGGGCTACAATTGTCACAGTATCTGTGATATATGTAAATGGAGTTCTGAATTCATTTAATCTAATACAGAGTTCGGACACAATAACATGTTTTTTACCAATACTTGCAGCTCTGCCATGCCTTGCAGGCTCAGAGAAAAAATTGAGCTTGTAAGTATTGGCTCTACCACAGTGTTTGACACTTTACTTCAGGCAACAAACATTGGTGCTGTAATCTTGTGTCTTTACACATATTTACTTGCTAAACCCTTAGATAAATTCCACCAACATAGTAAATGCAGGTGGGAACAAGATAGTTGGGAGGGATTTCAGTGGATCAGTAGGAAGATAGCCTTAGCATGATACCTAGAGTTTCTCTGTCATAGTTGGCAGATTGATTATGTTTATCATACATAGGAAAAAGGAAGAAGGGCGCCAGGTCAGTTAGAATAAAATCACCAAGGATGTTTATTGTAGCAACTTGTATTAAAATATCATGTGGGCAGCGTATCCGGATCTCAGTGATGACATTTCTGATAGGAGTAGGTTGGGAGGACCCCAGCGGGGCATGCAGAATGAGTGACCCAGGTGATGGATGGTGTAGACTGCAGGGTCCACCGGACCAATATCCAAGAAACTCCTGTTGATGGAAGGTGGAAAGAGGAGCCGTACCCAGGGAATGTGCGGCGGTGTCCGGACCAGCTGCAACTTCCGGGTGGCAACCACGTCACTGGGTGGGTCATGTGACTCGCTGCGACATACAGATACATAGGACCTGCAGTATTCACCAGTTTTACCTTGCTCATTTGAAAAACTAACATACACTTATAGGGGCTGCCCACTCAAAACTACTGACAATCACCTGGGATGGAGCATCCCCCCGCTCACACACACTCCCCATAGCTATTGTGTTTGGGTAACCTGTTTGTGCAGACACCCCAAAGTTTTTGCATTTGGGTGCATTTGGGCAGTGGTGGTGTGTGTAGGCAAAATTGATTAGACATACAATATTATAGGGTGGTATCTTTTATCATTTCGTAAAATAAGATATTATCTGCTCTGCTGTCCCAAAGAGGACATTCTTGTAATAAGTTACATTTTTTTGGATGCCTGTGTTTTTCTTTTCGGAACAAATAACCCATCTAAAGGAAAACTTTGGCAAAAATATTTGATTAAAAAAAAAAGAGGAAGGGAAAGATTTTGTGATTATTTACCTGAAAAGCTAGACAAGAGGAAAGACTTTACTGGTCATACCTCCCTGGTTCTTCTAAGAAATGCGAATGTTGGAAATACTCAAGCATTGTTGGGCAGGGGAACAATCTGACACTGCTCAGGGAACCCCAATAAACCTTTGAAGCAATGCTAAATGTCTTGGAACCCTGATTTTTTTTTGCAGCAGCAGTTAAATGATATTGACTCACCATGGGAATAGTCACTGCCATTTCAGTTGTTTTTGCTGTAAGAAAAAAAGTTAACCATCGAATGTTTTAGCTTCCAGTTCTTTAGTAAATAAGGTTTATAAAAGGATGCCACAGCAATACCAAAATACATAGTAGTTCTGAGATGAAAAAAGGGCTGTTATTTTGCAGACTGTACAGCAGATGGTGTCAGTATGGTTCTATCTACAGCTGAGGAAAAGGGAAATCTGTTGTATTCAGCTCAACACATAAAAGCCTCCAGCAAAATCAAGCTCTTACGCAAGCTAGAATCTGTTTGTATGCCAATACACATTTTACATTCAAAAACAAATGGCCCATTTTTAATTGACATGTCTACAGCCACTATTTACAAAAGACCTGTTTGAATCTATGATTAGATTGATATAGCTGTAGCATGCTGATGGGCTGGGTGATAGGGGAGGAGTCTGGCCTTCTTAGCTTTTACTGTGAAAATTCATAATTCCAAACGAAAAGAATAGGTTTACAGGGTTGAATACTTCGCAGGTGTTAAGTAAGAAGTCGATTTAAAGTGGTATCTAATTCTTCCAGAAAAATGTACATCTAATTGTGGCCCATGCATACACGAAACTGGCAAACATATGCTAGTTCCAGAAATGGGCACGTTTAGGCATATTACAGATCATGTGATGTGTAGGAGAGGAGGAGTGCATGAGGGTATGACATTGGCATAGTTGCCAACATTCTCAAAAAAAAAATGATAGGGACAGTTTTCTTATTATAATTAGGGGCGGCATTCATTTGTAGGCGTGGTGTAGAGTGGGGTGGAAAAATGTGACGCATGTAGCGTGCCGCAGCAAAATAGGGGTGTGGTCTAAACTAAATAGTTGGACGGGGCTTAAAGGGGGTATGGTTACAGTCTGAGATGAAAGAGGGGAGAAGGAAGAGAGGGATGGAGGAAGAAAAAAAGGGAGAGAGATAGATAGGGAGGGAAGAAGGAAAGAAAGAGGGATGGAGAGACAGCAGGCCCAGATCCTACACCACAATACAATGTGTATTCACGAAAGTTTAGCAATCAGCAGATAAAGATACTCCAAACACCTGGTGCACCATGGTTGTTATGTTGTCAGGATGATTGAAGTGCATTATTTCTTGTATGACATTGCTGTATAAAAATGAAATAGATCAACTCACCATAATGCAGTATCAGTGGGAGCCCTGAGCGTGTCACTTGCCATTGTCGCCTACCACCAGATGCAGCGTGTCACTTGCCACTGTTGCCTACCACCAGATGCTGCATGTCACTTGCCACCGTCGCCTATCACCAGATGCTGCGTGTCACTTGCCACCGTCGCCTACCACCAGATGCTGCGTGTCACTTGCCACCGTCGCCTACCACCAGATGCAGCGTGTCACTTCACACCGTCTCCTACCACCAGATGCAGCGTGTCACTTGCCACTGTCGCCTACCACCAGATGCAGCGTGTCTCTTGCCACCGTCTCCTACCACCAGATGCAGCATGTCACTTGCCACCATCGCCTACCACCAGATGCAGCGTGTCACTTGCCACCGTCGCCTACCACCAGATGCAGCGTGTCACTTACCACTGTTGCCTACCACCAAATGCAGCATGTCACATGCCACCGTCACCTGCCACCAGATGCAGTGTATCACTTGTTACCACAGATGCAGCGTGTCACTTGTCACCACAGATGCAGCGTGTCACTTGTCACCACAGATGCAGCGTGTCGCTTGTCACCACAGATGCAGCGTGTCGCTTGTCACCACAGATGCAGCGTGTCGCTTGTCACCACAGATGCAGCGTGTCGCTTGTCACCACAGATGCAGCGTGTCACTTGTCACCACAGATGCAGCGTGTCACTTGTCACCACAGATGCAGCGTGTCACTTGTCACCACAGATGCAGCGTGTCACTTGTCACCACAGATGCAGCGTGTCACTTGTCACCACAGATGCAGCGCGTCACTTGTCACCACAGATGCAGTGTGTCACTTGTCACCAAAAGATGCAGTGTGTGTCACTTGTCACCACAGATGCAGTGCGTCACTTGTCACCACAGATGCAGCGTGTCACTTGTCACCACAGATGCAGCGTGTCACTTGTCACCACAGATACAACGTGTTACTTTGTCGCCACAGATACAGCACTTTGTCGCCACAGATACAGTGTGTCACTTTATGTCACTTCGTCACCACATATACAGTGTGCCACTTTGTTACCACAGATACAGGGTGTCACTTTGTCACCACAGGTACAGCGCTCACTTTGTCACAACAGATACAGCTAGTCCATGCTGCTTTGTATTGATTTTGTCTCTGCAACATTTACAAGACCAGCTATCGTGGAGGCTGAAGGGAAGAAACAAGAGGTGGAGCCTGGGTGGCAATGAAAGCGGCTGCCAATAGAAATGGAGCAGCCACTTTTATTGCCACCCAGGCACCACCTCTTGTCTCTTCCTCACGAGAGCTAGTCTTCTGTAAAATGGCGGTGGAGACAATTCACCAGTGACTGCCGCAGACCTCTAGTGGCAGCTCTGGGGAAAAATCGGGAAACTGCCAATTTCCTGTGAAATTTCCCGGGACATGGTAAGTTCGGGGACAAAGGTCTAAATACCAGGAATTTCCCAGGAAATTCTGGACTATTGGCAACTGCATTGGACAGTATTTGTAGGAAAGGGATGAAAAGGGTTTGACAGCAGGAAAAATGTGAGGAGAAAAGTGCAGGGATTATGACAGAAGCCTATAATAGAAGAGGGTATGTTGGCAAGCAGTATGTGCAGGACAGGAGTCCAGAAGGTATGATGAAGGTCAGTGTGGCGGGTACAACAGTGAACACTGAGGAGTCTATTGCAGCAGACCGTATGATGAAGGGCAATATGTGCAGGAGAGGTAGCTAAAAGAGGGAAACTGTCAAAATTGTATGGAACATGAAATCAGAAATAAAAATTATATTCCACAGAATTTGCCACTCAATTCTAGCAGTGATTGGAAGAATTTTGGAGCAGGGACTTTCAACATTGTGCATGCAGTTTGGGTGACATTACGATTTTTTGTGCTGGATCCCTCTGTCCTTTCCCTGGCCCATCTGAAGTCACCCATGGAAACTACTGTCAAGGATCTTTCTGGAAGCACTTTACCCTTCCTCTGGTCCATCTAAAACAAATGTGGTCGAGCGGTGAGGTGTCAGGGGAAGGATATCTGTCATGGGGGTTTATGCAGCTGGGGTGTAATGCCAGTGTTGGGAAGAGAAATGGTACAGTGAGGAGCTGGGGAGGGATGCTTGTCATGGAAAGCGATGCCGTGAGAGGGATGTTGAGATGGTCTGCGGAACTTCGTGCAAGAAGCGCTTTATGAGCCTGTTTTATGATGGGCAATACCTCTTGGTTACTGCTTTGACAGCTACATCAAGGTGGTAACGGGTGGGAAGGGGTAAAGTTAATGGCTGAAAGAATACCCTTTTACCCCTAAAAAATGGTCAAGGCTCCCTTGGGGCAAGCCTACAGCTTCAAAGAAGAGGTTTCTTTCTTTTTTCTCGACTGGGCCTAGTCTTGGACGTGCCCTGTCTAGGGGTTTCCTTCCCCCAGACAAGCTCCTGTCCCTCCAGTCCCACAATTGGGAACTCATTTGCTTTTATAATGAGGGTCCTGGAACTAAATGATACCTCCCTTCGAGGCTGTACCGTGTGCCACCAGTTTCACCTTAGGCTGTTGCCACACAATATTATGGCAGCACAGAATGAAACCTAGGCCCTGAAGGACGGAGGCCTATCTGTCATCCCTGCGTTCTTAAAAGTTGAGATGTTGATTTCACGCAAAGTCTACCATTTTACCTGGGATGTTCTTTTTTTGCATAGGTCAAGGCTAGGGAATTCGATCCCTGAAAGCGCTCCGTGGGACAAATTCTTATCTTTTCTCCAACTTGATCCTGGCCATCCTGCAAAGATGGCTTGCCCCACTCGCCACCTCCCAATGACACGGATCTCAACTTGGTTTTGTTGGCCCCTCATAAACCACCATTTGAAACCTGTCAGGGATATTCTATGGTCTACTGTCACTCACAGATTGCCTTGCTTGTTTCTTTCACCTATGTGTGATTAGTCTCTTGAGCCTTATTCTATAAAGAATCCTTCTTAGCTTTACACAGGGATAAGGTTGTCAGGAGGCTTGAGGCCTCCTTTCATCCTTTCTTCACTAGATTGTTTCTTCCTTCTACCTTAACCCTGACTATTTTCTTGCCTCTCTGTACTGCCTTGAAACATCCTTGAGAAATTTGCCTCCACTCTCTGGATGATGTACATGCTGTGTGGGTTTACCTCTCTGCTATTGTGTCTCAACCATATTGGTTTTTTTTTTGGATCTGCAAGGCTGCCACTAGGTTTTTATAGATCATTTGATTATAGTTCTGAGCACTGCAGCAAGGCCTGGGTCTGGGATAGAACTAAACCGCAGCCAATCACATGTCCTGTGACTTTGCTTTAGCTATTGCAAGCCCTCCCTTCCAGGCTGTTTAGAGCTAAGTGCTGTGTCAGTCAGGCATGTGCCTTGCTCCCCCCCTAGGTGGATCAGACGCTTGACTCACAATGCACTCTTCTCTGAGTTGCCTGGAAGGGAGGGTGTGTAATGGCTAAAGCAAAATCACAGGACATTTGATGTGCTGAGGCTTAGCTCCACTGCCGACTCGGGCTATTCTGTGGTGATAGTAATAACAGCAATCACATGGCCCAAGGATGGAAAGGAAATAAAGGTACAAACAACACGATATTTAAAGCCCTGTATATATATACATCTGTGGCTGATGGTGTGCCCTCCCCATCAAGGTAGAGGGCAGATTTGGGACTTGGTACCACTGCTGTAAAATAAAGGAAAACACTTGATTCCCCAAGAGATACAATTATATGAGCATCATATAAACGGCTGAATAGATGAAGTTCTGTATTATAGCAAGAAAAGCCGGTGTTTTGCTCTTATCAGTTCACTTTCTCATTAATGGTTTTCTATTCCAGCTTTATTCCTACAGCACCCACGTATTTTTCAGTGCCTGGTCCACTGCTTGGAGGTTGTAGTGTCTAAGGTTTCTACAATACCTGTGTAAAGAAAAGGGAAAATGATGCCACCTGTTTAATTGAAGAGCTATGCTAAGTGTTCTTGCAGACATTTTACTGGAGCTTACAATGCACACTTATGTGCCTTTTCAATACTAACACATTTAGGCTTAATATAGAAGCTAACTCCAAAAATACAGGATATGACAGCAGTTCTTCGTGACTGCCATTTTAAGTGTATAGCAGTTCTAACAATAGCGTGATGCAGTGTTCTTTCTCCCCGAGTTAATTTGGTAAAAGCCTCATTTTTTTTTTTTTTTTTTTTTTTTTAAGCAGTGACATTTTAGCATATAAGAAAATACTTCATGTATTTGGGATATTCTTTTAGTTAATAGACCACTTAATACTCTGTATAAACAATTAAATGTTTTCAAACCATGCCTGAAAGAGCTGCTACACATAAGACAAAAGTTAACCACTTTCCCTCTGGAGAAGTGTTTGCATATTATACACACATTTTAAAACATTCATTTTTGGTTATAAAGTTCTATAAAGCCCCAGAACATTATGTGTTTTCTGAAAACAGAGGCCCTTTAAAATAAAATTATGGTAGTTGCACTTTTTAATGTCCCATTTGTGTAGTTGTTTATGAAATCTATATTTTCAAGAAAAAATACATTAAAACACAATTTAGTGCCCTCTTTTTTTCTTACAAAATAAAAGATAAGGCAGTATGGAAAAATAGATGCCAAATATATATAGCACTTCAAAACTGCATGCACCCGCAAAATGGTGAAAAATAGCATTACACAAAACTATCAATAGGTGACACTTCAAATGCTTTTACAGCTCATCAGTTAATAGTTAACTGTAAAGAACCTAGAATTATTGCTTTCAGTCCAGTGTGTGTGGCGATACCCAGTATACATTGAACAATTGCTTGCATGCCCTTGCACTTTTCCATCTGTATGTACAATGAGGGAGGGAGACCTTTTTCTTTATTTTTTATTTTTTTTTTATTTATAATTTCATATTTTTAACACTTTTATTATTTTCATTTAAAGCGTAACTCAACTTTTGTTGAGAAAAAAACATTCTCCCTCTGGGTAGTGGATGTAATTGCAAGGATTATAACAACCATTGTTGTTCTGAAGAAATCAGTGCTTGTCCCTCTGTACTGAGTGGGTCTAATGGGAGTGGTTCCATAATTATCAGTCAGCTGTGGCAGCTGTAGAGCTCTAATGAGCAAAGCTGCTGGGCCTGCATCCCTTTAGACACGTTCCTATTGGGTGTATCCCACCAAAAATTACATTTTTGTTGCAGGGGATGCCTGAAATCTGACTTGTATCTTAGGCAGGCTTCTGGGAAAATCAGTGAGCCAATCGCACAAGCAGGAAATGTTTCTGGGGAGTGGTCAGTACACATTCTGTGTACAGAACAACTCCAGGTAGCCATATTGCATTGCATTTATAGAAAATTGCAGAGCTGCAGATTGAAAAGGAAAGGTAATTTTTAATAAAATTTAATTACAATATAACTTGTATCGCAATTGTACACGCTATATTATTTTTTCTTTATTTGTAATTTTTTTTCCCCATGAAAGTGGAGTTACCCATTTACTGTTTTGCTATCAAAAGGAGGGGCAAACAAGCCCCCTATGTAATGGCACTAAGCAGATGACAGGTAATGTTGAGGCTTAGGTTGGGAAAACAAATCCATGTTCTGTCTGAACTTTACATGCTTGGACTTTGGCAAATAGCCAAACAAAATTAGGTATTTTGCTGAACCTTTAAATGCAGCTTGAAGTTAAACATTTAGCAGCAGTAATACTACCACTGATAACTTTGACAGCTTCCCGCTGAGGCTGGTTGTTAGGGAGCCGACACCCACCAGCTACCCAGCAATTAGTGACATATTCCCACCCGGTCTATTCAGCTGTCAGCTGGTTGATTTGTTTTGTTCATTATACTGGATGGCACTGGCAGGTGGGTGGTACTTTATGGCAATGGATGGCACTGGCAGGTGGCATTGGATGGCACTGGCAGGTGGCATAGGGTGGCATTGATGGGTGGCACTGGATGGCACTGGCAGGTGGCCCTGGTTGGCACTGGCAGGTGGCACTGGATGGAAATGGCAGGTGGCCCTGGTTTGCACTGGCAGGTGGCCCTGGTTTGCACTGGCAGGTGGCACTGGATGGGACTGGCGGGTGGCACTGGATGGGACTGGCTGGTGGCACTGGATGGCACTGGCAGTTCGTACTGGATGGCACTGACAGATGGCACTGGATGGCATTGGCAGGTGGCACTGGACGGCACTGACAGGTGGCACTGGATGGTACTGTCAGGTGGTCCTGGTTGGCACTGGCAGGTTGCCCTGGTTGGCACTGGCAAGTAGCTCTGGATGGCACTGACAGATGGCACTGGACAGCACTGGCAGGTGGCACTGGATGGCTCTAATAGAAGAGATGAGAAGATTAACATTGCACAGATAGCGCTGCTCTTACAAGCCGCTCTGTGCATGAAATGGTCATGTAATTACACTGCAAGCAGAGAGAGAGAGCTGTCAGATCTCTGATCTGATGTCAGAGGTGGGTGGGATTGAACAGCTAACACCCGCCCAGTTCCTATGCCATTGGCTGGTGTTTGCTAGCTGTTCGGTCCTGCCCACGCCCGACATCAGGGCTGAGATCTGACCACTTGTGTCACTCTCTCACTGCTTGCAGTGATATTACATGACAGTGTCATGCACAGAGCGGCTTGTAAGAGCCGCGCTATCTGTGCAATGTTAATCTTTTCATCTCCTGCATAACACACCAGACACCCCCGCAATGGGCAGTGCCTGGGGCAGACCCACCCCCTTTCTGTATCGGCATTTTTTTTTTTTTTTTGGCCGAATCCGAAAACACCGGTTTTGGCCAAAAATGCTGATAATTTTCGGCTGCTGAAATTTCGGTGCATCCCTAAATGTGACCTCAATAAATCCCTGAGATTTTGCATGGAGTGCTGTCTTGCAAGAATAGAAACCATGGTGGAGTGGTGGGAGTGTCCAATATTGAAGAGAAGAACAAGTACCCTCCAAAAAGGAAAATAAGGGACTATTATTAGCAGCAGACAAATGGACTCTAAAAACATGGATATATACACTGTATGCAGAATTATTAGGCAAATGAGTATTTTGACCACATCATCCTCTTTATGCATGTTGTCTTACTCCAAGCTGTATAGGCTCGAAAGCCTACTACCAATTAAGCATATTAGGTGATGTGCATCTCAGTAATGAGAAGGGGTGTGGTTTAATGACATCAACACCCTATATCAGGTGTGCATAATTATTAGGCAACTTCCTTTCCTTTGGCAAAATGGGTCAAAAGAAGGACTTGACAGGCTCCGAAAAGTCAAAAATAGTGAGATATCTTGCAGAGGGATGCAGCACTCTTAAAATTGCCAAGTTTCTGAAGCGTGATCATCGAACAATCAAGCGTTTCATTAAAAATAGCCAACAGGGTCGCAAGAAGCGTGTGGAAAAACCAAGGCGCAAAATAACTGCCCGTGAACTGAGAA
>BLSH010137470.1:369054-381254 GCA_018402905.1 Glandirana rugosa
TCCCTCACGTCTTAATAATCCGTTCAACATAAAAACTCCTTATTAAAATAATAACTTGTTGTTCGTACAAGAGTTACTAAGGTTTTTGAGTAATTATAGTTTCGACTTATAAAAACCTTCATCAAAAATCAAACAAAAATCAACATCGATAAAATCCTCCTATAGACACACACGTCCACTGATAATGACACGTATTAATAATCCGTTGAATTGTTTTTTGTTTATATATGGGTAAAGTTAATAAATAAAAGTCGTCACTTTGGTTATATTGTAGAGTTTTAAGTGTTTATATGTAAAGACTGTAAGTTTTTGTTTTGTTTTTGTTTAGTCACTGGTTATATCGGTGGAAAGAAACGTTCCTGTGAGTTTTCGGACGGTAGGTACCTAAGACAGTCACAAAACTAGACAAGTGGTAGTTGTAACGGCTTTGATATTAATGAGTTTTTGGAATCATTGAGAACATGCTTGTTGTTCAATAATAAAATTATTCCTCAAAAATACAACTTGCCTAATAATTCTGCACTCCCTGTATTAAAAAAAATCATAAAAACTTTGACAAAACTTTATTACAATGGCAAAAAAAACATGACCTTGATCTTAGGTACAGATTACAGCATTACATATTTTTTTCCTATAAAAATAACAAACATGTTATACTTACCTGCTCTGTTGCAGTGGTTTTTCACAGAGCAGTACAGATCCTCCTCCTATCGGGTCCCTCTTCAACGCTCCTGGCCCCTCCCTCCTGTTGAGTGCCCCCAAAGCAAGCAGCTTGCTATTAGGGCACCCGAGCCGAGTCGCAGCTCCCTGTGTCCATTCAGACAAGGAGCCCCCCGACCCGGCCCCTCTCTCCCCTAATTGGCTAGCTTACTTTGATGGACAGCAGCCAATGGCACCGCTGCTGTGTCTCAGCCAATCAGGAGGGAGAATCACAGACAGCAGAGAGATTTGTGGACATCGCTGGACAGAGAGGGACCTCGGGTAAGTTTTAGGGTGGCTGCTGTATGCATAGAATGCATTAAGATAAAAAAACCTTCTGCCTTTACAACCCCTTTAATGTTACCCAATTTTTATATCAATTGAAATATTATATGTACATAGAGGTAGCTGTTTTTGTTCTCTACACATGCAAACTAGGGTTGCCACCTATTCTTCAAGCCAAACCCGAACACTTTAGCGGCACACACCATTTTATTTTTTTTATTTTTATTTTTTTAAGGGCCAGGGCTGTGGACTCTGGTGTAAAGGGGAACTCTGATGTAAGGGTGTTTTTGCTCCCCAAAGCTCCCACTCCCAGCATTCCACCTTAAATCAGTGTTCCCAAAGCCCCCCTTACATCTGTGTCCCCCTTACCTTTGTGTACTCACTTGCTCAGAGGCAGGGAGGGAGGGGGGAGACTTCAGTCACAGACATTGGATGGTGAGCTCACTCATCACAGGATGGAGGCTCAGGCATCGACACCTTTTATCCACAAATTTTTCTGCTGGCTACTGAGCTTCAAATCTCTAGCTCACCCATCCCTTTCCTGAGGCACAGAACACCAGGGATTTGAGTGTGGGTGGACAGACAAGAGGGGTAAGGGTGGGAGAAGGAGATGCCCTCTCTCCTCTCCTGTTCATGTATAGGGGTGGGACCTATGTACTTGGTGGTTGTGGGCAACTGCAGTCCATTCTGAATAATGTGTCCGGGTTTTTGGTGGTCTGAAACCTGGACACATGATTCAATCCCGGACAGGTGGCAGCCCTAATGCAGACTCAGTTTCATGCTTTGTTACCCAATGATTGTTGTTTACTGGTTTAAAACAATGCACTCTTATGTGTGTGATATCTTATGTCAACAATTTTAAGAAACGGGGTTCATTCTAATGGCTAATCTACAAATTTCTAAATTAACAAAAATATGAAGTGCATGCATCCAAAAATGTGCAGGTCACATACAGAAGCACTTTTTGCTGGTCAGTAATTTAAAACTAATAAAACCACAGGGCCCACTAAGCGGCTAGATAGTAAGCATATTTAGAGAAAAGCAGGGCACACAAAAGCAGGACTAATTTCTTCAAGACCCAAATATATATTTGAGGAAAGACCTCAGGTGTCATGGCTTAAACCGGCTGCAGGCTCGTTGTACAAAAGAAAGAGAGCCAGCAACATAGATAAACTTTGCTATTATAATTATTCATTTAAGGCAACAGAGGTAACAGTCTGGACAAAATACCTATGCATTTCAGCTCATAGGTGCACCATAGTAGGCCTATGGGGGACATCGCTGCCCATGCATTGCAGCCGTTGCTGTCTCTATCCCCTGAAGCTGGCCATTAGGGAGATCACTTGACCAGACTGGAGTGCCCTGAGAATAAGTATGTATAGGCCGCTTCCTTCTATAGGGCAGTAAGAATAGGAATTACAAATGGGGTAGTAGCAGGTTTAAGCTTAGTTAGTAATGGCCTGGACTTTACCCCTTTGTTAGAACAGGCAGTGTTCAAATATACTTTACAACCTATAATGAGATCTACCAGCATAGTACAGATAGGATTAATTATGGTAAACCTAACTCCACAGCCCCCCTTTTCATAGCAGAGAAAAACTCCAGAAAAGAGCAATTAAAATGTAAGCATATTTTTCTTTTCTTTGCCATGTTATTTAAGTTGTGCTATGTGAATGAGGGCCAATATAACAAATGTAAAGTGGGTGTCATCCCAATTTGCCTGCAAAAAGTGGAAATCCACTTTAATCGTTCATTGAGAGACACAGCCACATCAATTAGATGTGTGTGCTTATGGTGCCACCTAAACGTCTAATGAATCTGACTGTGTTTCTCAACTCGGAGTAAAGAATTTTATGGTGCGTGCAAAAATGCATTTCTTTTCATTTTATTGAAAATTGTTAATGCACTCCAATAAAGAAATGTGTTTTTGGATATAAAACTATTACATAGCACAGTATAAAATACTGTTAGATGTATATTCTTATGTGTGAAGTATGGGCAAAGAAACTCCCCTTGTGATATATTTACAGTATGTAAGATGAACACATTTTGAGTAGTGTATGCAGGAACATTAAACTATTTTTTTTCTTTTTTTCTTTCCAGTCTACACCTTTACATTTGGCAGCGGGATACAACAGAGTCAGGATTGTACAACTCCTCCTTCAGCATGGTGCTGATGTTCATGCAAAAGACAAAGGGTAAGTGAGCTTTAGTCGCAGTTTACACTGATGCAAATTTTATGCAAATCAAATGCGATTCAAAAAGCATAGATTTGCATGTGATCTGAAAAACCATTGATTTCAACGAAGGCTGATAAAATATATGCGGTGCGATTCTTAAAGTCTATGGAGCAGAAATTCACACCACGCCACACTAAACTCGCATAGCATGCGGGCTCATTAGCAAAGCTCAGCGCGACTCGCACATACGCAGTGGGGAGCTGGCTGTGAAGTCACAGCTGGCTTCCCACAGTAAACATGGCAGTGCCGGGACCCAAAAACCGACGAAGTACCAGCTTGGGTGTGGGTAACGCTGAATCCCTGGACAGGTAAGTGTCTTTTTATTAATAGTCAGTAGCTACAGTATTTGTAGCTGATGACTTTTATTTTTTCTTTAAACAGACTGAAGATCCTCTTCACGCTTACCACCTTTATTTCACAAACTGTCATTATGGCTGTGTTAAATCTCATCTTACAAAATTCAATTTTTAGTTTTTGAGATTGATTACATTTTAGCACTATATTACAAGACAATAGCAAAAAAGGGGCATTTATCAAGCAAATTGATACATACAACAAGATGCAATCATGCTGCGTCTTCTTTACCAAAGACAGCTCAGATAGATTTGCAAAGGTCTACATCAGGTTTATAACTGAAAGCGAGACTGATGTGTTCCGTAAACAGGCACACAATTAGGAAGTAGTCAGTGTCAGGTGTCATTGTGTTGTAATGCAAAGAGGAATTTATGAATCAAGTTGTAACCTTGTAGTGAATCTGTCTTACAGCTCTTGTTTAGCAAGGTCTTGCTGTGCAACAGAATTGATAAATGCTCCCTTCCTCCTTTATAATATCGTGTGCATGAAATACAATGCAAATACATTTTATTAACATATGTTAGACAGTATATGAAGAAAAGCTTATTTTTTTCTTTCTTTGCATCTAGTGGTCTGGTGCCTCTACATAACGCTTGCTCCTATGGACACTTTGAAGTAACTGAGCTGCTTCTCAAGGTAAAAAATGTGTATATTTTTCATTATTATATATTATCCCAAGTAGGCTTATATTTTTTGTTTAATATAAGCATTTTAAGGTAATGCCTGTAAACTGATTTCACTGTTGCCAGATTCACATCTTTGGTTAAAGTGAATGTAAACCCGAAAAACATTTTTAATTAATAGTTCTACCTTTTACAGTAGAGGATGTTATGTCATCTGTGCCCAATCTTGCCATGGAGAGTTAATCCAGCTCTGAGCAATTCAAATCTTTTTTCAGTAGGAAAAAAACAGACACGCAGAGAAATATGTGACTGTTTCTCCCCTGTGCTGTGACTGACAGCTCATTTCCTTATCTCATGCAGGAGCATACAGAGCTTCACATGCTCCACCTCCATTCTTCTCCAGCTCTCCCAAGATTGGCTGCTCCACACCTCAGCATGATTGGTCCTGCTGAAGTCATGTGGTGACTTTCATGAGTTTTGACAGGATGTTTCTCAAAACTCAGGAATAGGAGAGTTTGGGAGTGTAGAGATGGGTGGGTCGTGGGGAGTCTTGTGACATTACCGCTCCAGCAAAGAGACCAACCCACTTATTCCAGAGATTTGTGGGGCTGCTACTGCTGAAGGGGGTGACATTTGCAAGGTAGGGATACATGCAGGAGTCTTGCATGTGTATATATACCTTAATACTGTGCCATTTGTTTATACTGGGTGAGTGGTGGGTTTACATCCATTTTAATTATTTTAAAAGTGTGTTTCTGACCAACTTATTATTTGAATGTGTTATATCTTTATTTTTGCAAGTACATTTGTCAGTTGTTTGTTAAATATTTAAGCTAACTGTAATGCAAGTTCTCCTACAAGCAGAATATTATGTATTCTCACAAATTTTTACTTGTTTTCAGCATGGCGCTTGTGTTAACGCCATGGATCTTTGGCAATTTACACCACTACATGAGGCTGCATCAAAAAATCGTGTTGAAGTATGTTCCTTGCTGCTGAGCCATGGAGCTGACCCAACACTTGTCAACTGCCATGGGAAAAGTGCTGTGGATATGGCTCCTACGCCAGAGTTGAAGGAGAGATTAACTTGTAAGTATAACCGCGACCAGCAGTTCAGAAAATCATATTTGTATGTTAGATTTTGTTTGTATGAGGACAGGGAAAAAAAAGAGAGAAATGATAGCCTCATAGGATAAATAACTTGGGAGCAATAGATATGGTTTGGGGCAGAATGTCATGTATGCAAATCATTCTTTAACCAATTATAAATACAGATGTATAAAATTATGTTAATTTATAATAATAATTATACAGGGTTTATATAGGGCTTTACAAAATGGAGATGGTACAATTCAAAACAGGAGGAGGGCCCTACTTATGAGAGTTCACAATCTGAAAGGGATGGGTCTGTAATACAAATGGTAATAACTGTGAGGTGTGAGCTGATGGGAAAAAACAAAAGTACAATTTTTTATTTAAGGTGGGATAGGCTTCCCTGAAGAGATGAATTTTCAGGGATTGCCTGAAGGGGAACATGGTAGATCAGATTAGGGTAGGGAGAGGCAAGGAGAGGTCCTGGAGGCAAACATGTGAGGAGATGACAAGGGAGCTAGAGAGCAAAAGGTCTGGGAAAGAGTGAAGAGGGCATTTTGTCCTGTACTGTTCATTTCATGTCCTGGAGACACGGTAGTTAGTGAGAGGTAATCGCTCCAAAATATATCGAGCTGTCCTCTTAGTTATCACAGGAACAGTTGTCCCCATGGGGGATTTGATTTGCTTTTTGTTATGGTAACCGCTATAAACTTTATGTATTATTACGTTTCTGTCTTCTGATAATGGTCATCAATACAAATAAACAGATTGAATCTATCCACCGGGGACACAACAGGGTTAAAAACCTGCTTGGGGTTCTCCACCTACTCCTATCCGAAAGAAAAAATGTTTGGGCTTTACATGCACATTAACTGCATTTTATTTATATCTAGATATATGTCCATTAAGGCAGTGGGGGCTGCTTTAGTGTTTCCTCTTATCCCCGAAATCGGAGATGAGTGTCTGCTACCCCCAGCTTTTTTTCTACCAAATGTTATTTGCTCATTTAATTTACTGGCTGTACACATGGATGCATTTCTAGAAATTTGAACCAGTTTCAGGAACTAGAGTCATTTCTTAATAAAATAAAAGTCAGCAGCTACAAATACTGGTGCTGTCACCTTGCTTGAGGAGTCCCGGCTGTGACTTCCTGCGGCTCCACAGCCAGCTCCCCGATGCGCATGCGTAAGTCACGCTGCTCTTTCTGAATGGGCCCTCAGGCTCCTGGGACTTGTGATAGTGGTCAGTGTTATGCTTTTTCCACAACTTGAGAAAAGGTGAAGAAAAGTTTGTGTATTAACAATATTGTTGTCTTTCGCTTTAATTGTATCTATATTTGTAAAATTATAGTCTAAATCCTTTAATAGATCATATCATTATCTTTGCATTTCAGATGAATTCAAAGGGCATTCATTGCTGCAAGCAGCCCGAGAGGCAGACCTGGCAAAAGTGAAAAAAACACTAGCTTTGGAGATCATTAATTTTAAGCAACCACAGTCTCATGAGACAGCATTGGTAATAACATAGGGCTTGGTCCCTTTTCTTTGGAAAAATGATTAAAGTTCTCCTACATGAAAATCATTGTACTTAAATCTGTGTAGTTTTCACATGGACATACTTGCAAATCACTAGGTTATATTTTCAGTATATTATTCGGTAATTTTTCTAGTAGATTAGTTTAATTTTTTTGTGTGTGTGTTAGGTTAACATTTATAATATGCAGGGGAAACCCAAATATAAGGCCAGCCATAGACAGTTTGAATGTTGGCCAGCTCAGCAGGAACCGGCCGAGATTCGAACCGCATGTGGGCAGACAGAATGTACCAAGTTGATTGATCTATCCAACCAGCCTGCTGGATTCACTAGCCGCTAGCAATAACCACTCATCTCCCGGCGTGGTCGACTTCCCCTGCCCACTTGGAGGCTCAGTTCAACAGGAGGGATTCCCCTGTCAACAGTGTCTGTGTTGATGGGGGAATTGTGCATGGTTGCAGGATAGAAATTCACACCATCTATGCCCTGCCTTACTCATATTAATAAAGTGAAGATTTAGATATATGACAGGCAACAAATATATTCCTTTAGTTATATACATATTTTACATGTGGCCTTTTAAAAAGTAAGTGTTTCCACTTTTGCAGTCAAATTTGATAAAAACCCATTACGTGTTTGTTATATGTTCGCATTCATACAGCATACCAAACAATAATTTAAAAAAATGTTTCTTAGGACAGACAGTGTTCAAATCTAAATTACAAATGATAACGAGATGTACCAGCGCAGTACAGACAGGATGGATTATGGCAAAAGCCGCTCTCCAGCCCCTGATAAATAAAAAGGATGTTTGAGCTCTGGAGCTATCAGAAAGGAGCATTTAAAATAGTACACGGCATTTTTTAAAATATATTGTTTAAATATTATGTATGTGAATGGGAGCATTAGCGCCGATAGAGCCGTGCTGAGAGAGCACGCCTTGCAGGCTTCCGACACAGTAACTGGCGGCTCACGAAAAGCTCCAGATTGCTTCTTACGATGGGGAGTTTTCCGATCACGTGACCGTCATGTCAGCTAATCACGGCAGTCACAAGCCCTGCCCCACCTCTCAGGATGCCAAACCCCTTAAAGGGTCGGCGGGGTCTGGCGCCAAGGGGTTAGAACGTATCTTCAAGGCAGCAAATGACACTTCACGATCACTGGACATCCTAAGCTGGCCATACATGGATCAAAATTCAGCTGGTTCAACAGTAACAAATTTTGATTCATGTATGGCCGTTCCTGTTTGAGACGTCTCATCTCTTGATCGATGTCTCATGAATGTTCCTGCTAGAAAGTTTTTGCTCGATCAGCACATGCAGTCAATGCACTGCAACTCTGATCAGTTTATTCTGACAGCTGGGGAGTCCCACTGTTAGAATAATGACACAGCAGGGAGGATTCCTGCATCCACATCATATGTGTGGATGGGGAAATTGGTACAGTTTTTCTTTGTTCAGCCTGCCACCTGATGGAAAAATCTGAACCATATAAGCCCAGCTTTATGCAGGTAAAAAAACACAAATTGCGGGTGCGAAGGTTTAGTGCCTTTAAGCCAATTATGAGAGAGATGCAGGTGCCGTCACTCATGTTATAACTCAGGTCTCAGTTGCATCATTTCTTCACTGTTTTGTAAATCAGACACTGTATGCAGAAAGCAGCAGACTAATAGTAGTATTCACCACAATTAAATTGCCTTACCATTAATGAAATCCAATAATTATAACATATTTTTGTTTAACAATCTATCATTTGGAGATATTAGAGTAACTATTTTCATAACGAGGGTCCTAAGTTTATAAATATATATTCATATTTTATTTATGTGCTACAATTATTTTTGTTTGGGACATGTCTCCTGCTAGACTCAGTGATCAACTGAACCTGGTGTAACATAAACATTTATAAAATTTGTGTTTTTATTATGTTTACATTAATATGCGTTTTCATTTTTGGCATGCACTTGGGCCCCTTTCACGTGGACGTTCCGTTCAGGTCCACCTGTCCGTTTTTCAGGCGGACCTGAACGGATGCTCCATGCACCTCTATGGAGCGACGGATGTCAGCGGTGACATGTCTGCTGACATCCGCCACTCTCTGATCCGATCTGTGCGTCGTAAAGTCTGACATATGGAAACCCTATTTTTCCATCCGTCTGCGGATCGGATGACAACGGACATTCCCATAGGCCCCTTTCACACTGGGGCCGCCCGAGCGTTAGCGGCAAAACACCGCTAATTTACAGCTCGCTATGGCGTCGCTATTCAGGTGGTGGCAGTGCGCTTTTAACCCCTCCACAATGGGTTAAACGGGTTAAAGGTGTCGGTTAGCAGCGCTACCGAAGCGGTGTTCTCCTCTTCGGGAGCACTGCCGCATTGTTTTCAATGGGCAGGGGTGGTGTAGGAGTGGTGAATACATCGCTCCCGCACCGCTGCAAAGATGCGGCTTGCAGGACTTTTTTTACTGTCCCGCAAGCGCCTCGCCGCAGTGTGAAAGCACTCGGCTTTCACACTGGGGTGTATTAGGAGCAGTTATTCAGACACTTTTTAGTCGCTATTTTTAGCGCAAAAGTGCCTGAAAAACGCCTTGGTGTGAAAGGGGTCATAGAGGAGAGCAGAGCTCTGACAGATCCGTCTCCGCACAGTGAGCGGAGACGGATCTGTCATCCGCCGGCTCAGTGGGGATCAGCAGAGCGATCCCCGCTGAGCAAAAATGGGACCCCGCACACGGACACGGCCGTGTAAAATGGGCCTAACACTTAGACCCCATTCACACCAGAGTTTTGTTGTTCAAAGCACATGAATCAAATGTTTTTGCACTTTTTTCCTGGCATTATTATTTTAGCTTGTAAGAACTGGTCTCTTCTTCTTAGTGCTTTCTATTGGCTAAAACAAAACATCTGAAGCTTGAATACCCATGTAAAATACTTGACATGCGCCCCTAAGCGTGAAAATACTAAAAACAAAAACAAACCAAAAAAAGCCTAAAATCCGCTCTGCTCAGGTGAGAACACAGCCTTATGGCAGGTCATGCTTATGGCACATAAGGAACAAAAAATGATCTGCCCTATTTACTTTACAGCATGTGTAGCATTTTTAGGTAAAGTTGATCCAGGATGAATCCGATTGCCTCTGAGGATCAGGAAGGAATTTTTTTTCCCCCTGCTATAGCAAATTGGACCATGCTTTGCTGGAATTTTTTGTCTTCCTCTGGATCAACTGTGGGTGAAGGATTGTATGGTGATTAACCACTTCCCGCCCCGGCGCATTGACAAATGACATCCGGGCGGGTGTTTCACTATCCTGACTGGACGTCTATTGACGTCCTCAGGGTAATCCGCGATCGCGCGCCCCTGGGGGCGCGCATCGCAGCGATCGGTGGTGCCGTGGGTCAGTTTGACCCACCGCATTACCGACCGAGGTAAAAGGCTTTGATCCGAAGCCTTTTACCATGTGATCAGCCGTGACCAATCACGGCTGATCACAGTGTAAATAGGAAGAGCCGTTTATCGGCTTTTCCTCTCCTGACAGGGGGGGCTGCGCTGAACGTTTATCAGCGCAGCCACCCTCAGGATCACCCCCACTGGACCACCAGGGAGCCGGATCAGGACCACCAGGGAGCCCCCCCCCCCCCCCCGGACATCGCAAGGAGGCCGCCCAGGACCACCAGGGAAATCATACAGAGGCCGCCCAGGACCACCGGGGAGCCTCCACTAGGCCACCAGGTAAGGGCAATATTATGCACTGTAGGGATGGCACTGTGCCCATGTATGATGCCTGCCAGTGCCATCCCTAACAGTGCTTGTTGCACCAGTGCCCACCACTGCCACCTATAAGTGCCCACCTGTGCCACCTATCAGTGCCCACCTGTGCCACCTAAAAGTGCCCCCTATCAGTGCCCGTCAGTGTTGCTTGTCAGTGCCGCCCATCAGTGCTGCATATGTGCCCCATCATCAGTGCAACCTTATCAGTGCCACCTCATCAGTACCAATCTGTACTGCCTCATCAGTGCCCATGAGTATAGCCACATCAGTGCCCGTCAGTGAAGGAGAAAATGTACTTTATACAAATTTTTGTGACAGAAACAAAGAAAAATGTTTTTGTTTTTTTTGCAAAAAATAAAAACTGCAGGGGTGATCAAATACCACCAAAAGAAAGCTCTATTTGTGGGAACAAAATGATAGAAATTTTGTTTGGGTACAACGCCGCACGACCGCGCAATTCTCATTCGAATCGCAACAGCACTGAAAGCTGAAAATTGGTCTGGGCAGGAAGTGTTCTAAGTGCCCGGTATTGAAGTGGTTATATATAATTTTTCAGTTTTTTTTTTTTTTTGGTTGAACTGGATGGATTTGTGTCTTTTATCAACCTGACTAACTTTGTAACTACGTCTGCATTTTTCTGTAGAGTACTGGAAGGCCCCACATGTCACTAGCCGTGATCTCAGTGTGTGTTTGTCCTTTTCTCTTTTGCAGTTATATAAACGAATAGCAGTGTAGTCTATTTTCGTTTATTGCATGAAAAACACCAATGTAATAAATAGTGTTGTCAAGGT
The DNA here is from genome assembly GCA_018402905.1 of Glandirana rugosa. Taxonomy (NCBI): domain Eukaryota; kingdom Metazoa; phylum Chordata; class Amphibia; order Anura; family Ranidae; genus Glandirana; species Glandirana rugosa. Next base: position 380,435 of record BLSH010137470.1, read on the forward strand.
AGTTCTATCCATTCTCAGCTTTGTTCCTATGAGCTTCATGTGAATGGACATTGTGCATTACAGAGAATTATGCAAATGTGTTTATCCTGAATCACATTGTTGTCTTTCTTTGTCTGTTTACTTGCTATATGTTGGCAGAAAAAATCTGATAAAATCTGATAAAAAACATTTAATGTAATGTTAACATGTATTTGATCCCTGAATGTGCCTGGGAAAGCAAATGCATGAAGCATGAATACAGAGTACTGAGTAATTTAGAAGAATCAGTCATATTAATTTAAATTACACCTAGAGATTTAGTAATGTATTGCAAAACTGAGGGGTAAGATCACAATCTAATAATCATGTTATTGCTCATGGTAATTATTATATTTAAAATATCTGTCAATATGGAATTACAATGTTTGTGCATTGTACTCACACAACACTATTTGAAATGCATAATAGGTGCAGCTGACAGCAATTCGTTGTGTGTCAGGTTAGCAGCCATTGCAGAGTGTTAGCTGTATGTGCAGGTATTAATAATAAGAGCTCATACACACAGACATTGGCTTCTGTTCTGCGTGCTAATCTGCTTTTTTCTGCATCCGCTTTGGAGCTGTACGCAGGCAGGCTATAGATATTGATGCAAATGCAGCAGCAGCATGGGCACAGTCGCGTGCCAAAATTTGACATGCATGCAGGATTGGGTGCATGGATCCAAATGTGTGCGGTCTATGTTTGGATTAGAGCTGCACGATTAATCGTAATGCAATTGCGATCACAATTCACCCGCCCCCCCCCCCGATCTCTATCACCCATTACCACGATTTTCAATGGA
>BLSH010137470.1:381264-402494 GCA_018402905.1 Glandirana rugosa
AATTCACCCGCATCCCCCCCCCCCCCCCCCCGATCTCCATTACCACGATTTTCAATGGAGTCCGACTCAGCGCGACTTGACTGTAATAGAAGTCAATGCAAGTCGCCTGAAGTCTCCCCAAGAATCTTTTTCTAAGTTGGGGCGACTTAAAGTGGATGTAGACCAAAAAAAATAAAATGAATTAATAATTCTGCCTGGTAGAGTATAGCATGTTATGTCATCTGTGCCTATTCTTGCCACAAAGAGTCAATCCAACTGTGAGTAATTAGCTTATCTTTTTTTCAGAAAGAGAAAAGTCCAACTAACAGAGAAATACTCTGTCGATCCGCCCCTTGCTCTGTGAGTGACAAGCAATTTGCTTATCTCCTTCACACAGCAGAGAAAGCACATTCCCCGCTCCCTCCTCAATGTCTCAGTATAGAGGTGGGTGGGGAGGCTTGTGACATCACAACTCCACCCACCAAACTCCAGCAAACACAGACACCCACTGATTTCAGAGTTTTACAGAGCTGCTAGTGCTTACAGGAAAGACATTTGAAAGGTAGGGATAGATGCAGGAGGCTTGCATGTATATATACATTAATACTGTGTCATTAGTTTATACTGGGTGGGTGGTGGGTTTACATCCACTTGAAGTCTCTCCTATCTGGGCAGATTGCCAAGTCTGGGCAGAGAGCCAAGTCTGAGGTCAAAAGAAGTAAAAAGATACTGTGTTTTAAAAGATCAAAGGGTTGAACTCCTGTATAGAAGAGTTTAGTTTAACCATTTAAAGACTAAATCTTTTCTGCCATTTGTTGCTTACAAGTAAAAATCCAGTATTTTCTGCTAGAAAATTACTTTTTTTAGCAGAGACCCCCAGAGAATAAGATGGGGGTTGTTACAATATTTTATGTCATTAGTAGACGTGCAGAAACATGCTGGACAGCCGCACTCTGTAAAAGCACTCCTTTATTGAAAATCACTTTTAAAATCCAAAAGACAGTCAGCATACATCAAGAAAACCCAAGGGGTCAATACAGCGGGCTAACGTGTTTCACACCATAATGTGGGGGTGCTTAATCATAGCCATGGCAGCTGTCTGGCATGCTTCTGTACATCTACTAATGATGCCAAGCTGCACCTGTGTCCATTGGAGTTGGGAGCAGAGGTAAATTGAACCTCATTCAGCCTTGAGCGGTGCAACTGTGAGTTAATATTTTATGTCACACGGTATTTGCGCAGCAGTCTTTCAAACGTAATTGTTTGGGAAAAATTACACTTTAAAAAAAAAAAAACTAAACAGTGCTGTTAGCCCAATTTTTTGTATATGTAAGATGTTACGCCGCAAGAATCGTGATAGAATCATGATCTTTATTCTAAGCCAAAAAAATTGGATCTTTATTCTTAGCAAAAAAATTGTGATTCTCATTTTGGCCAGAATCGTGCAGCTCTAGTTCAGATCCATGCACATGTCAGATTTTGAGATGCGGCTGTGTCCAAGCAGCCGCTGCATCTGCATCCACTTCTATAGGCTGCTTGCACACAGCTCCAAGGTGGGTGCAGATGCAGAAAAAGGCGGTTCAGCTTGCAGGATGGATACGAGGACCCATCTGAATAAAATGTTTTTATTTTGATCTTTTTTTTTTTTTTGCTATTATATTATAGCTAATGCAGGCATTTTTTTTTATTTTTGAATGTATGTGTTTCTGGATGTAGATACATAACTCCATGAAACTACGTTCACACAAAGCCTTGTTCACACAGACATACTTAAGTGTGCACCTGTGTGACAGTTGTGTTTACCCACACTGGATGCACAGGTGTTCCTTTCCAAAGGTTCAAGAAGGCTCCTGGAACTAACCTACCACTGCGTAAAAAATTATCTTCTTCACTTATATTTGTTTAAATGCTTTCATTGCTTACATTCTGCCACTACTTATTATATGGCATATGATTTGGCTTTGCCAAAAAGTGTTTCTTTATGCAAGCCTGTTTGAAGACATAATTTTCAACGTAGGAAAATATAGTTTAGTTGTGCTGTTGATATTTGATTATCTGTAGAGTTACCCGCAGTTTAACACCTAAAGCAGTTTATCGAGTGTTTTGCTTTTCATTATGCACTGTGTGTTTCTGTAAATCTATTTTGCCTGGATCCATAAATATTTTATTACTTAACATATCCGAATGGGCTGAATGGCAATATTTTAAGATATCTGTGTCTTGTTAAATGAAAAACACCTTTTAGCATTCTGTTTCCTCATATGATTTGTTCTTTTCATTATATAAGAGAAAGTTTGAGTTTCTGGAGGCAGTGTTTGGGTTCAGCCTAGTGTACCAAGAAAACAATTTATTCCCTGACTTCTTGCTCGTAGAGATGACACAAGCATTGCTCATCCTTGGCACTGCAGTTATAAAAATCAAAATCTTTTTCAGAGGGGCATAATTTACAATTGATCACTCTTGCGTTTTTGCTCTATATGTTGTTTATCTGATCCAGAGTTTTGATAAATGACTTAAGGATTCCATCTGTGTACTTTGTAGAAAGACTGCCCTAGGTATATTTAACAAATATAGATGATATCTATATAGATATATGTTTATATATTTTTTTTGCATAACTCACATTTGATATATTTTTCAGCACTGCTCGGTGGCTTCGTTACATCCCAAACGGAAGCAGATAACAGAGTTGTTGCTTCGGAAAGGAGCCAGCGTCAATGAGAAAAACAAAGAGTAAGTTTTCTGTTTGTGTTGCGTGATTTATTGCACTGTAAATGTTATATTGTTTCAAGCCTTTGTCAGCTTTAGTCTTAAATCATGTCACGGTAACCTGGGTTCTTGCAAAATCTAGCATAGGTTTTAATTGTTAATCAAAAGAATATCTTTTTCATTACCCATGCTGGAACTTTATCCTAAAACTATAATTAAATGTCATGTTTCATCTGTGAATTTAAGACCAGTGAACTGAAATGGAACTTCAGTATCCTGAAGTAGAAATATTTTACAATTGATTTTGGGTGGTTTGAAGCTGAAATCTATGCACATATATAAAAATCAATGTAGTTAAAGTAGAACTACAATCCCTGTAAGGTTTATTTTTGCCATCTGTGTCCCATTGAGGATATTTTCCTTCATGCTAAAACAGGAAGTGACAGAAAATCCCTCTAAAGTGAGGAAATCCCTACTTGTCACCAGAATTAGTGTCCCCTTTGGATACTCCCATTTTTCACATTATTCCTGTTCAGGCGACAATCCAAATTTGGGCTTTTCTTTTACTTTTAATGATAATGGTGAACAGGACTAATAGGGTGACTCCCTCTGTCAGGGGCACAGACCGTAATAAAATCCTCACCGGAGTTCTAATCCCTCTCCACTCTATCCAGACTACAAAAAAAATCTCTTGTCTCTTTATATATACTTGTAGTTTTCAATAAAAACTTCTCAAATGTGTTATCTTAATCATAAAGTGCAGGACACAGGTGAAGTAGTCATAGACCCCGAGTTATAGGCTTGTACCTTCAGGGGATTGGACACTGGCAAGCTTTTGAGCACAGGCCCCCTAAGTGCCTCCCCTATAACCCTACTCTACTCTTGTTGGTCTTCAATTTTTTGCTAGTGTCCTATGATGATGGATCCATTCTTCCTTACAGAGAAATTGCGCTTGCCTAGCTTAATATTTTATCTTCAGGTTTTTCAATCAACACTTTCACTTTCTTCTAATAAAGCAATATAAGCTATTCATCCCAATCAGTGTAACCTCTGTAAAACTTTGGGAGCCATACCTGGAGATGGCCTCCTGTAATGTTGTTTCACTTGTCACTGGATCCTGCATGGACGCTCAAGTCTGCACTTTGTACATTGCAAATTGTCACCCACAGGGTGCTATACAGGTCCAGGGCCATAATCCATCCGGCTGCCCAGACCCTGAAAATAATTTTGGGGCATGCCCACTGTGACGTGTGTGTGTGTGTGTGTGTGTGTGTGTGTGTGTGTGTGTGTGTGTGTGTGTGTGTGTGTGTGTGTGTGTGTGTGAGATGTGCAAATCTCAGGCAAACATTAATTCTTCTGAAGGCCTGCATAACACTCCACTTCAGAGTGACAATGCTTCCCTTACAGCAGAGTAGGATCCAATATTAACACCAGTTTGTGTGCATCTGACTCTAGTTCCATTTCAGGCATGCAGCAAGCTACCTACCTGACAAAGACAGATTTTTCTGCATCTTTGTCACAATGCCTCAGACATCTAATGTCTTTAAAGAGGAAGTAAACCCCAGATGGGGTTTACTTCCTCTATGTTCCCACGTAAAGTAGAAACATAATGGGCTACTATGCATCGCATAGTAGCCCATTATGTGCCACTTACCTGCAAACGAAGCCTGCTGCGTCCAGCGCTGTCCCCTCTGCTGGCAGCGTCCATCTTCTGCCCCTCTTCCTTTTGGGGCCGCGATTCTAGCGATGTGACTGGCCGGAGTCACGCGACGTCACTCACACGCATGCGCGCGGGAGCTGCCAGTCATGGCACGGTTGCAGTGGAGGAACGGCACGCAGGCCATTCCTTCATTGCGCATGGGCCGACATGACGTCGGCACAGCTTCAACACTGCATATCTCCTGAACCGTACAGGTTTAGTAGATATGCAGTGCACCTACAGGTAAGCCTTATTATAGGCTTACCTGTAGGTTAAAGTGGTTGTCACAAGTTGACAACCATTTTAATACAACCATTGCTGTCCAGGGCTCCAAAACTTCAAACTCCTGTCTCCACCTAAGGTTGAATCATGATATGCTTGGCCTAGAAGATATGGACTTAGAAGATAATGAAGAGGACACAGAGACAATGTTAGAGGAGGCTGCCGAAGATATCTCACTCCCGTCCTCTATACACTTGAAGCTGTAGCTTCACGAAACATGCTTGCCAATGTGTATATGCTCAGTGCTGCTGTGCACCAAATTTTGTTGCACTTGATATTTCTCCATCTCACCATACCCCGTTTGGTATAAAGAGACCTGCAAAATCTATAAAGACATTCACTGTTCGTAAATAAATAGAATTGGCACTCTGACAGCTGGATCACTTCAAAAAAGAAATTCTTTGCAGAATTTTATCCATTGTATCGCATTGGCCCAGAATATACAGGGTGGGCCATTTATATGGATACACCTTAATAAAATGGGAATGGTTGGTGATATTAACTTCCTGTTTGTGGCACATTAGTATATGTGAGGGCGGAAACTTTTCAAGATGGGTGGTGACCATGGCGGCCATATCCATATAAATGGCCCACCCTGTACTTCACATATATACACTGTTTCATGGCAGATGAACCTTGGCCTTCTGCAAACACATCAGACTTATTGCCACAGGAACCCCTATTTCACCCTGCTTCTCAGTCGCTGACTTTAATGGCATGACTGTTGACACCCAGGTCCAGAAGAAAAGGAGTACCTCTAATTTGGTTATCTCCACTTTACTCAGTGAGAAAATCTCTCCCATAGGACCAACCGTTTATTTTGCCTGGTGCGACAGACATCTGAGTCCCAGGGAATTTTCTGTTCATATTTTGGCCTTTCTTTAATCTGGCCTTGACCAGTGCCTGGCTTAAGGGACAGGTTATGCTATATCCATCCCTCGTTGAACTCTGTGATCTTTCACAATCTCTGTTAAAGGGGGGGAAACCAGATGTGGGTATCCTGGCCTCCATGTTCAACATCAAGCTGAACAAATCCAGAGCCAAGACCGGGGATCCTTTAGCCTTCTCAGTAAATGCTCTAATGATTCTTTGGACTTTGTTCCAACTGGTATAGGCCTTCCCCTCTGATGAAGATGCTCCTTTGTCTGCTGTGCAAGATAGAGGTGGTACACAGACCTACTCGGACATCTAGCAGACAAGCCCTGACCTCTTTTCATACAGATTAGGCTTACTGGTCATACAAGTCAGGCTTAAAGGCCCCCTGTTTTATCCTGCTTCTCTGTCACTCTTATTCCATTATTCCCACCTTACTCACAGCAAGGAAATCTAACTCGTGCAATATCTACCTGCCTTTTGTCTAGTCTTTCTTATGTCTGCTCTGTCTTCTAATCTTGAACAGCATTTCACCCTGTGTACCCTCAAAGAACTAGTTTCTACCTATTCCATCCTCTTCTAGAAACCTCTTGCCCTGTACTCCCTTATTAGGACTTTTTTTTTACAGGCTGCTGCCTCAACCAGGTCTCTTTGTTCTTCAGAACTGAGACCAAGACTTTCTTCTTATCTTCGGTAATCTGCTCCTTCCACCTCAATGAGAACATGGTCCCTGTCCCAGAATATGATAGGTAAATTGCCTTACATTGTTTGGATATGGTTAAGACTATGAGAGTCTATGTGGCAGCCACAGCTTCCTTTCAGAAGATGTAGTCCCTTCTTTCTTCTATCTGGAGGCCCTCATAAATGATACCCTGCTTCCCACTCCACCATTACCAGGTGTTTTAGAAAATTCATGTAACGAGTCTTCGCCCTACAGAAAAATGTTCCTCCCTTGCTCATCAGAACCGATTCCAGCAGGATTGTTGGTGTCCCCTGGGCTTTTCAACCACCTGGTCTTCTTTTCATACTTTTTGCAAGTTCTCTTAGGTGGAGGTTTAAGCTTCAGCTGATGCAAGCTTGGGCCGCAAGGTACTTCAAGCTGTAATTTGATTATTTTGTTCTGGTTCTTTAAACAATGGTGTTTCTTGTGGGCCTCTTGGCAGATACAGGCTGCTATGTTGCTGCTCATCCCTCAGTTGTATTGCTTTAGTATGTCCCATGGTCTATTAATACCATTTCTGTGTCTTGTACTGTATAATTAAGATGACAGGAATTTTCCCTCTACTCTGTGCTTTCATCACTTTTTATTGCATGCTAAAAAACTGAAGCCTCAGTGTCAGTGCCAGTGTCCAATAGTCTATGTACTGTACTCAAGATAAGGAATTTACATATATAAACAAGAATTACTTTCTGTTTCTTTTTTATTTTAGTTTTATGACACCACTTCATATAGCTGCTGAAAGAGCACATAATGATGTCGTGGAGGTTTTGCATAAGCATGGAGCAAAGGTAATACTAAGCTTATGTGTGTGTTTCTCATATTCTTGGCGACAGTTCTGTGTGTTTCTTACTTGCAAAAAAAGCCTAAGTAGTAACTCCACTCAAACTTTTTTTTTAGTGTGGAAGGGTTATGCTCTTTTGGTGTTTTGTGCTATCAACCAAGTAGGCCCAACCATTTCATGTAGTTTAAGAGTTAAGAGTCCGTGCATCGCACAAAGAAAGTATAGAGAGTGGAACAGCTGTTCCCTGGATATATTCCCTGGAAATCAACAATTTGGTTCTGTCATGTTGGACCAATCTACAATACACCAAAAGATGTAACACAGTTTTGTAGAGTTTCATATCAGGCAGGGATAAACCACCCTGGGTTTTAACCTTTTTTAGTATACCATGGCTCACCCTGCTTTGGCTTGTTTGCCCACACAAATTAAAGGGGTTGTAAACCGTCTGGATTTTTCAACTTAATGCATTCTATGCATTAAGGTGAAAAACCTCCTTTAGTATAGCAGCCTCCCAGAGACCCCTTTTACTTACCTGAACCCTGTCTTTCCAGCGCCGGGGACGAGCCCACCCACTCCAGCCGGTGTCTCGGGTCCTGATTGGATAGATTGCTAGCAGCGCAGCCATTGCCTCCCGCTGCTGTCAATCAAATCCAAAGACACGGGGGGTGAGGCCGAGTCCTGCTGTCTGTGTCAATGGACACAGCAGCAGGACTTGGGAACGCGCCTGCACGAGTTTCCCCCAGGGAAATGCTTCCCTGTGGGGGCACTCGATGCGGGGAGGAGCCAGGAGCGCCACAGAGTGACCCTAGAAGAGGAGGATCGGGGCCACTCTGCAAAACCCTTGCACAGAGGAGGCAAGTATAACATGTTGTTTAAAAAAATAAACAAAGCTTTACAATCACTTTAAGGAATGATTGTGTTGTCTTAAAGAAGGGTTTCGTATTTGTACAGGCACAGTTTGCAGAGGGTACAAAATCTTTGACAAGATGTTCTGCTTAAGAGCAGCAGCTTCCAGTTTTGGTTATTGATAGGGAAATTTGAGTCACCATATTTCTTGGAATTAAAGAGGAGCTTAGGCAATGGCGGCTGGTGAATTTTTAGGATAGGGGGTTGTCAGGCCCCACCCCTCCTTTTTGACCCCTCCTACTTCTCACAAGTCCCACCTCTTATATAATCCACACCCCCCACCCCCCCCTTTATTCCACATATTGTGTCAGGATTCTACAGCTCAGCATCACAGGTGGGGTATATTGCAGCCAGTAACACAGTATGCAGCCAGTACACAGGTATTGTAGCCAGTACACAGGTAGCCAGTGCACAGATATTGTAGGCAGTACACATGGAGCCAGTACACAGGTATTGCAGTCAGTACACAGGTAGCTAGTACACAGGTATTGTAGGCAGTACACAGGTATTGCAGTCATTGCACAGGTAACCAGTACACAGTTATTGTAGCCAGTACACAGGGAGCCAGTAGACAGGTATTTTAGGCAATACACAGGCAGCCAGTACACAGGTAGCCAGTGCACAGGTATTGTAGGCAGTACACAGGGAGCCAGTACACAGGTATTGTAGGTAGTACACAGGGAGCGAGTACACAGGGAGGCAGTGCACAGATATTGTAGGCAGTACACATGGAAGCCAATGCACAGGTATTGTAGGCAGTACACAGAGAGCCAGTAGACAGGTATTGTAGGCAGTACACAGGGAGCCAGTACACAGCGAGCCAGTACACCGGTATTGTAAGCAGTACACAGGGGACAGGGAGCCAGTACACAGGTATTGTAAGCAGGGGACAGGGAGCCAGTACACAGGTATTGTAAGCAGTACACAGGGGACAGGGAGCCAGTACACAGGTATTGTAGCCAGAACACAGGGGACAGGGAGCCAGTATACAGGTATTGTAAGCAGTACACAGGGGACAGGGAGCCAGTACACAGGTATTGTAAGCAGTACACAGGGGACAGGGAGCCAGTACACAGGAATTGTAAGCAGTGCACAGGGGAGAGAGCCAGTACACAGGTATTATAGCCAGAACACAGCACAGTACCTCCTCGTCCTCGAGTCAGGAATCAGCCGCTCTGGACCCGCCCACAGCACCGTGACAAGCCAATCACTGGCTCAGGGCAGCCAATCAACCTATGTATGTTCGCTTGTTCAGCGCACATGCATAAACTTATAGGACTGACCAAAAGCTCACTACTTACTGTCAGCAGACAGCAAGGAGCCGAAGAAAAAAAAAAAAAGAAATCAATATACCGGCGCCTCCTTTAGGGGGTTGAGCTGATTTTTTTTTTCTTCTTCTTCTTCCCAGTGGGGAGGTGGCGCCCAAGCGCACCTTATTGACCAGCCACCGCTGAGCTTAGAGATAAAAATGGCAGTGTAGGACAAGGAAAATAGAAGGCCACCCCCATAAGCAGAAACCTTATGATGTTGTGAGCCAAGGAGAATTAGTAAAAAATAAATGGGTACAGGGGGCAACCCCATCTGGTACCATTATTTTTATTTTATTTTTTTTATGAGAAAAGGATCTAATAGAGAACAGTTTACTTGAACTCTTGTAGGTAGTAGATTTTAGCGGCAGTATCCATGTTAACATATAAGTACCCAAACCTATCCTTCACTTATACCTGTCAAAGTTCTTCTCCACATTGGTAAAATGAAGATTACAGTGTGACCCTTCTCAGGGTGGAAGCATATGATATTGTTTTTTTTGCAGATGAGCCAAGAGATGCAGGTACAATGGGGTTGATTTACTAAAGCTGGAGAGTGCAAAGACTGGTGCAGCTTTGCATGCTAGCCAATCAGCGTCTAGCCTCAGCTTGTTTAATCAAGCTTCGACAATAAAACCTTGAAGCTGATTGGTTTCTGTGTGGAGCTGCACCAAATTTTGCACTTTCAAGCTTTAGTAAATCAACCCCAATGTGTGTGTATTGAGTAGTGAGATTGGCCAGAAACTTGAACAGGCCTTTTGTCTTTGCCCTCTTTTGGAATGATAGTGATGTGCACAGAAAGGGATTAAGATGGCAAAGGATGGCCATTATTGTAAAATGTCAGTCACTTGTAAAAGTTTGAGGATAAAATGTTGAAAGGTTTAATAGATGATGAAACCCAATGAACCACATTTCAGTTCAGGTGAAAGAGTTTACCAGGAGATATCAACTTTAGACATCATAGAGTTTAGAATTTTTAAGGTATACCTTATTTGCTGTAATTGGGATTCCAAGTGGTGTGTTAAAAGTGTAAAGGTTTTGTGTAGTAGTCATTAAATGTATCCCACAAAGTCCATCGCAAGTACCTTCCTGATATCATTTCTGGAAGTAACACACAGTCTGAAGGCTATTGCCTGTTGTCTTAATGCATTAGTGAGGGGCCATTTGTATTGGTTACTATTTTTTTTTTAAAAAGTTTATCCTGCATTTAGTGAGTGCAGCTTTTGTTCTTAAGGTGTATGTAAGTTGGGCCAGTCAGGCTCCTTGTGTTCTATGCAAACTGCTTCCATTAGGAAAAAATAAATGAAATGTCATAAGTCTTAAAAAATGAGTTAAAAGTTAGGTGGCAAGATATGAATTACTTGAATGAAACTTACTTATATATTTTTCTCAATAATAATATTTTATAGGTTTTTGGCAAACCTTGCTCTATGCTGCATATCATATATGGGACCTTTCTGGATACTGCTTTGTTAAACAGCGAATAGTCTTGCTGGTGCCTTTGGCAATAGTAATCCATCATCTTACAGCTTCCACCTTTCATTGTTTCCACACTGTTTATAAAATGAACATTTAAATACTGATTGGCTGCTTTCCAGTTGGGACATTTGTTATTAAGCTGCCCCAAAGTTTTTATGTAGTAAATGTGCAAGAAAAATTAAGTATACAATTTGCTTTTTTCCACACTTTGGATCATACTTTGATTAAGAAGACTGATATGGATTCTAATGTACAAAAGTTTTAGCTTATTTATACTGTATGTGAGTGACACCATAAAAAGATCTTTTTTTGATAACGACATCACTACTGTTGCAAAAATATAACAGCGTCTACCCTTTAATGTGCTTTACTTGTGATAAGTGATTCCTGTGTTACCTCACAAATACAATAAAACTGAAACACTTAAACCGTGTATAAAAACAAACATACAGACATCATAAATAATAATATCAGCAACTGGGGACTGCTGTACTCGGGTAAGTCCTGCAACAATAATGCTAATGTAAAAATCAGCGCCAACCCAGCAAATAGTCATAAAGTCCTTATAATATAAAGTGACTTGGTGCTCCAAAATGAAAAGTGCTCTTCAGTGCTCTAGGAATCAATGTGCAGAAAAGTGACACGCTGTGACTGGTGACCCTCTTGTGCCCTCACTCACCAGAGGATGTGGACCCATGCTTTTCAGCCAGTGGGTCAAATGAGCTGAATACTGGTGGGGGCTCCAATCCCAGTCGGCATTAAACACACTTAAAAGCTGTGTGATGCTTTTCCTCAACTGCTGTTTGGGTATATCCAAAGGCACTCAAAAAATATATAAGAAAAAGCCCATAGTGTATACTGCATAAAAATGGCTTTATTGCGCAACAAATGAAAATCTACTTGCAAGATGTTGATAAAGAACGAACATTGATAAAATATCCGACAATAGACTGTAATGAGCTGCAATGGCGTACGTTCCACTCAGATGCCGAAAATGACGAGGGTGGCCGTGACGGACCGGAAGTGACGTCAACGTGTTTCGCTCGTCATAGGAGCATCATCACAAACGATACCCCTTTCAGTCAACACACTTTACTTATGCAAGGCCCTACCCCTCGTCCACCCAGAATGAACCAATGGGACAAAGCGTCACAAAAACCTTCCGTACGTCCGCCACGGACACCCATCGCACATGACCGTCACCCAGTGGTATAACAGCAAAGGTACTCAAAGCCACTGAGACTAGGGTACTCTATAACAGGGATATGCAATTAGCGGACCTCCAGCTGTTGCAGAACTACAAGTCCCATGAGGCATAGCAAGACTCTGACAGCCACAAGCATGGCACCCAGAGCCAGAGGCATGATGGGACTTGTAGTTTTGCAACATCTGGAGGTCCGCTAATTGCTTATCCCTGCTCTATAACAACTATGCCATGACATGCAGCATAAACTAAACACATGGATATCTCCTAGGAATATACATTATAATGAATAAACACAAAACCCTAAAACGAGATGAGTCTATTGTATATTCTAAATTCAAATAATTAAAAATAAAAAAAATATGATAGAATGATTACAACAAATACCAAAATATATATACTCAAAACATTTTATATTATATAAATAAACTAATTCATAAACAAATTAATTGATTATAAAAAATACATTATAAAAAAGAAAAATCTATTTAAGTCACTAAAAAAGCTAAAAAAAGGAAAATAGCATATAAGGATGACCCAGGGACAGTAATGTCCTATAAACTTCAATGAGCTACTAAGGAGGAAATTAGTAACTTTAATCTATTGTTATTACAATGAAAACAATGGATAATGTGCCTCAATATAATTTTGAGCGGACCTTAAACCAGTGGACAAATAATGTCTACCAGTCTAATATAAGGCAGGTCCGGCACAGAGATAATGAATTCAATGTTAAATTGCCAAACCAAAATTGCTCAAAATTATATTGAGGCACATTATCCATTGTTTTCATTGTAATAACAATAGATTAAAGTTACTAATTCCCTCCTTAGTAGCTCATTGAAGTTTATATAACATTACTGTCCCTGGGTCATCCTTATATGCTATTTTCCTTTTTTAGCGTTTTTAGTGACTTAAATAGATTTTTCTTTTTTTTTCTTTTTTATAATCAATTTGTTTATGAATTAGTTTATTTAGATAATATACAATTTTTTGAGTATATATTTTGGTATTTGTTGTAATCATTCTATCATATTTTTTTTATTTTTAATTATTTGAATTTAGAATATACAATAGACTCATCTGGTTTTAGGGTTTTGTGTTTATTCATTATGATGTATATTCCTAGGAGATATCCATGTGTTTAGTTTATGCTGCATGTCATGGCATAGTTGTTATAGAGTACCCTAGGTTCAGTGGCTTTGAGTACCTTTGCTGTTATTCCACTGGGTGGCAGTCATGTGCGATGGGTGTCCGTGGCGGACGTACGGAAGGTTTTTGTGATGCTTTGTCCCATTGGTTCGTTCTGGGTGGACGAGGGGTATGGCCTTGCATAAGTAAGGTGTGTTGACTGACCGGGGTATCATCCGTGATGACGCACCTATGACGAGTGAAACGCGTTGACGTCACTTCCGGTCCGTCACGGCCACCCTCGTCATTTTCGGGATCTGAGTGGAACGCACGCCATTGCAGCTCATTACAGTTTATTGTCGGATATTTTATCAACGTTCGTTTTTTATCAACATCTTGTAAGTAGATTTTCATTTGTTGCGCAATAAAGCCATTTTATGGGCTTTTTCTTATATATTTTTTGAGTGCCTTTGGATATATACGGAAACAGCGGTTGTGGAAAAGCATCGCACAGCTTTGAAGTGTGTTTAATGCCGACTGGGATTGGAGCCCCCACCAGTATTCAGCTCATTTGACCCACTGACTGAAAAGCAGTGGGTCCACATCCTCTGGTGAGTGAGGGAACAAGAGGGTCACCGGTCACAGCGTGTCACTTTTCCGCACATTGATTCCTATGAGCACCGAAGAGCACTTTGCATTTTGAAGCACCAAGTCACTTTATATTATATGGACTTTATGACTATTTGCTGGGTTGGCACTGATTTTTATATTAACATCACTACTGTTGCATGTTTAAGAATGGCGGAGGGATTTACACGTAAGTTCTGCAGCGGCGTTTACAAATGCTGCAGAAATCAGGCATGGGCAGCCTCTTCGCTCATTAATAGCTGCAATCTGAGTTGCCCTCGGATGGCTTAGCTCAGACACAATGTACAGAGCTGATCAGAATGGCTCTGTACCTTATGATTGCTAATATCACAGATAAAAGTCATCATAAATGTAAAAACTATACTTTTTACATCTGAAAGAGGTAAGCAGCTACCTTTCTTTAGAAAATGCAGGAACAAAGTGGGGAAAACATTCACATGACCCTCCAGTTAGAGATGCGGCACCTAATTGTTCAGTGTGTTAACTATTTCTGAGGAAGCTGATGAAAAGGGTTGATGATGGCGCCCCATCAATTGTTATAAATGCAGTAGTTCCTGATGCTCAGCCCACATAGCGTACTCATTCAGAAGCTATGTGATTGCTCTGCTAAATGTAATGTTTACCATTGCTTTTGACCCTTCTGGGCTCTGTGTCCCTTCAGAAATAGCCTATAATATTCCTATAACCTATGAACTTTACTCAGTCACTTAGATTTGCACAGTATGTATATTGTACAGCATATGTACACTCACAGTGCAGTATTGGGGTTTCATGTGGAGTACTGCTTTTAAACTCTTTGAATACTTCAGCAAAGTTGCAACTTTGCTACAATTAGGAATCCTTTTTTGATGTAGAGTAGAAAATAAATGTGCTGATGTTTTCCTTTTTATTTAATTTGCAGTGCTTTGATTCTGTTTGTGTTTGCCATAATGAATGTACAGAACAGGGTGCTAGAAGTGACTTAAAACAACGGACTTATTTATTAAAGGTGCTGGATGAGCTTACTGACTTTTCCTATGCAGGATGGGAGGTCAGATTTTGCAGGGACTGTATAGTTGTTCCAAGTCAGTCACTAACTAAGTAGTTCGGCTTGGATCACAATGATAGCCCCAGTTCAGTGGCAGGTGCCATATTTCTATGCATACACGTTTGGAATGCGAAAGCCCTATTTTGCCAAGAAAAGAAAAAACTATAACCTCTAAAGACTTTGGCAAATTTATTTATTTTATTTACTTATGGTACTTGTATAGCGCCATCAATTTACGCAGCGCTTTACATATACATTGTATATTCACATCAGTCCGTACCCTCAAGGACCTTACAATCTAAGGTCCCTAACTCACATTCATACATACACCTACTATTGTCAATTTAGACAGGATCCAATTAACCTACCAGCATGTCTTTGGGGTATGAGAGGAAACCGGAGTACCCAGAGGAAACCCACGCAGGCACAGGGAGAACATGCAAATGGTCATGCAAATCCTTAACCCGCTTTTGTTTTTGTAGTCTGAGAAAGGTCATTCCAGTGCACTTAGTGAAAAAGCTTAAAATTGACTGCTATGTTTATTGAATTATGATCTTGAATTTAGGATTGGGAAGTTTAGCTCAATGATCAAAGTGGTTAAAACTCTAAGAAGGATGTGGTCATTTAGACTGTTTTCTAATGGTTATAGTGTGTTAGTGGTAATTATTCATAAAATTCTGATTCTTAAATACAGATGCTTTGGTAAAAAGACTGCTAAATAGATTTAAATGTGCTTCAGAATAGCATACACTTTACTGTTACTTATAAGAAAATTAGGGTTTAATAACCATGTAAATTTAGTTGTGCTTCAGTTAGCAAATGAGTCAAAATGCGCATTCACGGCGGAAATTTGCAAGCCTACTGAAAATTTCCTAGATCTTGGCAGAAAAACCAAATTTGGAAAAAAGGATGGTTCATGTCAGGACTGAAATGTTTCACTTCAGTGAGTGTCAATTAGGCAATTCTCTCTGATCTTTTATTACAGCTAAATGAAGGTCTTCCTGTGTATGAATGCCATAAAATGTTGTTTGAAGATATTAGTTATCTTACACTTTACACCAATTACATTCTACCTAAAGGCATTGTACACTTTCAAATGTTTTCATTGCTTTAACTAGGTATTCGTTTTGTTTGTTTATCTTGCCTTGTAATGATGGCCTAAAATGTGGCTGCAGTGTGTAGTGTCATAGCTGATCCTATGTCCATGAATTCATTCAACTAGCTTGCACCTATTCGCTGAAGAGACAGACAACTTATTCCAGGTCATGCCTTGCCATTTTGTTGCATCACAAATGAGGGAGTGCTAATGTGCTAAAAACACATCTCTTCCAGCATGGTGATCTTTTAATTGCTCTGCCTGTCTGTGCCTGTGTCAGATCTAATTAATGGTTAACTCGCACTAGATAGAGAGACCAAGGTATTGTGGGATATGTCATTTCTTCCTAGAAAATATCAGTTTTTAGACTGCCAAGGTCGTGCATTAACCAGTGCAGTAGCATGCCACATGTTTGAACGCAAACAAACGTTTGACACCAGAATGTGGAGAATTACTCTAGGCTGGGTTTGCAGCTTAGTGATGCTGTGGAGTAAGTAGCACAAGACTGAAATGCATTGTGGGGATTATGGCTTTATCTATTGATATTGCAAATTGGTTACTTAGTGTTTGGGAAGTAGTGGTAGTGGGGACTTCGTGAAGGGGTGGTGACTTGGTTAATGATGGTGGGAAGTAGAAGCTCTCTGGGTTTTGATGTTGGAGAAGAGAGCTAAGGCTAATTTTGTAAGGGGAAGGGAAAGCTGCCGTTTTAGTATTCCTGGAAGGGAATAGCCAGTGAAGCTTAGATGATAGTGGCTCAGATTGGCGATTTCAGAGAGGGGAGGTGGTGGATCATCAATTGATGATGATGATGAAGAGAAGAGTGATACAAAGGAGTCTTAAAGGATTATTGTGCTTATTGGAGGAAAGGATATTGTGTTAATGATGCAATGATGTAGAGCAGTGGTTTCCAAACTGTGGGTCACGGACCAGATGTGGCCCTTTGCTTGCCTATCCATTCCATCCACTGACACCAATGATGAGGCACTATTCTTTGCACTGACACCAGTGTTGGGTCACTATTCCGCCCACAGACACCAACAACGGGGCACTATTCCTCCCCTAATTACTAACAATGGGGCACCATTCCTCCCACTGATACCAACACTCGGGCACTATTGCTCCCACTAAAACAAATGATGGGACATGGTTTATTTCCATGTTTTTTAATACCACGGGCCACAGTCTGGCCCCACTAAAGCCTCAAGCTTTAATTGGCACCTGATATAGAGGTTGCGTTGCTTTTCGTTGGAAGTTGTATGGACATAGATGTTAATATGGAGTACAGCAGTGGGTACAGAGGTCTATGAGGCATGTTAAAAAATTAGATGTGCAGTCCCTTTAAACTATGATCATACAACAATTACACATACAGTGAGATTCAGAATGACAAAGTGCTATATACCAAGTGCAACATTAATCACCATGTACAGTATCTCACAAAATCATGTATACCCCCCACATTTTTGTAAATATTTTATTATATATTTTCACATGACAACACTGAAGAAATGACACTTTGCTACAATGTAAAGTAGTGAGTGTACAGCTTGTATAACAGTGTAAATCTGCTGTACCCTCAAAATAACTCAACACAGCCATTAATGTGTAAACCGCTGGCAACAAAAGTGAGTGCTCCCCTAAGTGAAAATGTCCAAATTGGGCCCAATTAGCCATTTTCCCTCCCCCGTGTCATGTGACTCGTTAGTATTACAAGGTCTCAGGTGTGAATAGGGAGCAGGTGTGTTAAATTTGGTGTAATCACTCTCACATACCGGTCACTGGAAATTCAACATGGCACCTCGTGGCAAAGAACTCGCTGAAAAAAAAAAAAAAGGAATTGTTGCTCTACATAAAGATGACCTAGGCTATAAGAAGATTGCCAAGACCTTGAAACTGAGCTGCAGCACGGTGGCTAAGACCATACAGCGGTTTAACAGGACAGGTTCCACTCAGAACAGGCCTCGCCATGGTCGACCAAAGAAGTTGAGTGCACGTGCTCCGCGTCCTATCCAGAGGTTGTCTTTGGGAAATAGAGGTATTAATGCTGCCAGCATTGCTGTAGAGGTTAAAGGGGTGGAGGGTCAGTCTGTCTTTGCTCAGACCATATGCCGCACACTGCATCAAATTGGTCTGCATGGCTGTCGTCCCAGAAGGAAGCCTCTTCTAAAGATGATGCACAAGAAAGCCTGCAAACAGCTTGCTGAAGACAAGCATACGAAGGACATAAGTTGCTGGAACCATCCTGATGAGACCAAGATAAACTTATTTGGTTCAGATGGTGTCAAGCGTGTGTGGCGGCAACTAGGTGAGGAGTACGAAGACAAGTGTGCCTTGCCTACAGTCAAGCATGGTGGTGGGAGTGTCATCGTCTGGGGCTGCATGAGTGCTCCCGGCGCTGAGGAGCTACAGTTCATTAAGGGAACCATGAATGCCAACATGTACTGTGACATACTGAAGCAGAGCACGATCCCCTCCCTTTGGATACTGGGCCACAGGGCAGAAGTCATACAACAGAACGGCCCCAAACACACCTCCAAGATGACCATTGCCTTGCTAAAGAATCTGAGGGTAAAGGTGATGGACTGGCCAAGCATGTCTCCAGACCTAAACCCTATTGAGCATCTGTGGGGAATCCTCAAACAGAAGGTGGAGGAGCGCAAGGTCTCTAACATCCACCAGCTCCGTGATGTCGTCATAGAGGAGTGGAAGAGGACTCCAGTGGCAACTTGGGAAGCCTTGGTGAACTCCATGCCCAAGAGGGTTAAGGCAGTGCTGGAAAATAATGGTGGCCACACAAAATATTGACCCTTTGGGCCCAATTCGGAAATTTTCACTTAGGGGTGTACTCCCTTTTGTTGCCATTGTATGCATTAAGATAAAAAACCTTCTGTGTGTAGCAGCCTCCCCAGCATCCCCTAATCACTTACCTAAACCCCAACTCTCTCCAGCAATTTCCACGAATGTCTAATCGCCATTGGCTCCTACTGCTGTTAATCAAAGTCAGTCAGCCAATCAGGGGAGAGAGGGGGCGGGACCGGGCCAGGCTCCATGCCTGAATGGATACACGGAGCTCTGACTCGGCTCGGGTGCCCCCATAAAAAGCTATGGGCTATGGGGGCACTCGATATGAGGGAGGGGACAGGAGCAGCAAAGAGGGACCCGAGAAGAGGAGAATCCGGGCTGCTCTGTGCAAAACCAACTGCAACAGAGGAGGCAAGTATAACATGTTTGTTATTTATTTATTTAATTTTTTTAAATGAGACTTTACAATCACTTTAAAGTGGTTGTAAAGTCAGAAGGTTTTTTTTATCTTAATGCAGTCTATGCATCTCTGTTCAGCGATGTCAATGAGTGTCTTGGCCCTCTGTGTTCTAATCCTGTGTGCCCCTGAGTGAGTGATTTATAAAAAATAAAAAAAAGCCTGCTATACCTCATTTTACTGCTCTTCTCAGCGATCACATTATTGACTGGCTTTCTCCTCTCCCCGCCTGATAGACGCAGCGGGTGGGGCCGAGATTCCCCCACTGACGCCACTTGGGAGAGGAGAGAGAGAGAGACGGCCGATCACGTGATCGCTGAGAAGAGCTGTGAAATGAGGCATAGCAGACTTTTTTTTTTTTTAATAAAATACTCACACGGGGAGAGGGGTAAGTCATGACCCACAGTCTGTCCAGGAAGTAAGGCAGAAGTAATGGATAATTGTTTTTAAACAGTGATGAAGGCAGTGAGGTAAGCGTGTGTAGAATAAATGAAAAGCCGTTTTATTTTTGCAAAAGAAGTACATTAATGCTATATTGGTACATAGGGGAGCTGAAATTTACAAAAAAAGTGAACAAAGGTCAACTTAGCCTTTGTTCTCAAAAAAAAAAGGTGCAAAATCATTACATCTCAGGACTCACAGCGGTATGATAGCAGACTTTAGGAGAGATTCAGAGAGCAGGACAGCCACTGCACAGAGCCAATGATTGCGAATGGCCGGCGGTTACTAGTAAACAGTACAGCTGGAACCCTCCTCTACACAACCAGGCCCACATGTGGACCGAGAGGGCAACAGACTACTAGCTGGGTGTTTAGCGCGTTGTAATTGTGAAGCTCACTGTATTTGTAATTTTTGGATGATTACCAAGGTAGTCTCTCTTTGTATGTATCTATGAGGAAAGTTATTATAGCCTTGAACATTTTGTGTGAAGATTGATACCTTTAGGCCTCATACACACGGACGTTTTTTGACGCCGACGTTTTCTGGCGTTTTTTGCAGCTCTCCATGTTAGTCAATGGCCCCATAAAAACGTCGGCGTTTTTGAGCTGTAGGTGGCGTCGGCGTTAGTGAGCAGAAAGTAGAACCCATGGCCATCGCGTTCTGAGGCTGTAACGTTTTGACGTTTTTTGACGCCGACGCCAACAAACGCCACCTGTTTTTTGACGCCGGCGTTTTTAGGTTGAAAAATAGCAGAGGGATGATTTTTTTAAAAAAACGCCTATTGATGCCGACGCTCACTAACGCTCAAAAACGCCAATGCATAACGCCGAAAAACGTCGACTTTTTTTCCTTGACGTCGGACCCGACGTTTTGTTTATTTTTTTTAGATACGCCCGTGTGTATGAGGCCTTAAGTGTTATGTCTTGGGTCTTAACCCTTTTAGAACTTGTCCAGACCTGCATAGTGGTTTTGTACATGTGTTTTTTTATTATGGTTAAAACTTTAGTTTTATTGTATCAATCTAAACTTTGATTTTGATTTAAGATTTTGCAACAAGCTTTTGTTAAGCTTGCAGGTCTAGAAATATGTAAATAAAAATTGTTTATTCAGAGTTGTCAGTGACAAATTACCAGTTCCTCAGTTTGGGTTTGCACCATTGCACATTGTTTTTCACAGAGTTTATTATGCGTTTGTTATAATGCGTGCGTGCTTGTGTTTACTATTCAGATGAACGCTCTGGACACACTTGGGCAGACAGCATTGCATAGAGCTGCTTTGGCGGGGCACCTGCAGACCTGTCGTCTCCTGTTAAGCTTTGGCTCAGATGCATCGATCATCTCTTTGCAAGGATTTACAGCTGCACAGATGGGAAATGAAGCTGTGCAGCAAATTCTAAGTGGTAAGTGAGCATACCTTCTAAACGTTAACTTAAGTTATTCACTAGGAAAGCATAACATATGGTACAATGCTAGTGTACATAACAGAATTTTAGATGATGCTTATACAATCATAGAATCAAACACAGCGCTGTGTTATCAGTGAGTTATCAAAATAAATTAATAAATTATCATCAGACCTCAAATAGAACTAATAATGTGACACAGTAATTAATGGTCCATAATAGTAAGTCCATGTGAAAAAAACATCAGACACGTCGACATTTAGGAACGTTTCTCTACTAGCTACGT
>BLSH010137470.1:411218-422339 GCA_018402905.1 Glandirana rugosa
TGAGATCACCCCTTCGGCGACCGGTGACCTTCTTTATTCGTTCCTGTCTCCGCGAAGATTCACGTCTGACGCATTTTTAAATTATCGTATATTTTTGTTACTGAACAGTTGAGTGTTTGCTCGCAGTCTATTTGCGTGGTATAGTCCTATGGCAGATGGTGTCAGCAGCTCGCCATCCCAACAGCAGGCAGAGAAGTCCAGTGTAGATGTAAGCAGCGTTTCTGAGTGTGCGGTTATTGCTGACGTCACGCCGCCGCGACCCTCCACAGTGCATCTCAAGCCTCGGTCTGGGCGCCTTGCCGGCTACAGGCGCTGCTTACATCTACACCGGACTTCTCTGCCTGCTGTTGGGATGGCGAGCTGCTGACACCATCTGCCATAGGACTATACCACTATGCGTTTATCTGACGCTCGTTTGTGAGTTGACAAGTCATTGTTTTTATATGCTATTAAATTTTTACGCAGTCTGCACTTAGAAGCGCCTCTGTCCTTGCTTATTTCTTCCAGTGGCCAGCGGCTTCCCCACTAGAGTGCTGCATCTAATTGTGGACTGACGCCCTGAACTCATTCTTATCCTTCATCCCCCTGTGTTTCCCTATACATGTCATTGTAAGTATTGGAGAGCTTATACCACTGTGCGCCTTTTTCCTTGTTCTATAGTTTGTTTAGCAGTGTCTGCTGAACAATTATGCTGTAAGGTCATGGTCACTGAAGTGGCTATGAGCTTATATCAGAAGGAGAAATTAGGTCCATATAGTGTACGGACCTGGCCACCTGCAAGCAGGTCTGTAGGTCTGTATTCCCATAAAAAAAAGCAGACCAAATAAATGAAATCCTCTTTTAGGTAGCTCAGATACCTTTTTCTATTGCATATTCACTATTTGTATGGGTACGAAG
Source organism: Glandirana rugosa (assembly GCA_018402905.1). Classification (NCBI taxonomy): domain Eukaryota; kingdom Metazoa; phylum Chordata; class Amphibia; order Anura; family Ranidae; genus Glandirana; species Glandirana rugosa. The sequence continues at coordinate 412,116 of BLSH010137470.1, forward strand.
CAACATGTCCTCTTTAAGAAGTTATATAGAATAAATCTTGCCATAGATGGATCGAAATTCACATCTAAGGACCATCTCTTGGATGGGCTCGTTGCCGAAAAACGTTGCTTCAATCAGTGCTGCAACCACTTTTTTTTAATTTATTTTATTGGTACCACGTTCGCCTTTCGCCAATCAATGGGTACCATTCCAATCGGTAAGCTGTCCTTAAATATTAGAGATAATGGTCATGGCTATAACATGGCTTTCCTAGAGGACTCTCGGGTGTAAGCCATCTCGTCCTGGTGATTTATTCACATTAGGTTTTTCAAGTCCTTTTTTAACACTGGCTTCTGTCAGCCACGAGGGAACATTCTGTGCTGTGTTACCAACAACGCTGTCTTGTTTATTATACTCATTTTCCTTTGTAAAATCTGAGGAGAAGAATGTATTTAATACAGGTCCCTTCTCCTTGTCACTCATAACCAATAAATCTATCAACTGAAATCATCTAATAGTTCAGTAAGCTTCCAGAGAGTTTGAAATATATTCGTCCATGCACCTCCAGAGCTTCAAATCTGCCTGCAACCTTCTGTGCGATCACCCCCACTGTCACAGGAGCCTGCAGGGAAGAGCAGATGGTACACATTCAATATATAGCTGGTATAGTTTGGTGCTGCAGAGTTTTCCAAAATTAGCTTGTCTGCTTTACCACTTGCAGGATCCCTCTTTCTCCTTCTGGGTGAAATCCAAGATGGGGGAAGCCACAGTGACATTACAGCTGTTAGATTTTAGCTGTCTAAGATTACTCTGACTCAGATTTGTACTGCATCTATTAAGGTATTTGAATCCATTGATGTCCAGTAGGGTTCAGTGTAACATTGCTGGGTACATATTTGCTTTAAACTTACATTTCTTCTCAACAACATATCTGTGTGAAGTAATATAAATGGGTCAACAAAATTTCACCAACCAACTTGCCTTGTGTTCCGCCAGCATCCTGTTGAAAAACTAACATTCTTTTTTGCTACTTTGGGCAAATACACTGAGGAAATGCAATTGTAAATTTTCATTGCTAATGCTGTAAGCCGATTTTTACACTGTTTCACTGTCACCTACTTACCTGCCTTGGTTTCTTTTTGTGATTCTAGAAATATTTATTGAGCTTGAATCGGGAGGCTTAATTCCTGCTTTGAACAAGCTTCATCTTCATGATGTTGCATTCATGGCAATTTTTGAGTTGGATTCTTGTGAAGCATAGGGGAGTATTTACTACAGTTGGAGAGTGCAAAATCAGTCTCACTTCTGCATAGAAACCAATCAGCTTCCAGGTGTTATTGCCAAAGCTTATTTGAACACGCTAGTGTTGAGGTTAGAAGCTGATTGGTTTCTATGTAGAAGTGAGCCTGAAGTTGCACTCTTCAATTTTAGTAAATAAACCTGACAGTGCCTTTCATGAGATTGTGCAGCATTCTGTTAACAGGGTGCTGTACCCCTTGAGGATGATTTGTTACATTCCTATCACTGGCGTTTTGTAGTTACAGGACTTAAAGCGGAGTTCCACCCACAAGTGGAACTTCTGGTTATCTGATTCCTCCCCCCCCCCCCCTCCGGTGCCACATATGGCACCTTTCGGGGGGGGCAGGTACCTGTTTTTGACAGGTACCCTGTCCCCACTTCCGTTGGACCTCGGCAGAGGTTCGACACAAGTTCGGCTCCCTCCTCCTTCCTGCTGCCGGGCCAGAAAGAGAGCGCACGAATGCTTAACAGGGACCCAGCTGTGGCTTCACTGCTGGGTATCCTTACCGGCAATGGTGGCCGCAGCACCCGGCAGTCGATGGAAGCATTGGCTGGGGTGCCAACATCGCTGTATTCCAGGTAAGTGTCCTATTATTAAAAGTCAGCAGCTACAGTATTTTTATATATTTTTTTATATTTTTTATTGGGGGGGTGACCGCTTTTATGTAAACCCTCACCTTGTAAAACAACCCATCCGTTTTTAAAAAAGGAGCTCAGGGAGGAGAAATAGTAGCACACTGGTCTTCCCCATGAATGACTGTCCAGAGGGGGGTGTCAGGACAAGTCTGACCATTGGAGGAGAGCAGGCTGAGTTCTCAGCACAGCTAGAAAATGGACCACAGTGTGTTCTCCTGCTTAGTGTGGTCAGTTTTAATAGGAAAGCAGAGGGCCTGGCAGGAACACAAGGGATTTCACATAAAGGAAGCAATGCAAAGAGAACAGGATATTTTTGCATACAAGTGCATGGTACAGCAGGCACATATCAGGAATATGAAATGTTGGGTTTGCTGTGACTGCTTCTCCCAACTTTTCACATTAAATGGAGTGTCTTGTCTGCCATTTTGTCTTTTTTTTTTTTTTTTTTTTAATAAAAATGACATAAAAATAAACTATATGCAGTGTGTCCCTGATAGTCAAATTTTGTATCCCGGCAGTTGAAGGCACTAATCGGGCTCCTTCCCAGCCAGCACTCACAGCAGCAGGCACAGGACTGCACTTCCTTGCAGCCTGAGCAGCTCACATACACACCATTGTTAAAAACTGAAGTAGAGCACGCTTGAGCTAAATAGCATTCTGTGTTCATGAGCTTTGTGATAGTTTTGTTTTGATCGCTTTTATTGTCCCATTTATATATAAGTAAAAATCAAATCTATACCATTCTAAGGCATACCGGTATATCTGGAGAACAGATCGAGCCTACTAAAATAAATGAATGAATAAATTATGTGTTTAGCGACTTCAAAAATTTGTTTGAGGTAATGACTCCCATATTTTAAATGGCCTTTCTGTTTATACTTTAAGGATGCTGCAGACAGTGCTGATGCTGAATTAGTGTAACCATGACAACCAATGAGTTCAGCTAAAGGTGCATCTTTAGCATCCTTAAAATATAGCTTAGAGCCCTTCTAAAAATAGTTGGTGGGTTTCAAAAAGCTTTCTCTGCAGGTGTAAAAGATAGTTACTTTTTTTTGCTAAAATGCATACTATCCGTGATACTTTTTTTTTTTTTTTTTTGCACTAATTTTAGTTTTCAGGACAAGCTTTTGCTTTGTGACCGCTTCTTTTAAGATACAAGCAGTACTGCTTGGATCTTAGAAGAAGGGGGTTCAAAGCAAAAGCTTGTCCTGAATATTTTAACCACTTCAATACCATGCACTTAGAACACTTCCTGCCCAGACCAATTTTCAGTTTTTAGTGCTGTTGCGATTCGAATGAGAATTGCACGGTCGTGCAACGTTGTACCCAAACAAAATTTTTATCATTTTGTTCCCACAAATAGAGCTTTCTTTTGGTGGTATTTGATCACCCCTGCAGTTTTTATTTTTTGCGCTATAACAAAAAAAAGACAAAATTTAAAAAAAAAAAAAAAAAACATTTTCTTTGTTTCTGTCACAAAAAATTGTATAAAGTACATTTTCTCCTTCACTGACGGGCACTGATGGGCACTGATGAGGCTACACTGACGGGCACTGATGAGGCAGTACAGATTGCCACTGATGAGATGGCACTGATAAGGTTGCACTGATGATGGGGCGAATATGCAGCACTGATGGGCGGCACTGACAAGCAACACTGACGGGCACTGATACGTGTCACTGATATGCAGCACTCATGGACACTCCTAGGCGGCACTGATAAGTGGCACTGGGCACTGATAGGGGGCACTTATAGGTGGCACAGGTGGGCACTTTTAGGTTGCATAGGTGGCACAGGTGGGCACTGATAGGTGGCACAGGTGGGCACTGATAGGTGGCACAGGTGGGCACTTATAGGTGGCAGTGGTGGGCACTGGTGCAACAAGCACTGTTAGGGATGGCACTGGCAGGCATACATGGGCACAGTGCCATCCCTACAGTGCATAATATTGCCCTTACCTGGTGGTCTAGTGGGGGCTCCCTAGTGGTCCTGGGCGACCGCTGTACGCCTTCCCTGGTGGTCCTGGGTGGCCTCATTGTGATGCCTGGGAGGGGGGCTCCCTGGTGGTCCAGTGGGGGTGATCCTGAGGGTGTCTGCGCTGATAAACGTTCAGCGCAGCCCCCCCATCAGGAGAGCAGCCGATCGGCTCTCCGCTGCTCAGGTCTGCAGACCTGAGCAGAGGAAAAGCCGATAAACGGCTCTTCCTATTTACACTGTGATCAGCCGTGATTGGTCACGGCTGATCACATGGTAAAAGGCTTCGGATCGAAGCCTTTTACCTTGGTCGGTAATGCGGTGGGTCAGACTGACCCACGGCACCACCAATCGCCGCGATGCGCACCCCCAGGGGCGCGCGATCGCGGATTATCCTGAGGACGTCAATAGACGTCCAGTCAGGATAATGAGCCACCAGCCCGGACGTCATTTGTCAATGCGCCGGGCGGGAAGTGGTTAAGGTTCGTGCAAAAAAAAAAAAAATAACGGACAGTACTCAAATGTTTTTCTTTAACAAGCTCACTAATACGGCTACAATCACCCTATACCTAGAAAAACGAAAAACTTTTGTGGTAATGAAGCATCTTATTTTCATGTTATAAACTAAGATAGGAAAAACGTACATTTCTCTTACGTTCATTGACAGACGCAGCCTCTTTTCATGACACATGGGGTTTATGCACATCCTACTAGGAGTAGACTAGGCAAAAGAAAAAAAAGCAAGCTGGCCCCTCCCAGGGGGCCGTCCTCACTCAGCATATAACCCTCCAGCTCTGCATAGCATATCAGTTTTTTTTATGCCTAGTGCAAGGAGTTAGACCTGGTTCCCTGCTGGGATCTGCAGTTCCCCATTTTTCTTCCTTTTGCTTTTTTTCAAGCTATCTGATGAAGACTGCTATCAAGTGGCCGGCTGGGGCATAGAGGATAACTCGAATCCTAAAATTTCCCCAGCACGGCCGACTGATGCGAGCTACCCTTGGCTTTAGCGGGGTCCGCCACATCGTACCCGTTCCGTGCGGGGGGCTAGTGGGTGAACCCCACTTACGCCCGAGTGACCGGGCTGCGCTCGCGTCCAGGGGCGTTCTGGCCAGCAGCATCCCTCCCCACCTGGGGGGAGGAAGGTCTGCGCCCGTCGGGAATGGTGAGTGACACCCTCCCCTCTGGGGTGCGGAAGGGGGGTGGCGACTAGCGTTACCGTAAGTCCGGTGGAGGATCATGGGGTCAAGGTTCCTGTACTATTTCCCCCCTCCTCCCCCCCGCTCCCGCGCTGCTATACCGCCATGCAGCGTTTTTTCGCCGCCATGCGGCGGTGTGCCGCCATTTTCCCTTGGCCGCATTCGGTGGCCATTTTAATGGGTGTTTTGGCCTCTAGTGACCGTGCGGCGGCCATTTTGCCATAGTCGCGGCCTTTTTAACATGTGCTTTGGCCTCTTGTGACCGCTCGGCGGCCATTTTTGGTGTGCCTGGCTATTAGAAAACATGCATGTCAGCGCCGTTTTTCTTCCTGAACTCAGCGGTGCTCACGCAGTGGCAGGAAAATCATTGGCAGTGGCGGACAGCACTCCTTACAATGGCTAGAGGGGCATACAGATCAGCAGGTATGACTGACTTTTCCCTGGGGTGTCAGTGGCGGCGGTGCAGAGTCCTCCTGGGCATACCCTGGCCGCTCTGTGAGGCAGTTTGGTGGGCAGCATTGTGGGGTGTCATGGCCCATAGGCCTAAGAGAGTTCCAGTGGTACAATGGCGGTCGAACCTGCGGGTTCTTCTCCGGAGGGGTCCGCAGAAGCGCAAGCTGCGCTGGGACCTCTGGTTCTCCTGGACCAGTTAACTTCCATTTTTTGGAGTTTTTCCCCGGGGGGGTACTGAGCTGTGCCAAGGGGGTGTCTAAAAAGTGTCCACCCCCCCTCCTTCCTCTGTGGAGGAATCTGAACCTGTGGTCACAGGTTCCCCCGTGGAGCTCTCAGATGGTGAACTGGAGCCCTTGGACGGTGAGGAAGACCTGGGGGCCTCGGTGGCGTGCGAAAGGGCGCTGGTGGCCTCCCTGATCACCGATCTCCGGGAGTCATTGCCGCTGGACCAAGCCGGGAAGTCGCAGGAGACTGCCTGTGTTTGTGGGTCCTTCAAACCATCACGGATCCCTATGGCATATCCTTATGCCCAATTTTTTGACCAGTTTGTGTATAAGGAATGGCAGCGTCCGCAGAATTCCTTTTTCACTGCCCAAACGTTTTTTCTGTGTGCTATCCCTTCGAGGACAGTCATTTGCAGAAGTGGGCATCCCCTGCAGTGGACCCTCCGGTGGCTTGCCTGACTAGGGCGACGACCATTCCCTGGGAAGGGTCTCCAGCCTTTCGGGATCCGGCCGATTGGCGGACGGAGGCGTTATCCAAGGCATTGTGCTTGGTGGCGGGGGCGGCCATGAGACCAGCTCTGGCGTCGGCTGTGGTGGTACAGTCACTTACGAATGTGCGACAGAATTGCACAAAGTTTTGGGCTGCTGGTGCTCACCTGGGGCTTTGCAGCGGGCTGACCACCTGATACAGGGTCTCCAGCACCTGTGTGACACAGCCTTTGGTCCTGCTCCCCATGCTGTTGAATATGTCTGTTTTTTGCAATCATTGTCTGACGGCTGCGGTGTTGGTCGAATGACCATGCGTCCTAAAAAGGGCCTCACGGACCTCCCTTTTCAGGGTGGTCGGCTTTTCAGGGCGCACTTGGATGAAATCATTGAGGATTTCACCGGGGGGAAGAGTACTTTTCTCTCAGAACCCAAGCAGCGGGAATACCACCGTAAGCAGGGTCTGTCATCATCGGGCCAGAAGCTTTTTTTTGGGCGCCCGGTTCAGCGGGCAAGGGCTCAAGACCCGGCAAGTCTGCCTTGGGGTCCGGTAAGCGCAGGCCCGAAAGGACGGAAGAAAAGTCCTCCTCCGCTTGAGAGGTTGTCCCCACCCGACTCTCGGGTGGGGGGCCGGCTTCTGTTCACAGTCAGGTGGACTGCCCGCATTTCTGATCGGTGGGTACGGGAGGTGGTGTCCTCCGGGTACAGGATAGAGTTCAGTACTCTACCCCCAGACAGGTTCTTCCCATCGAACTTGAAACTCCCGCAGGGGCGTCGAGAAGCTCTCTTGGGGGCTGTTCAGATGCTGTCCGAACAAGGGGTGATTGTGCCGGTACCTCAGTTGGAGAGGTTTTGCGGCTTCTACTCAAACCTCTTTGTGGTGCCCAAGAAGGGTGGGGTCAGGCCAGTTCTGGATCTAACAGCGCTAAATCACTTTGTGAAGGTGCAGAAATTCAGGATGGAATCAGTCCGCTCGGTCGTGGCCGCCCTTCATGGCGTCTCTGGATATCAGGGACGTGTATCTGCATGTCCCCATTTGTCTCCGGCATCGGCGCTTCCTGCGCTTTGCGGTAGGAGACCTGCGTTACCAATTTGTGGCACTTCCCTTCGGTCTGGCCTCGGCTCCCCGGGTCTTTACCAAGCTGCTGGCACTATTGAGGCAGAGGGGCATTACTGTGGTAGCATACCTCGACGACCTAATCCTGCAAGTGGAGTCTGTCTCGGCTCTGGAGGACAATGTGCCTATCACCATGGCCTTGTTGAGAGACATCGGCTGGCTGATCAACCTGCAGAGGTCGACATTGACCCCGTCCTGTCGACTGGAATATCTGGGTCTAATACTGGACACGGAGCAGGTGAAGGTGTTCTTACCTCCGGCCAAGTTGCTGACACTACAAGCAGCGGTGCGAACTCTGCTGTCACGTCAGTGGTCCTCCTTACGGTTATGCGGGTGTTGGGGCTCATGGTCTCGGCCTTCGAGGCGATGCCTTACGCCCAAAGTCACACTCGGCTCCTGCAGCGAGCGATCCTGTTACGGTGGGACAAGGCCCCGTTGTCCCTGGACCAACTGATCATCAGACCAGGGGGTCGTTGATCCTGGTCGGTGACTGCGGGCCCCAGCCTTGAAGTTGGGGAAGTCGTTTCTCCCCCTGAATGGGTCAATAGTCACAACGGACGCCAGCCTATCGGGCTGGGGAGGGGTCCTGGGGCAGTTGTCTGCTCGGGGCTGTTGATCGGCGCAGGAATTCTCGCCTTCCGATAAATGTGCTGGGGCTGAGGTTAATCGGGCTCTGTCTTTCCCACTGTTCGGCAAGGCTGCGCGGCCTCCCGGTTTGGGTTAAGTCGAACAACGCCACGGCGGTGGCGTACGTGAACCATTAGGGCGGAACGGGGAGCGCGGAAGCGGCTCGCATTCTGAGATGGGCAGAACTTCACGTGCCGGCATTCTCCGCCATTTACATTCCGGGCGTAGAAAATTGTCAGACGGACTTTCTCAGTCGCCAGACACTGGATCGGGGGAATGGTCTTTACATCCAGAGGCGTTCCGCCAGATTTGCCACAAGTGGGGCACGCCAGACGTGGACCTAATGGCGTCCAGTTTCAATCACAAGGTGCAGGCCTTTGTGTGCAGGACAAGGGAACCGTTGGCGGCCGCCACAGACGCACTAGTCGCACCTTGGTCCCGGTACAGGCTTCTGTACGCCTTTCCTCCTTTCAAGCTTCTACCGCGGCTCCTGCCCAGGATAGAAGTGGAGGGAATCCCTACAATCCTGGTGGCCCCAGATTGGCCTCTGCGCCCTTGGTACGCCGAAGTTGTGCGAATGGTAACAGATGTTCCCTGGTGGCTCCCGCTTCGCGAGGATCTGCTGTCACAGGGACCCATCCTGCACCCTGCCTACCCTTGCTGGTTTTTGATGGCTTGGCTATTGAGTCCCAGGTGCTGAGGGATAGGGGGGTGTCTGAGTCCGTATTCCCTACCAGGCTTAAGGCGCGTAAGTGTACTTCGCGCAAGATATATCATCACACCTGGAAGGCTTATATTGCCTGGTGTGAGGCGGGGGTTGGAACCCCCGCTCTTTCTCTATATCCCTGGTGCTGGCCTTCGTGCAGCAAGGCCTGGATAACAATTTGGCGTTGAGTACAATCAAGGGTCGGTTTTCAGCTCTGGTGATTCTTTTTCAACGTCCGTTAGATGCGCTTTCTTGATCGTACATTGTACAGTGTACGTCCTGTAGCTCCTCAGGTACGGTCGCCGTTGGCACCGTGGGTTTTTAAATTTAGCACTTCTGTACTGCAGAAACCGCCATATGAGAAAATCAGTGATATTCCCTTACAATTGCTGTCAGAAAAAGGTGTTTTTTCTGGTGGCCACTACATCCGCTAGGCGGGTGTCTGAGTTGGCGGCTTGTCATGTAGGTTTTCCCTACTTGGTACTTCATATAGTTAAGGCGGGGCTGCGCCTGTATCCTTCGTTCTTGCCGAAGGTGGTTTCCTCTTTCCACATTGAGGACATTGTTCTCTTTTCATTGTGTCCACACCCGTCTCATCCCAAGGCAATTGCTTTGCACTCTTTGGATGTAGTAAGGGCTCTGCGGGTGTATTTGTCGGCTACAGCTTCTTTCGGAAGTCTAATGCTTTGTTTGTACTGATGGAAGGACCGCTCAAAGGTTTGGCGGCCTCGTCGGCTTATATGTCGCGTTGGATCGGACAGACTGTGACCTATGCGTATACTGTTGGGGGCAAGAACCCCCTTTTCCGGTCACGGCTCATTACACCAGGGCGATTGGCACTTCCTGGGTTTTCAGACACCAAGTCTCGGTGTCTCAAGTGTGCAGGACGGCTACATGGGCCTCGGTGCACACTTTTGTTAAGTTTTACAAAGTTGATGTGTCAGCATCCGCAAATGCTGCTGTTAGCCGCAAAGTTTTGCAGGCGGTGGTATAGGCGCGGCTGGCGCCTCCTGAGAGGATTCTGTTGGGTGCAGTTGTTATGCTGGCCCACCCCTCTTGTTTGACACTGCTTTGGGACGTCCCCATGTGTCATGAATAGAGGCTGCGTCTGTCAATGAACGTAAGAGAAAATAGGATTTTATTAAGAACTTACCGTAAAATCCTTTTCTCTGAGTTCATTGACAGACGCAGCACCCACCCCTCTGTGTTGCGTTTGTACGGCTTGTTACGAACTGATACGCTATGCAGAGCTGGGGGGTTATATGCTGAGTGAGGACAGCACCCTGGGAGGGGCCAGCTTGCTTTTTTTATTTTGCCTAGTCTACTCTTAGTAGGATGTGCATAAACCCCATGTGTCATGAATAGAGGCTGCGTCTGTCAATGAACTCAGAGAAAAGGATTTTACGGTATGTTCTTAATAAAATCCTATTTTTGGTTGACTTATTGCAGAACTGGTAATGAAACTCTGCAATAGTCTGGTTTGATATTTACCAGCATAAGGCTAACAGAAGTGATGTCCTGCTGTTA
>BLSH010137470.1:433132-445549 GCA_018402905.1 Glandirana rugosa
GATTGATTGTGTTAAGTACGTCAAGATTTTTCGTGGTGTTATGTCTTGGGTTACGGGTTTCCAGTGTAAGATAAGATCGATGTGTTAGAAAGTCAAGTCGTCTCAGGCCCTCACCGGAAATTTCGAACACGACTCCTTTGCGACTAGACCTACGTAAATCTCGTATATCTGGTCGAGTTCGTCGAACGTCTCCTTATGACTAATTTCTTTTTATCGATTGTTTTTCCAATCTGAAAAGAGTCGTGTCTTTTCTTTTCTGTAGAAAGGGAAGACCTTTGATCGTTTTTTGACTTCACACATGCTCCCCAATATTGTCACTACTGCATTGTTAATTGAAAGACACAGGAATTAAGAGGCTTTTGGGTTATACTGCTGTCTACAGTAGGATTTGTGCAATGACAAATAGAAAAAAATGTTGCCAGACCCGTTATAACCCCTCGTACACACTTCAGTTTTTTGCTAGTTTCCAGAAGGGAAAGATGTCTTTTCTTTTCTGTGCTGAGAAAAGTCTAACCTTTTTGTTAGCTATTTTTCTTTAATCAGTATTCCTCTGCAAGCTGCTTGAGCTGGTCTATATGCTCTAAATGCATCCAGATCAGCGTTTCCTCAGCACAAGCTTTAAAGGCCACTCCCGGACTCTGCTGAACTGAAAGATTGTGTAGCTAGAATAGAATGTGACCTTTGGGCATTGGGTTCTGTATTGTGGTGCTTTTTAGAACTGCATGAATTGTGTTAGTTAGCTGCAGAGTGTTTTCCAGGTGCAGAGCCATAACACAGCCCCATGTGTGAGCCTGCTACCAAAGAATCACTTTGTTAATAGGCTGTGTGGGCTAAACATGGGGAACTACCTCATGACTAGGGTCACTGGGCACCAATTGAAATCTCTGCTTTCAGTCGGTTTACCTGGAAAGGACTAACTTTGATAGACTGAGCACTGATGTCATCCACTAGGTTGAGTGTTACGTGTGAACATTTAGGCTCCATGCACACTGTATCTGATAAACGACCGTTTTTGGGCGTTTTTTTTAACAGCCCAAAAACGCCACTTTATGTTATCCTATGTGTCCATGCACACATGGACGTTAATTGTCTTTTATCAGCAGTGGCGTTTTTGGGCTGTTATCTGAACGCCCTGAATTGGCGTTCAAAAGTCGTTCTTTTGACCACAAAAAACGCCGATAAACGCTCATAAATGCCGGTAAACGGCTTTTTATCAGTGACCGGCGTTTTTTGCAGTCAATGGAAGCTAATGAAGAAAAAATACTGCTGACGCCAATAAACGCTGGTAAACGCTGCTTACAAAACGTTGCAAAAGAACGTTTTGTAAGCATGGTATCCTGCCCAACGCCGAGAGAGCCCAGATAGCGTCCAGTGTGCATGGAGCCTTAGTGTCTCAGGAAGCACATTTCCACCACTGCTGCTGTCCTCAGGCGACACATGAATCTATCCTTGGTTCATTTCTGCTACCTACAGTGACTTGGTCAGGACTTCAGGAAGCTAGTTCATGAGTACTCAAGGCTTTGTCTTGTACTCTGAGCTATGTTGCCTCTGCCAAGCTACACTGTAAATACAGCTTTTCACCTCAACCAAGATATTTAGTTCTTCCATACCTTAAGCTCCAGTTAATCAGTAAGAGATCTTCCTCTATTGCCAGGATTTAATTTGTGCTGTGTGTACCTATACCAGTCACCCACTGCTTCCATTAGTAATATTGACTCTCCCTTTGTCATTTCTGATGATCCCCATAAAAAGGCACCTCCTTCTCATCCCACCTTTTTTTGGTGGCTCAGTCAGGTCACCCTTTAGAGTTTATGGTCTTAAGGATCGGTTTCCACCATTTTCTGTCAAGGTGCACTGTACGGAGTCTATAGGTGCTTCATTGAATTTCCGGATCAGGCTACGGTTTTCCAAATTTGCAAGGCTGCCACCTGGTCTTCTGTTCACACAGTGCCAAAGCTGCACCAGGTGGATGTTCATGTTCCATTTGATGCTAGCTTCAGGCAGCTCTTTTAGCAGCAGACAGTGCCAAATTTTGTTTTTGTTTTTTGTGAACATGTTTTTTGTTACTGTTGCCTACCTATCAGCTAGACTGCTTTTGTCCCCAGCAGTATTTTAACTCCTTTTCCCCTAAATCGGTGGTTCTCAACTCCTGTCCTTGGGACCCTCTAACAGGCCAGATTTTAAGTATTACCTTGGGGAGATGCAGTCTAGAATATTGCAATCACTGAGCAGCAAATGATCTCACCCTTGATGCATTTCAGTTATCTTGCCAACCTGGCCTTCTTGTGGACCCTGATGACAAATCAAGTTTTCTTTTGGGGGTATTTCATCACTGCTGGTTTTTTATTTTTTGCTAAAAAAAAAAAAAATGAAAAAATTTTTGAAAAAAAAAAAGTTGTATAGTTTGTTATAACATTTTGAAAACAGGTAATGTTTCTCTTTCATTGCTGTGCGCTGATGAGGCAGCATTAATGAGCACTGATGGACACTGATAGGTTGCACTCATGGACACTGATAGGCGGCACTGGTGGGCACTGATAGGCGGCACTGGTGGGCACTGATAGGCGGCACTGGTGGGCACTGATAGGCGGCACTGGTGGGCACTGATAGGGGGCACTGGTGGGCGCTGATAAGGTGGCACTGGTGGGCACTGAGGCAACACTGGGTGGCACGGGCGAGTGGCACTGATGGGGTGGCACTGATAAGCGGCAATGATAGTTGGCACTGATGGGCACTGGTAGGTGACACTTATAGGCAGCACTGATGATGAGGCACTGATGGGCACTGGTTGGCAGCACTGATGGGCATTGATAGGTGGCAATGGTAGGCATTGATAGGTGGCACTGGTGGGCACTGATGTGCACCTGTAGGTGGCACTTGGGGGTAGTGTTAGATGGCACTGGAGGGCACTGCATAGCAGCAGTGCCTCTTCATGTGCGGGACCGATGTCCCTGTATATTCAGCCATAGATTGGCTTTTTTCTTCCCTCGCGCTGTCAGCGTGAGGGGGAAAAAAAGCTGAATACTGATCTCTTGTTTACATCATGTGATCAGCTGTCATTGGTTAACAGCTGATCACGTGGTAAAGGGCCGGAACCGGCCCCTTACACCTATCTGTGATCAGCCGAGTCTCGTTGACTCTGTGATCACAGAGCGCGCCGCGCGCGTCCCACAAGGGGCACGCAGATAGCTCGTGCATGGGAGGACGTCCATGGACGTCGTCCCAGCAATTCAGGTCCGGCTATAGCGTGGATGCAAAGAGGTTAAAGCAGTATTAAACCTAAAACCAAAAATTTAATATATTGCAGCTTTTTAGAATTTTTTTTTTTTATTTTCACCTGGTGATTTGGACAGTAACACTACAATCAGTGCTCCCTCTCTCCCTCAGTGGAAGCTCAAGCTTAATAGTTTCAGATCTCAAACCATATAATCCCTCATTTGACCAGTAACCCAATCTGGCAATATTTTAATCAACATACATATACTAAGAAACATGTAATAAAAATCCTCTGTATAAAACAAAAACATATGATACACTTAGAACATATAGCACCACACCTTAACAGATCTCCAAAAATCAGTTCAATATTCCTAAAAGCTCTTTTGAGAAGCAAGCTTGTGTTTTGTGATCACAGCAGATATTGCACTGTCACTCATAGGTTATCCTTTGGGGAAATGCAGCAAACAGAGGGGTTGATTTACTAAAGGCAAATAGGCTGTGCACTTTGCAAAGTGCACGTACACTCTGCAAGTGCAGTTGCTCCAGAGCTTAGTAATTGAGGTAAAGCTTCACTTTGCAAAGAATACCCACTCATGTGCAAGGAAAATTTTAAAAAACACAGCATTTTTGCTTGCACATGATTGGATGATAGAAGTAAGCAGAGCTTCAGCTCATTTAATTAGCTCTGGAGCAACTGCTCTTGCAGAGCGCATCTGCACTTTGCAAAGTGCACAGTCTTTTTTGCCTTTAATAAATCAACCCCAATGTCTCTGTCAGTTCACATACCCAGGGAAGTTCAGTCCACTGCTGCTTTACTTTACGTTCACAGATCATAATCTTTTCATTCCTTCCTTCCTTCAAGCCTCCCATGTCGACACTGGATCTTTACAGTCACCACACTCCTTTCTTTCAGTGCTCTCCTGTGATGAACAGCATCCATTCCTTCTTCACAAATTGTGATAATACTAAGATGCAAACAAACACAAGTGCTTTTCCTTGAATAGTATCACAAATGTTGTATATTAACATCATTGTACTCACAAGCAGATCTGTAATACAGGCTTATCAGAACAGGTATGCCCTCTAGGTCAGTCCACTGGAAGCCAGCTCTCCTGTTGCAGTAACCAAGGGTTCATCAGCCCCACTGATCAGGGTTCTACCTTCGAAACATGTATGGATAAAGGAGAACAGAGTACTGTAGCAGTGTCTGAATTAGATACCCTTGTCCGTGATCATTCCCTTGGTACTGCTTTTCCACAAAACTAAGGTATGCTGGCAGTAGGAAGGGTTATACTAGCCTGGCCACATTTTGCCTCTGTCCCTGTGTGTACCTTAATGGCTTATGGATTTTATGGAAAGTACAAAAATTCCATTTTTTTCAACCCCAATGGGAACTCATTTTAGGTTCACTAGATTTAGATTTCTAAACCTAATTTTTTGGAAATCATTTCACATAATACAGTGTGTCAATTTACTTTGACATGCAGTTGGCCTTTTGGTATCCCATTTGAAATATCTTTTTCTTTTTCCTTGCAGCTGGCTATAACAATCTTGAAGTCGCGGAATATCTCTTGGAGCATGGTGCAGATGTAAATGCACAAGATAAAGGAGGGCTTATTCCCTTACACAATGCAGCATCATATGGGGTAAGATTTGATATTTGCACGTTGTTAAAACGATTCACAGACTTGATAGTGAAACAAATGACTGGGGCGGTGCGCTTGCAGGACAAGAAAAAAAGTCCTGCAAGCGGAATATTTGGACCAGTGTGCTAAGTGGTGTATACACCACTCCTCTGGTTGCGCCATGCGGTGGCACTTTTAACTCCTTGTTAACCCCATCTTGGGAGTTAAAAACGCCCTGCTCCCGTCTTCATAGTGGCGCCATAGCGCCGCTATAATATCGGTAAAGCGCCGCTAAAACTAGCGGTGCTTTACCGCTACTGCCCCATGTGAAAGTAGCCTAAGAGAAACACAAAAGGAGGTCATTGCTAACCTTGTGTAAATTCCAGTTTCCTGGCTGTTAGGCTGACCAACTGCCTTTAAACTTTGAGTCACTGATCCAGGATAAGTGTACCTATCAGGAAAGTTCTATATTCTTATTCTGTGCTAAGGGCTCAAAGTATTAATGCAGGAGGGTTTGCAGCAATGTCAGCCTTCACATTCTATGTGAATGCCTATTCATTCGAAATCTTAACCTTACCTAAATGGCAAGTAAAACAATACAAATTTACCCCATCACTCTCTTCAATTAGTCAGCTCAAAAAGCTTAAATTAATTGATTCCATCTTAAATATACAGGTTTTGTTCTATACATTTGCAGTTAAATACTTCTACTGCACTCCCCAATTCCAAGCTAAACTCCAAACCTAGAACTTTTATAGCAATGAGTAACTTGAAAGTAGGGTTTCTTTATGAGCAACAAACAAGAGGCAGAGACTTGCTCAAGACAGCTGAGGACCCTCAATGTGCCAAGGAAAAGTGCACATGGGTATGACAAAATGTTGAACAATACAAACAATTCCCAGCAATCTCTCCAGATAGCCAACACAAAAATCTAAATAAACCTTTAGATTAAGGACTTATTCAGATGGGTGCTAAGCCCCTTTTTGCTGCGTGTGCATCCACCTTGGAGCTGCGTGCAGGCAGCCCATAGAAATGCATGCAGATGCAGCGGCTGCACAGACACAGCTGCATGTCAAAATTTGACATTGGGGGCAGGAGTGAGTGCATGGATCCAGACGCAGACACTGAGCATTTGAATCCATGCACCCACTCCTGTCTGCATGTAGTTAGCCATAGGGTGCCATACAGGTCGAGGACTGTGGTCCATTCCTATTGCACCCAGACCATATGCCTCCATAACGGGGGAAGTTGGGACAAGGCAAATGCCAACAGCCATAAATGCTCTTCTTCCTCTCCTTCCCCTGACTATTTTCATGCATTAGCAACTGACTTGCTTTGCTCAATTACATTTTCTGATGGCAAGGGGGTTGCTGACATTTTAATGGAGGCTGCTGAAAATGTTTCACTTCCAAATTTGTGAAGTTAGAAGTTAATCCATCAGCCTCTTGCCATATGCTGTCTATAGTGGTCTCACTGGCTGAGACAGTGCATACTAGTCTCTAGCTAAATAAACGAGTTCTGCACAGCCTGCACTTATTACATTAGGCACAAGAAAAAGGGTAATACCTAGAAAGCCTGTCCCTATTTTTGATCAATCTGATTGAGCCCTCTATGATGATTGTCATGAAGCTGACTGTAGACAGATCAAAATTTCAATCAGTGTGTGGCTATCCTTGCTCGACAGAAGTCATTCATTTGATTGACTTCTGACAAAGAAGAATGTTAGAAATTGTTCTTGCTCAGCAACTGCAACCACTGATCAGTGTATTCTAATAGCAAAAGTCCAGAAATGCAGCGCTAATAGACATTCAAATCACATATAATATCAGTATATGTCCATGACATGAGTCCTGGAAAGATAGATGAATAGATGAAAGGCCCCACACCAGCTTAAATGCGATAGGAGTTACACACGGCACCACAGTATTTCCAAGAGATCTGCTTACCAGATGGATTGGACTTTCAAATTATAGAGAAATTAGTATAGCGATCTCCCTGCTAAGCGGACAGACCGACATACACACGGGCTGAATGTCGGCTGTTTTTTTTTTTTCTTAGTTTTTTTTTTTAACCGGCCAATGTCTCCCGTGTGTACGGGGCTTAAGACAAACTGGACTGGAGAATTCAACAGTAAACTTTCTCCTTCTATAGATAATCCTGTTCTCTCTGCAAGACTACAGCCCTTGCCTTCAACTCTACTATTCTGTGTAGATGTCATGGATAATTTGACTCAGACCTCCAGAATGTCCTTCCTTTCTATACATTTGCACCAAATTTTATGGCTTCAGGCATGGTCATAGTTACAATTCTATAACCACAGTTGATCCAGAGGAAGGCAAAAAATCCCAATAAAGCATGATCCAATTTGATCCAGCGGGGGAAAAAATTCCTTCCTGATCCCCCAAGGGGCAATTGGATGTTCCGTAGATTAACTTCACCTATAAATATTAGTATCCAGTTATATTATGTGCATCTAAGAAAGAATCCAGGCCTTCCTTAAAACAATCTACTGAGCTGGCCAGAGCCACCTTTTGAGTGAGTCTATTCCACATTTTCACAGCTCTTACTGTGAATAAGCTAAATGAGCGGCGCTTTACCGCTAATGGTATAGCAACACAACAGAAGCCTAGATCCACATTAAATGGGAAGTTGCACTCATTTTACTCCTCCTTCCCTCCTCTACCATTAACATATGTTTTTTTTTTTCAGGGAGCAGGTACTTAGTTTTTACAGATACTCAGTCCCAGCAGCTACAGTTTATGTAGCTGTTGACTTTTTATTTTTCTGCAAATGGCTGGAGTTCCTATTTAAGTCAGCTGAAGACTCCATGTGTGCTTGCAACCTAAATCAGTGTGTAAATAGCCAATGATAAGGGGCACATGGCAAAGACATTGTAGTAAACAATATAAAATGCATAATGTACTGTATCCAGCACCAAAACTTAATTGAAGTGATTCAACATTAAAAACAGAGGTTGTAAATGTATGCAACACAAACTTGTAAATATTTAAACAGATATACAATATATGCACTAATTGTAACTCAAATGGCTGAGTTGAATGAGCCTATTCCATTATAATTTTGAAGTTATGACGGTTTCTGTGAAAGAATGTAGCTTTTTACTGTACATTTAAGTTTTATAATGTTCTCAGATTATAAGAGAAATATGTAAGCAATAATTAGTGGATGTATTTAATAATTTAAGCATCTTGTTATATGTTATATGGAGAGATTCGATTTTTTTTTTTTTTTTTTTTTAAAGCAACTTTTACTGTACAGTATATAAAACATACACGTATACATAGAAAACAAAGATAAAAACCGAGAATTGAGCAGTCACAGCTCAAGTATCACCATACAATGCAAGCCAAATGTCCACTTAATACACCGATAATATATAATGGAAGGGCAGTTATACAACACTAGTTCACCAGAATACGTAAAATATAAATCGTTAACAATCCATATAAGCAGCACAATAATTTTTCAGGATGTAAACCTTAGGTCCAATCAGCACCTTAAGTATCACTTGAAGTATCTGGCGTCATAGTACAGCTTGAGGTCACCCAAGGGTCCCAAATTTAATTACATTTTCGGGGGCAACCCCTAGCTTCATAGGTCAGTTTGTATAATGGGAGAGCCTGATTAATCAGGTTCAGCCAAAAGGCTACAGTAGGGGGAGCTGAAGATTCCAGTGGATAGCAATAGATTTCTTGGCATAGAAAAAACTAAGTTTAGAAAAGGCTGGGAACGTTTAGGGAGAGAGTCATCTATCAATATGTCCAAATAGACATCTTAGGGGTTACAAACATTAGGTATTTGAGTAATTGAGATAATGAAAGCAGTGATTTCAGACCAAAACGCTCTGATAGGTGGGCATTCCCATGTCACGATTAAACCTGCCAGCTGCTGAAGAACACAGTGAACAGACAGCAGCCGATTTAAACAGAAAAGGAAACTAGGAGTATAATAAGACCTACTGTATATAAAAACTTGGTCTGGATAACCTTCTCCCTAGAGGAGATGACCGTGGGGACCTGCAGTGGTAGAATTTCCTGCCACACATCCTCTGTGAGTTCAGGTATATCTGAACACTGTCTAGATTCAGTAAGACAAAGTCTATCGGTTTTCGTGTGAGGTAAAGAAGAGTAATATGTAGAAACAAGTTTAGCATGAGATGGGTCATTCAGGAGGTGTTCCAAAAGGGACGATTGTTTGGAGATATTATGTAGGCCAAACGGAGGCGCAGCTGTGTGTCGTAACTGAAGATACTGGAAGTAAGCTGTTTAGGAGAGATTAAAATCCCTGCGGAAGTCAGAGGTGGAGCGAATCCGATGAGACAAGGTGTGAGATTAGTTTCACTCCATGTTTAATCCAGAACGCCCCCATCCATTCTTTGTAAAAATCCTTGCAAACATGGATTTTTCCATAAGGGGGCATTGGGAGAGTCTACAGAAGCTGTGTCAGATGGGAGCAGCTTTGAGAGTTTAAAAACTTGCAACGTCATGGATGATATACTGGTACTTCCCCTGCCCATAGTGGATTGGCGATAAATCAGGTTTTGTAGGGATTAGTAGAAAGTAAGAATAGCTGCCTTCAGGGCTGTAGCCGCATTGTTAGCTTTGGGGAAAAAAACACGAGTGAGCATAAGTCAATTGGGAGGCTATATAATAGGCGTGGATATTGGGAACAGTGAGACCCCCATCCAAAATGGGTAGCTGTAGTGTGTCTTTAGCAATTCTAACAGCTCTACCTCCCCACATAAAGGAAGTAAGGATAGAGTCAATCTCTTGAAAGCGGCATTTAGGAATTAGAGATTCGATTTTACACTGATGAATGACCAAGAGGAGAGTTATTCCCTCCCCCCATCTCTCTCAGCAGAGAAAGGACCAGCTGGTTTAGTAGGTTAGACACAAACTGCCAAAAATCATATAGGCTGTTATGGAATTTGAACAGCATGATTTGCTAAATGAAATCCAATTATTGAATTGTTTGTAAAATAAAATCTCCTAAATAAGTGTTGGTTTATTCCAACAGAGAGCATTATACTTTGCTTAACTGTTTGGCCCAATGTGCGATTTCAGTAAATACATTAAAGGGTAACTCTAATTTTGTGGGAATAAATGGCAAATAAAAAAATAATACAGCATTTACAATTGTGAAGCAAAACGTATTGTAATTGAATGTTAATAAAATGACCTTTCCTTTTCAATCTGCAGCTCTGTAATTTTCTGTAAAATGAAATGCAATATGTCTACCTGGAGGAGTTCTGTACGCAGAATGCCCCCCAGAAATGTCATTGCCTGCTTGTGTGATTGGCTTACTGATTTGCAGATACAAGTCAGATTTTAGGCACCCCCTGCAACACAAATGTCTTTTTTGGTAAAATGCTCCCAGAGAAAAATCACATCTAAAGAGATGCAGACCCCACCACTTTCCTCATTAGAACCCTGCAAGTGCAGCAGCTGATTCATATTGAGAGAATCACTCCCTTTCACAATCACTTTGCACACGGACACAGACAAACAACTATTTCTTCAGAATAACAAAAAATAGGAATCTGCAATAACATTTGTTAAAATCCTTGCAATATACATAAATCACCCAGAGGGGAATGTTTTTTTCTCAACAAAAGTGGAGTTACTCTTTGATGTATCAAAAAAAAAAGTTCACAGGAAAAATGCTATTGAAGCAGAGGGAGAAAAGCGCCCAGTGGTCAATGCAGTGATACAAGCATGCAGCATTATTAATCTGCTACAAGGATAATTTATAGTTTTCCCTGAACCCAGCGCTCTTTGTTAATTTTGTCTGAATATGTGTTTGTATATTTTCTCTTGGTGCTTTATTGCAGTCCTTCCCACCCCATTGCCTTAAACCTCCAAAATGTTTGATGATCCACTTTAAATCATGTGCAGAACCAAGTAAATTAATTAAGTACTAAACAACATATTTCTTTCTTTCTCTCCAGCACGTTGATATTGCAGCATTGTTGATAAAATACAACACTTGTGTAAATGCCACAGATAAATGGGCATTCACTCCTCTCCATGAAGCAGCTCAGAAAGGAAGGACGCAACTATGTGCTTTACTTTTGGCCCATGGTGCAGATCCCACAATGAAGAACCAGGAAAGCCAGACGCCATTAGATTTAGCAACAGTACGTATTACTCTTGTATAAGTATTACTCTTGGCCATAAGTTGATAATTTGACTTCCTTACAGACCTTTGTATCTACATTAAGTGCCATTTTAAGCAAATCCAGAGCTCTTCTCAGCGTTTAAAAATGCAGTGTTCAAGTTTTTGAGATCATTCATAAACTGTCATTTGTCCAGAACTTTCAGGTGCTTTCAAATGCGTCTCTGAGCGCCTCTGAGTACTCAGGTAGCCTCAGTGCTGCACGAAGCAGGTCCCCTGGTTTTCTGAGCTTGGGTACAGATTTTGTGAGTAGCTACTATAAAACACATTTGTGAGTTGTTCTCATGAGCTGGAACATCCATAGATGGATCAAAATCCTGCCCGTCTTTGCTGAACCAGCTGATTTTCAATGCATCTATGTCCAGCTTAAAGTGTTACTAAACCCGCAACAGTAAAATGTTAATCCTGTGCATTGTGTAAAAACGCTGTTTGATCCTGTCTTCTCAAAATCCTTCCCTTCTACAGTCCCCAAACCATCTCCTGATCGAGCAGAGCCTTGGGGGCACTCTGCACATGCTCAGTTTGGTGTGTATTGCTATATATAGGTTTTTTTGGGGAAGGTGCATGTGAGATCAGTACAGAATCAGCACTGTCCAGACAGAGGGTCATGCACCCTCCAAGGACAGTCAGAGTAGAATGAAAACTAGAATGAAAACTCCTCTTACATTCTTTAACCAGTGCTCGGTCAGACAGTGATAGAAGTCATAAGACTGCTATATGCTGCTGATGAGAAAATGTATTTAGCAGTTTATATTTACTAAAATAATTGCATTTCCATGTTCTGTGTACTGTGTGAGACCATATATAGTGAATGCAGGGTCCTGGATTTAGTAACACTTTAAGCCTCCATGTAGCCCATCAGAGGTGGTTTAGAAGTGCTTGATAAGCAGCTGCCATTGAACTAAAAGACATGGTAGCCTCTTACACTGGTTTCCTTGCATCTCAATTCAAGTTAATATGTTGAATCCTTAAATCCAGTTTAGTTGACCACAGATCAGCAGTTAAGCCGGCCATAGATGGATCGAATCTTGGCAGGTTCAGCAGGGACCGGCCGAGATCCGCTCCATCTATGGGCAGGCTGGTTGTACAGAAGTGGATCCATCGATCAATTTCATTACAACCAGCCTTTCAGATTTTTTGCATGCGATTAATGCTGGTGGATCTAGCCACTAGCAGTATTCATTGTGTTCTCTGAGTGATTTCCCAATTCATCCTGGGCCAATATGTGGATTTTTCTTTCTCAGTTGTGGCCTTCAGAGCATTATATTTTTCTTACTAGCACTACTGCTTGGTGCATGCATGTGAATACAGATCTGTAGTTCTGTTCAAAAGACAATTTTTTATTAATATCCTGGTCTCTAGCATACAGTGCTGCTCA
>BLSH010137470.1:468124-482805 GCA_018402905.1 Glandirana rugosa
TTTTAGCCGTGACATTGTCGTTTCAGGAACTTTTCTTTCAATACTTCAAATTAACACATTCTACAAGGGTTTGTTTTGTTTTTGACCTTTTAGTGTAGGAAAAACAGTGACAACTTTACGGAATAGCTTTTGTGTACTTTCCATTAACGTCAAGACATAATTTATTACAATTTGAGACACATTATCATTATAACAACTCAGCAAAACTAAATTTTCACTAAAAGTCTTAGCATTGGTAGAATTTCGGGTTAAAAGATATATAAAAAAAAATAAATAATAGTAACTGGGGTTATCCACAATTTTTATTTTTTATTTTTTTTTCTTCGAATCCGACGTTATGAGTCAGGAAATTTGGTTCTACAGGTGACAGGAGAGCTGACTTACTATGGGTCACAGTAAGTTGGGTCTTCTGTCTCCTCTATGACACTCACGTCGATTTGGATGTCATATCACCCCTTTTCTGTAGTGGCTCCCGTCGACCTACTTGGGTCTCAACTCGAAATAGTAATAATAATTAAAATTATGCCCACGATGTTTTTCGTTCACTGTTTACCACCGGTATAATACAAAAAAATAAGTGACAAAAAGGATGTGATTTTCCAGTTTTTGTTTTGTTTGGGAACATCTTACACAATTAAACTTCATAACTTTCTTTTCAAGGACTTTGCTGTTACAGTGCCGATTTTGCTGCTATTCTTTTCTGTATTGGGACTTTGACATTTTTCTCTGCCCAGCTACTGTAGCAATTTGTTTGACTGAGTTATCCTTCATCTTTCCTTAATTTCAGGAACCAACCCTTATTTGACTTTTCACTGTGTTAGTCAAGGCACTGTTTTATTGGATCTTGCGCCAGATGACAAAGAATACCAGTCAGTGGAAGAAGAGGTAATCATACTGACTATTCCTTTTTGCGAGTACAATTACCGGCATAGAATAGCAAAATAAACATTTGTATTTATCTCCTTTTGCTGACATTGAAGGGTTTTTTTTTTACTCAGTATTTTTCCATTCTTCTATCTTTTAATTGCCTAATATGTTTTTTTAACACAAAACTTGAGTCATTTGCATATTTTATTTATACTACCTGGCTTCATTAAACCTAGGTTTACATATTTCTTAGCGCAAGCTAGAAACAATTGGTGTCAATAGTTCTGAATGTTCAGTTTGATGCAGGGATGTACGGTTATCTTTTCCTTTAAGGCCTCATACACACGGGCGTAATAGCAAAATGCCGGGACATGTTATACTTACCTCCTTTGTGCAAGGGTTTTGCACAGGGTGGCCCCGATCCTCCTCTTCTGGAGTCCCTCCGCTGCACTTCTGGCTCCTCCCTGCATTGAGTGCCCCCACGAGGAAGTGCTTCCCTGGGGACACTCGTGCGCGTGCGCTCCCAAGTCCTGCTGCTGCGTCCATTGACACAGACAGCAGGACTTGTCCCCACCCCCGGCTCCCGCGTCATTGGATTTGATTGACTGCAGCGGGAGCCAATGGCTACGCTGCTATCAATCTATCTAATCAGGACCCGAAACACGGGCCGGAGCAGGTGGGCTCGTTCCCGGCGCTGGAAAGACAGGGCTCAGGTAAGTAAAATGGGGGCTCTGGGGGGCTGCTGCACTAAAGAGGTTTTTCACCTTAATACATAGAATGCATTAAGCTGAAAAACCCAGAGGGTTTACAAACCCCTTTAACCACTTCAGCCCCGTAAGGATTTCCCACTTTAGGACCAGAGCACTTTTTGCGATTCGGCACTGCGTCGCTTTAACTGACAATTGCGTGGTCGTGCGACGTTGAACCCAAACAAAATTTGCTTTTTTTTTCCCCCACAAATAGAGCTTTCTTTTGGTGGTATTTGATCACCTCTGCGTTATTTCTGACCGCCGCTATAAACAAAAGAAGAGCGACAATTTTGCAAAAAAATAAACTAATTTCTTACTTTTTGCTAAAATACAAATCCAAAAAAAAAATTAATTTTTTTTTTTTCCATCAGTTTTGGCCGATTTATATTCTTCCTCATATTTTTGGTAAAAAAAATCGCAATCTGCGTTTGATTGGTTTGCGCAAAAGTTGCCACGTTTACGGATGATTAGAATTAATTTCTGGGGTTTTTATTTATTTTATTTTTTTTTACTAGTAATGGCGGCGATCTGCGATTTTTAGCGGTACTGCGATATTGGGGCGGACACGTCAGACCATTTTGACACTTTTTTGGGATCATTGGCATTTATACAGCGATCAGTGCTATAAAAATGCACTAATTACTGTGTAAATGCCATGGGCAGTGAAGGGGTTAACCTGGAGGGGGGAGCACTAAGGGTTAACTGTGTTCCCTAGGCGTGTTCTAACTGTATGTGGGCTGGCCTGGCAGGGGGAGGGGAGTGATCACGGCTTCCATATACAGGAAGCCTGTGATCACCGCCCTTCCCCCTCTAACAGAACAGAGATCCATGTTTACTTACACGGACCTCCATTCTTTCACTGCGGGGTGGGGGGCATCGCGGGTAGCCGTCGGCGATCGAGTCCGCCCTACCAGCTCCCTGCCCCCCCCCCGAACACAGTGAGCGCGCCTCTGACGGCGCACGCACTCTCAAAGTACTAGTTATCGCGGCCACCATCCTGTGACGGCGTTTCGCGATAATGAGCCATCTTGCCGCCTTCACGCTGCGGCGGGCGGTCGGCAAGTGGTTAATGGGATGGTGGGGTGTCCATTCCCCATGTCTCCTGTCCTGTGCTCCCCCTCCCTTATGTGGTGTCATGCCTCAGTGTGGGTCCTGGCTCTGTGCCCTGTTTTACTTGATATCCTGTCTCAGCTGGCCTGGAGTTGATCAGCTGCCATCTTGGAGGCTTCCTTCCATGTGCTCTGGTTTCAGGGATGGCTGCTACTGAGGCACAGTAACTATTGGGTGAACAAACACTGTTTTTTCAGGGAGGTAGACCACTGGTGAAAGGCACAGGAACCTTGTCCTGTGGTACAGTTCTCTTGCAAACTGCCTTTTCCTGCAGCCAAATATTTTAATTTTCGACTCATCAGTCCAAAGCACCTGCTGCTATATTTCTGCACCCCAGTTCCTATGTTTTTGTGAATAGTTGAGTTGCTTAGCCTTTTTTTCATGTCCTGTGCATGAAAACATAGGAACTGGGATGCAGAAAAATGGCAGCAGGTGCTCTGAAATATATGGCTGTAGCAGGAAGCAGTTTGTTTACCGAAGGGCTGGGAAGCGGTACATTAATGAGTGTCTGCAGGCAACAGTGAAGCATGGTGGAGGTTCCTTGCAAGTTTGGGGCTGCATTTCTGCAAATGGAGTTGGAGATTTGGTCAGTGTCAGTCAATTGGATCAATGTTGTCCTCAATGCTGAGAAATACAAGCAGATACTTTATTCATCATTCCTTACCATCAGGGAGGCATGTGATTGCCCCCAAATTTATTCTGCAGTAGGACAACGACCCCACACATGCAGCTAATGTCATTAAGAACTATCTTCAGTGTAAGGAACAAGGACTCCTGGAAGTGATGGTTTGACCCCCACAGAGCCCTGATCTCAACATCATCAAGCCTGTCTGCGATTACATGAAGAGACAGAAGGATTTGAGGCAGCCACCAGGATGTTTGGAACAGCCTTCCTGCCAAGTTCCTTCAAAAACTGTGTATAAGTATACCTAGAAGAATTGATGCTGTTTTAAAGGCAAAGAGTGGTCACACTAAATATTGATTTGATTTGGATTTCTCTTCTGTTTATTTACTTTCCATTTTGGTAATTTATAAAAAATAAACTATTAACACTTTTATTTCTGAAAGCTTTGTTAACTTACAGCATTGTTTTACACTTGCCTAGTCCTTTTGCACAGTACTGCACATGTAGAAGCTATTGGGATTTAAGCACAGGTATATCTTACTTCTATTGCTTTGCAAGTCAGTGACCTGAACCTTGTAGCTTTCCTACAACTCCAAGTCTATTTGGAAAAATGCCTCTTGCTGTGAGCTCAGGTGACGTTGCTTCGGGCTCTGCAAAACCCCTCTATACCTTTGTGCGTTGGGCTTCTGGGAAAGTTGGTCGCCTCCTTTGAAGAAGTACCGTTTGCCCAGCATTCATGTTAGAGCCCTTCAACTGAATACCTTGTCAGCATGGGACAATAAAATGCAGCCACTGGACTCCCCGATGTGCCTGTACCCCAAGACAAAACTGTCACCGAATTAGGGGATCTCTACGCAGATGATGTAGATGGGAAAGACATTCCTTTCTCTTTCCTGGAAAATTCTGATGATAAATGCCAGACTGACTATCTGGGGCTGAGTTTATTTCAGGAAACTTGGTCGTCGCAGGAGAGGACATTGCCTATGAACATCCTGCAATTGAGGACAAGCTCTAATGTATTGGTTGGTACAACTGTGAGGTTTCCCAGTGAGATTTCATTCAGAAAATTCCATGGCGGTGGCATGCATCAATCACCAGGGAGGAACCAGAAGTTGCACAGCCCAGGAGGTGGAAAATCTGATTCTGTCTTGGGCCTAAGTCACATCCTAGTCTTGTTCGCTGTAGACATTCCTGGCCTGGAAAACTGGCAAGTGGACTTCCTCAGCCATTAATGGCTGAATCCAGGGGAGGAGGCACTGTCTACCATCTGCATTCACCCAGAGGTGATCTGCCAGAGGTGGGGCATGGTGGATGTAGATCTGTGTCCAGGACTAGGGACCCTCAAGCATTTGCGTTAAACTTGTTCTTCCTACTTTATGCCTTTCCTTTGCTACAGCTTCTGCCCTTTTTGCTTCACAGGATACTTTTGGAAATTATTCTGGTGAAAATGATCACACTGGCCTGGCTCAGAACATGGTACTAAGACATTATAAACATTTTTGTGGCTGAACCATGGATTCTGACAGATCAACCCAACCTCCTTTTGCAGGGTCTGACCTTTCATCCTTCTGTACAAACACTATCATTAACAGCCAGCATCGTGAGACAGAGGTATCTCTGCAGAAGATTTACCATTGGACTTAAGTCTTACTTTGCCTGGGGTAAGGCTTGGAGGCTTTACCCTTGCAAGTACATAGTGGGCTGCATTTTGGCCTTCTCCAATCAGGAGTTAACCAAAATTAGTACCATCAAGGGTCAGATTTTAGTCTTGGCAGTTTTCTTACAGAAATCCATTACTTCTCACTCTTTTGGTATGTGTGTCCATACAAGGTATTGCATGCATTGTTCCACCGGTGAGAGCTCCATTAACTCCATGGGACCTTAACTTGGTACTTACTGTGTTACCGAAGTCTCTGTTTGAACCCACCTTAGAGTTTAATGGGTTGTCTTTTTGTAACCTTAAGAGCACACAGGGTTTCAGAGTTGGCTGCTCTTGCCTGTAAAAAAGAATTTCCGGCCATTTATCAACATAAAGTGTTTTTTTTTATGACCTCAGTAGCCTTTCATACCTTTGATGTGGTTCATGCGCTAAAAGTTTACCAATAAAGAACCGTTTTGATTCAACAATCTGATGTCTTTTGTGCTTCCTGAAGGCCTGAGGAAGGGAATTATTCTAAATGGATCTGTCAATTTATTTCTCAGACTTACAACCTTAAAGGAAATGTTCAGCTGATCCCTGTAACCGCTCTTTACACCAGGAATGTTGGTACATCCTGGACTATTCAATACTAAGATAATGTGGTCATGTTTATAAGGTTGTTACCTGATCATCATTTTAAACTTTTACTAAGTTGTAGCAGGTAGACATTTGGGCCTCTGCAGATGCGTCTTCTGGTCGGAGGGTCTCGCAGGTGATTGTGTGAGGTTCTAAGCTGTTCTGGTTTTGTTTATTTGGAAGGCCTGTTGGCTTGTTGCTGTGTTATGTTACTCTCCCTTCATATTAAGTGCTTTGGGATGTCCCTATCATAATGGATATGTAGATGTCCTGTGATAGAGAAAACATGATTTTTGGTTTATATGTAAATACTTTTCTTGAGGTACATCACAGGACATGGGGATCCCACCTTTCTTCCTATGTTGCTCATGGCTTGCTACAACACTAAGGCTCTGCTGAGCTGGAAGAGGTTATGCTTGGGCCTTTTTTTGGCAGTGTTCATTTACCTGAAGGTGGCAGCATAACACTATTATAGATATGAAGATGTCATTGTCCTGTGATGTACCAAAAATTCTATTTTCTCTCCCTTTACGTCAATTTTCATTGTGTAGAAATTGTTCTTTTTATTCTTTTAAGTGCTTATAATAATCATCTCTGCTTGTGAAATACCGTCTAATAGGATACATGAGTTAGAATATGCCACTTCAGTAAATCTTTGTTTTCTACATGTGTAGATGCAGAACTCTATCCGTGAGCATAGAGATGGGGGCAATGCTGGAGGAGTTTTCAACCGATATAATGTCATAAGGGTAAGTGGACATGAAAATGTTGAGTTAAATGGTGTTCTTTATTAAAATTTAAACGTGACTAGTGATATCCATGTTCGTGACACATGCTTTGTAGCAAGAGAAAAAGAATTATAACCCTTTTCTGAATGAATTAGGGCAAAATATTATGTATGCAGTCAAGTCTATAGTTTTATTTTCGACAGGAATATGTAGGATAAGCATAAATTTACTGGAGTAATTTCAGTTTTAATTAGTTCTGAGTTTCATTGCCATCACCACATAAGCAAAACTATAGTATATCGTTAGTTGGTACATATTTGGGTTATTACAGCAGCATTCAAGAAGAAGTAAAGCTGATGTGACTAACATTTTTACATGCTTGGCATTCCATATTTTTGTTGTTATATTTAATATAGACATTTGTAGAGTAGCCACTAGAAGGAGAATGGTATACTCCTGATAAGAGGAGCTCCAGGCTCCTTCAGAAAAAAATTATAAGTCAGCAGCTACAAATGCTGTAGTTGCTGACTTTCAATAAAAGGACACTTACCTGTCCAAGGATCCCGCAATGTCCTCAGCAGAGCCGATTCTTCAGTTGTCTTCAGGTGCAGGTGCAGGCGCCAGCATCTCTAGTAATGGAAACAGGAAGTGAAGCCTTGCAGCTTCACAGCCTGTTTCTTACTGCGCATGCGCAAGTCGCGATGCACCTTGTGAATAGCCCCGTAGTCTTCAGGGACCTGTGATGTGTCCCAGAAGACTGCAGGGTAAGAAGAGGAGGTAAACTTCTAGCTCTAATCTCTGTGACGCTGTCAAAACCAGATACCCGCTCCCCCCCCCCCCCCCCCAAAAACTGCCAAATGTGACAGTGGAGGGGGGGAGGATGCAAACACCTTTTGGGTGGAGCTCCGCTTTAACTGTTGAGATAAAGCAGAAGGAAAAAAGAAAGCCTACATATGTAGTGATTAAAAATGGCATCCCCATGTACATCTAATTACAAAATATACATTGAAACAAGTATTATTTTAAACTGTACCACACAGAGTATTAACCTAATATAAATATATACAGATATATAAATATATAAAAATAAATACCTTTGATTCTCACATGTAGCAAAATATATACTTAATCACGCAAGCATCACATGTTTATGGTATAAACATGTAAAGGTTAGGAAATGAGTAGAACTCTTTGATTATCGTCTTCTAAATATTCTTTATTCTTTTTTGTGATTTATTTCTGGGAAAATAGATTCAAAAAGTAGTGAACAAGAAGCTCAGAGAGAGGTTTTGTCATCGCCAAAAAGAAGTCTCTGAAGAAAACCACAACCACCATAACGAACGGATGCTTTTTCATGGTATGTCTCCCTTTTCCACCATGTATTTGTTTTTTTTAGGGAAAAATCCATGAAAGGGTTTTGTGGGGCTCTTCTACATAGGCTTTTTCTTTGTTGTGTAAAACAAACACAAGAAGGCACCTCTATCTAGGTGTAGTGATTTATTAAAAAGCATAAAAGACTATAAAAATGCACTCGCTAGTTAAAAGTAGATCAAGGCTTGTCACAAACCCGTATAGACCTTCACGTCCCTTCCACTTCCTGTCCCCATCACCCAGCCGAGGGTGGGTTTTAACTAATGAGTGCATTTTTAATATCTTTTATTCTTTTTAAAATATCGCTACATCTACATGGAGGAGCCTCTTGTGTTTGTTTTATATATGTGCATTAGGATCTCCAAACATAAGCTGAGAGGAGCTGAATCCACTTCACCTGGTGTTCACTACCACTCTCCTGGCCCTATTATCCTCTTATGTGCCCCGTTAAATGACGGCTTTGGTATAGTCAGTGCTATAGCATATTCATTTCCTTTGGGTTTGCTTTGTTGTGTTTTTTGTTCAAGACTTTTATTTGTTTAGTGATTGTGTGCAGTCTACTGAATAGTTCAGTTAGAGCTGCACAATTAATCGTATTAAAATCGCGATCCCGATTCACCACCCATCCCCGACCCCCCGCGCAATCTCCATCAGGCATTACCGCGATTTTCAGTGCAGTTAATGGAGTCCGACTTGTGGGCCAACTCAGCACAACTTGACTGTAATAGAAGTCAATGCAAGTCGCCTTAAGTCTCCCCAGGAACCTTTTTCTAAAATCGGAGCGACTAGAGTCTGTGCAGAGAGCCAACTCAAGTTGATAAAAGAAGTAAAAAGATACTATGTTTCAAATGATCAAAGGGTTGAACTCCCGTGTATAGCGGAGTTTAGTTTAACCATTTAAAGACTAACTCTTTTCTGGCATTTGCTGCTTACAAATAAAAATCCAGTATTTTCTGCTAGAAAATAACTTAGAACCCCCAAACATTATATATATTTTTTAGCAGAGACCATAGAGAATAAAATGGCGGTTGTTGCAATATTTTATGTCACACGGTATTTGCGCAGCGGCCTTTTAAACAAATTTTTTGGAAAAATTACACTTTCAAAAAAAAAATAAACAGTGCCCATTTTTTTTGTATATGTAAGATGTTACGCCAAGAGAATCGTGATCGTTATTCTAAGCAAATTCTAAGCAAAAAGACTGTGATTCTCATTTTGGCCAGAATCGTGCAGCTCTAAGTTCAATACACATTTCTTTCTTTAATGTATGTGCCAGGCCACGGGATACCTTCATATAGTTAACTACTTGTGTTATGCTGCCACCCAGGTATAGCGCCTCCCAGCTCAGCTAAGCCTCAGTTTTGTGCTAGTGCCTGTAGATCATAGGTGCTCAAGCTGTGTCCCTCCAGCTGTTGAGGAACTACAAGTCCCATCATGCCAATGCCTTTGGGAGTCGTGCGTGCAACTGTCAGCTGCTTGCAATGCCTCATGGGACTTGTATTTCTGCAACAGCTGGAGGGCCACAGGTTGAACACCCATGGTGTAGATGATGGCTGTGCCTGTGGAGTCGTCTTAAAGACTTTTTTTACTATGGGCGTCTGCCTATTTCTTTTTTTTTTTTTTGCCTGTTCCATACACCCTTGCTGAGAAAAGGAAGGGCTTTATCCAGATTGGTCGCTCCTGGCCCTGGGGCACAGAGGAACAGTACCTACACCCTGCTGAAAAGATTGGGGACAGCCTGTAGTGTTGCCGGTCTAACCAGTGTACCTGTCATCCTAAATGTTGCTGGCAGGGTGGTGTGCCAGTCCAGGGCAGTGATCCCCTGAGGGGGAAGTCTTGTCTCTGAAGGCCCCTTTGGGGTTTAAATTGGGATTGGGCTTGGGCTTTAAATTAGCCCTGCAGCCTGGATTGGCGAGTGCCTCCTTGGGTGGAAGTTCCTTATGTGGCTGTGCTCATTTAATTGGTTCCCTTAATGCAGGGGCCATTTTGAGCAGTGTGCTGCTGGTCGAGGAGAGGCAATGTGACTAATAGCCTGTCCCGAGGAGTTATATAGGTGTGATGTCGCTGCACTGCTCACTGTAATTTGCTATGTGCATTCTGCTGTGGTGGTGTTCAATGAGGGTCTGGTGGCAGGAAGCGTGCACAATGGCATTAACCAATACGTACCCAGGGCGAGTAAGGTACACGTGGGAAGCACTGCTCAGGTCATTCAGTGTCAGGACAACCTCTGCAAGTAGCACTGGGGGTGTCTTTCTTCCTGGCTGCCTTGGAAGAGTCCATTAGGCAACTCTCTGGACTGGGCAATATGTCTGTCCATATGAGGAGAATTATGTGGCTATAATGCGTGCAAACATTTGTTTGAGATGTTGCTGGATGCCTTCATTAGAAGTTTACAGTGGGTAAAAGCATGCTGCTGCTTTTGACGAAAGCTAATCTGATGAGTGGAGAAGCCACCTACAACTGTTAAGAAGCAATCGTTGTCAGCCTTGGGCTTCAAGCAGAATATTGACACCCTGTTTTGTCAAACCTTCACAGCTGTCTGTATTCAGGACACTGCAGGCAAATGGGTCTGCAGTGTGCTATCAAGAAGTTACAAACTGGATTTGACACTGTACCCCTCCATGCTCATGCACTCAAATGTTTGCTGCCTCAAAAAAGAGCATATTTTTATTTTATTTATAGCACTGTGCATGTTGCTGTCTCAGGGTGGTATTGCACCCTATCTGGAAGGGTAGAAGTTTCTATGCAAACCTCTTTCCATTTCCAAAACCAAACGGAGACGTTCGACCTATTCTGTACCGCAAGAGCCTCAACAAACTTTTCAGAGTGCAAAATTCAGAATGAAGTCCACCCGACTGGTGATTGCTTCGCTTCATCAAGGGCACTTACTGGCGTCAGTGAATATCAAGGATGCCTATATGCACATCCCGATATTCCAGCCTCTTCTGTGGTTTCTGCGGTTTGCGATAGTGGACCACCACTTTCAGTTTGTGGTATAGCCTTTCTGTCTTTCCACAACTCCCAGAGTGTTTACCTAGGTGTTGACTCTGGTTCTGGGATTGCTGAGGACCCAGCATATTCCAACTGTGGGGTACCTGGACGACCTGCTTCTCAGAGAACAAGTGACTCAGACCATGACATCAAATTTCATCAGACGGGGCAGGTTCTGAAAACATTCAGTTGGAATTGAACATGCAGAACTTGGCCTTGGTTCTGACACACCCGGGGTATTCGGGCTTATTCCTAAACACAGCACAGTCAACAGTGTTGCTTCTGCAGGAGAAATGCCTGTCCCTTCGCTCATAGGAGTCTCTGAGGTTTCTGGACAGTCCCTCAATTTGTGTCTGCATGATGGTGCAGGGAAAAATGGGAGCCGCCTGTGATGTGGTCCTGTATGCTCAGTTTCTCTTGAGGGCTCTAAAGCTCTGTCACTATGGGACAAACCTCAAGAGTTGTTGGAACTGCAATTGTATCTATTTCAAAGGCCAGGTCCCCTTTGGAATGGTAGATTTCCTCGTAGATGTTTAATGCTTTAAATTTTTTACTGCTAATGACTTGGAAGATTTTGATGATGGATGCCAGCTTATCAGGCTGTGGAGATATTCTGGAGAACCTCTGGGTCATCAGAGGAGTGGAGGTTGCCAATCATTATCCTGGAACTTTGGGTGATTCAGCTGGCTCTCCTATGTTCTGTCTGCCATCGTGGTGCAATTGGAAAATGAGACATCAACATCAAGGAGGGACAAGAAGTTGCATTGCTCAGGAAGAAGTAGACTTTCACAGCCATAAACATCTGAATGCAGGCAAGTGGGCACTTCACGTAGAGGTGTTTTTGCAGCTATTTGTCTGCCAGTGGTGAATTCCAGAGATGGATCTCTGGCAGTCAAGATTCAACAATAAGCTGGACAGGTTTGTGCCTCAGAGCAGGAATACGCAGGTGTTTGGTTGGATGCCTTGGGTGACTCCTTGGAATCAGTTTACCATGATCTATGTCTTTGCTTCACTGCGGCCTTTTCCTCACGATTAAGATGGAGAAAATTCCAGTGATTCTGACCGTGTCTGCTTGGCCAAAAAGAACAAGAACATGGTATGTGGAACTTGTAAATCTTTTGGCAGGTGTGCCATGAGCTCTTTCAGATAGGCCACACTTGCTGTCGCAGGGTCTGATTTTCCAATCTGCTTAATGGGTCACTGGCTTTGACAACATGGCTGTTGAAGTCCACATCCTGAGAGTCGTGGGTGTTTCTAACTATGTAATTCCTACCCTTCTCAAGGCAAAACAGTCGAACTCCAGGAAGGCGTGTCATCATACACGGAAAGGCCTATTTCGCCATTTGTGAGGCTTCCAATTTCCATTTCTGACAGTTTTTCAAAGCGCATTTTGGCTTCTCCAGTCTGGTGTGCAGATGTCTCTGGCCTTAAAGCTGAACTAAACATACCAATTCAACTGTTTCACAGAACAGCTACATTCAAAGCATTTTTGAAATTAAATCTGTTACAGTTACTAGTGTTTTTGTTAGCTCTCAACTGAACTGTCAAGCCATGAAATGGCTGGTATCATAGCTGCAGATCAAACAGAGGCTAAGATAAGATGGCAGTGTCTCTTGCCTGTAAAGGATAGAAGGGTTTAGTTCTGCTTTAAGTACGAGCAAGGGGTGGGCCTTGACATGGACTATTCTGTTTCAGAGACATATTCTGTCTCATTCCTTAATAAAAGCCTTTGTGTAGGTGGTCATGCAGATTGTTCCACCTGTGTGGCCCCTATTGTCTCTGTGGCACCTTAATCTGTGTTGTCTCTTTTACAGACTTCCTCTTTTGAGCCTGACTGAGAGACCTTATGTGCAAGGTTGTCTTTTTGGTTTCTATTACATTGTAACTTTATAAGTGTGGTTTTTTTTCTCTGAAGCATCTATCAAGAGCTGACTGCCTATTGCCCTGAGCTATCTAGCAGTTCCTGAATCGGTTACCTTCGGTGTGCACCCTGGGGACCCTATCCAGACACAACTGTGTTAGGAGCTTACCTTAGCAGTGTGTGTACTTACCTGCAGGGTGCTATACAGGCTAACTACAGGGGTTCTCAGACCCTGAAGACCCCATTAGGGTATGCCCACAATGATGGGCAAAGCCTAGATCTCTAATAGGTCCAGTGTCATGGATAAATTAAAGTGATTCTATAGGGCGTCTGTGTGTGCAAATGACAGTAGTGAGCGGCGGGCAAGGAGCTAGTGCTGGAGGTGGCAGAACTCCGTTCCAGCATTCTCCAGCTGAAAAAAAGCCCTAGGGAGCCTGACATTTCCACTTTGTAGCACTGACATCCAGACTGTCCCCTGCACCCTCAGTGTTCAAACATTTTTCATGCTTCTGGTTCTTCTACAAACTCAGATATTCATGTCACAGGTTACCTGGACGAACTTCTTTGCTACAACCTTGCCTACCAACGTCCAGAGGACGATTCAGTTCCTTTAAACTTCTAAAGCCTGCTCTCCAACACCACCATCTGGAGTACCTGGGTCTAATCTTGGAAACAGCCCAAGCCAGAATGTTCCTTCCCCAAGAGAAGGTTGCATCCCTAAGGCCCCAAACAAGTAACTTTTGCTTTATCCATTTTATTCCAGAAACCTCTTGTCTCCCTATCCCCCTGCAAGACATTTCTTCGGGAAGTTGCTCATATAAAGCTCTGTATTTTAGAGACCCCCCTTTGAACTAATTAGAGATATTCTGTTGAAAGTCCTCACTTGTAATGTTGCTTTCCTGTTACGCATGTTTCTGAATTGGCAGCTCTTTCCTGTAAATAGCCGTTTCTTATTTTTACGCAAGGACAAAAATGTTTTGAGACCAAAACCTTCCTTCCAACCCAAGGCGGTCTATTCTTATCCATATTGAGGACATTATCCTGCCTTCCTTTGTCCTGCCCCAAATAGGGGTGCTGAAATTAATCGATGCATCGCGATTCGGACCTCCGCGATGCGCCATCGATGCAGCGACTGCCCATAATCGATTATGGGTGACGTCATCCGACTTGTGGGCGACCTCGGCACAAGGCGACTTGCAAATGACTTCTGTAATAGAAGTCAATGCAAGTTGCCCCCAAGTCGTACAGGAACCTTATTCTAAGTCGCTCCGACTTGGAACAGTTCCAATTTGCATGGAGGACGACTTGTCAGGCGACTCAAGTCACCTGACAAGTCTCCTATTTGTGAAACACCCGGATGTCTCGTACCGTGGTGTCTCGCTCGTTACCGCCCAGCCCGTTGCCTGCCTTTCTCCTCTCCGGCAGACGTCAGCGGTGGATTCCTCAGCCCTGCCCGCTGACTGTATCTGACAAATCAGAAGAGAGACGAGCGGGGCTGAGGAATCCACCGCTGATGTCTGCCGGAGAGGAGAGAGGCGGGCTGGGCGGTGATGTCACTTCCTGGAGACGGGACGCATCGCTATAGAGACAGAGCAGAGACGGGATTCGGGAGAGATGGAGGCGGACGGACTGCTGCTGGGGATGGAGATGGTGTCCGGCTCCGGTGTGGGGCTGAGCTGCGGACATCAATGCTTCTGTTCTGGTGGAAGATCCTCGGGGTCCGAGGGGACTAATATATCTGCCGGGGGACCGAGGAGGAGGGGCGAGGAACTCCGGGGGAGGAAAACCTTCTACAGGTGAGGGGTCCCTATAGACCATCTGTATTTATCATACTGGGGGAGGGTGCCTTTAGATCCCTATATATGCACCATACCCACCCAATGACACTCCTCACCCACCCACTGACGTAACCCACCCACACCCCACAGTCACCCACCCACTCCCCACAGTAACCCACCCACACCCCACAGTCACCCACCACTCCCTACAGTCACCCACCCACACCGTACAGTCACCCACCCACTCCCCACAGTCACCCACCCACTCCCCACAGTCACCCACCACTCCCTACAGTCACCCACCCACTCCTCACAGTAACCCACCC
>BLSH010137470.1:482815-500157 GCA_018402905.1 Glandirana rugosa
TCATGAACTCAAACATCTGACCCACACCCACCCGGTGACACCCCACACCCACCCGCTGACACCCCTGTATCCTAATCGTGATGCATCGCGGAATCGAATCGTTGACCTGATAATCGTAATCGAATCGAATCGTGAGGCCAGTGAAGATGCGCACCCCTTGCCCCAAAACACGACAGGGAAATCATACTACATCACCTATATGTGGTCAGGACTGTTGGGGTATACCTAAAAGCAAACTCCTCCATTTGCAGAAAATGTAATTTTTTTCTTACCTGTAAATTCCTTACCTTGGAGTACAATATAGGACACAGACACCTCCCCTCAGTGTCTTGATCAATTCTTGCTTACTAAAAAATCTGGAGTCTCATGGAGTGGGAAGAGTTGTATGGTTTTTGTCCATGTCCAATCACCTGAACGTAGCTACTTATAACCCACAGTCTACAAACTCAAGTACTGTAGTCCAAGATAAGGAATTTACAAATTTAATTTATTTTACTCAGCATGTCCAAGTTAGCACAAATGTTGCATGTGTACAGTATATGGACAACTTTTTTTTCATGCAGTCCATGTCCTATGTACATCAGCCATTAATGTGGAAAATAGCTTTAACCCATCTTGAATTTTGTGACCCATTTAAACAAATACATATTTTCAACCAGTGTACCTTTTATGTAAAATGTGCACAAACAAAGCAACTTTATAATGAGCTTGGTTATTCTTGTTAATGTAGTCTTTACTTATTTTCTGTAAAATCTCTAGTAAAGAATTGTTAATGTAGTCTTTACTTATTTTCAATAAAATCTCTAGTAAAGATTTTGTGTGATTAAGTATTTGTCTTTTTTTTTTTCTTTGTGCAGGTTCTCCATTTATTAATGCAATTATTCACAAAGGCTTTGATGAGCGACATGCATACATTGGGGGAATGTTTGGAGCTGGTATCTATTTTGCAGAAAACTCTTCCAAAAGCAACCAATATGTATACGGCATAGGTGGTGGAACTGGCTGCCCAACACACAAGGACAGATCGTGTTATATTTGCCATAGGTTTGTTTCATAAAGACTCTAAAATGCTTAGCTTGATTTTACTTTGCACTGAAACACAACATGTCAGAATGCCTGTTATTTGTCATCGTTAGAGCAGTAGTAAACCATGAGGTGTTTTTTTCTGACCTGCAAGGTAATATCATCATGTGCTAGTATACATTGCATACTATCACATTATGTGACACTTACCTGAAAACAAAGCCATCTAGCGAAGCGCTGTCTCCGCCGGAGGCCGCTTCCAACTTCACCCATCTTCCTTCCGGGTCCGCGGACTGCAGCTGTGTGACTGGCCAGAGCAGCGATGACGTCACTCCCTCGCATGTGTGAGGACCCGCCATTTACGGCGCAGGACTCTGAAGGAACGGCCCAAGTGGGCGTTCCTGCAGAGTGCATGCACCGAATATTTAGGAGATATTTACAGTACCTATAGGTAAGTCTTATTATAGGCTTACCTGTAGGTACAAGTCAGAGATGGGAGTTTACTCCCACTTTAAGGGTCCCTACCAATGCCATTACCCAAGTCAATAAATTGTGATGGTTCCAGGGCAGAGCTCACCTGTGCAGCACTAGAAGGATATGTGTTCAAATCATTAGTAAACTCTTAGCTGGAATATGCAATTCAGTTTTGGGCACCATTTCAGAAATAATATATTGGAGGAAATGCAGAAAATGTCATCCAAACTGATAAGAGGCATGGAGGAGCCCAGTTATGAGGAAAGATTGGCTAAAATGAATTTATTCTCTCTGGAGTAGAGGCGATTAAGGGGATTGACATGTATAAATACATAGGTGGTCCTTATAGTGAACATGATGTTCACTTTAAGGTCATTAGAGGACAAGAGAGTCAAAGAGATTTAACCTCCATGTATGGAAAGGCTTTTTTACAATAAGAGCCCTGAAAATGTAGTATAGACTTTCTCCAGAAGTAGTTCTGGCCAGCTCAGTAGATTGTTTTTTTTAAAAAAAAAGACCTGGACGCATTCCTAAATACACAGAATATAACTGGATTTTAACACCAGAGATTGTCGATTCAGGATATATCTGATTGCCTTCTGGGGCAAATTGGACCATGCTTCAGTGGGTTTTTTTTTTTTTGCCTTACTCTGGATCAGTTGTGGGTATAGGATTGTGTAAATGGAGGTTTTCTATTTATTTATTTTTATGCTGTTTGAACTTGATGGCTTTTTTAAACTTCACTAAGGCCGGGTTCACACTGTTGCTTTGTGGTTTGGCCACAGCGCGGGTGTATGCGTGGTTTTAGGTGCGGTCCGATAGTCTTCCATTAAGTTGCACGTATTTGCCATGTTTTCTGAAAACACACCAAAAGTCCAGAATGTTGCATCTTCAGTGCTCTTTCAGAAAACAATTTTTAAAAAATGTACGACCTAATAGAAGTCTACAGGACTATAGCTAAAAACACAGAAAAATCGCAAAACCACCACACATGCGCCCACACTGCGGGCAACCACAGCGCACCAGTGTGACCCCGTCTAACTATGTAATTGGATTTGCCTGTGACAGACTATGGGAGCTCTGACTGGACAAATAACAGCTGTCCTAGCATGTTTTGTTTGGTTTAGGGTCATTTGAAATGAGATTATGAGGTTGATGTACTATTGGAGTGGAGTATGTTCACTTTGCTCAGTGACTTTTCGCTGAGCTTAATGAACGAAGTAAAGTGAAAATTCACTTAACAAAGAATAGCCGATCACATGCATGGAGCAAAGAAAAATGATATTTGCTAGGAGAGATGACCAAACATCCACTTTTCCCCCATAGTGCCATCAAACTTAGTAATTTGGAGAAACACAAGTTTCTTGGTCTCTGCTGTGATTTATGTGGAGCCTTGCTTACTCTTAAAACATATTGGAGTTGTGAATTATGCATTATCTCCAAAAAACTAAAGGAAGCTGGGGTCTTAAAGGCTAATTTCACATTTGGAACATTGTATATGTCAGGGCTTGACAAATTTGCCTTGAATCTAGGAGCCAGCTAAAAAAGTTAGGAGCCAGTTTTTTATAGCGTAGTGTGGGGTTGTCAGCGCCAGGGGTAAGACAAGTAATTTGCGCCCCTAACCCTAACTTACTCACAGCAGAGCAGCCAGTCAATAACTCCACCATTACATCAGGGTTATAGGCCGGCCAGAAAGAGTGACACTAAAAAATCTGTTATGGGGGAAACTCCTTATTATGCTGAATGCATTGTGACTGCAACATGTAAAACACCCTCATCTCCTGCCTAATGGAGCTTAAGGGTGGCAAAAACATGTCTCTACTGCACATTATTACCACCCAACTTGCACATCTAAACAAAGCCTTAGTGACATTGTAAATAAAATACAAAAAAAAAAAGGTGAAAAGTATTCCAGCGCTGCTGATCTTCTGCTGCCTCTTTGCAGCCACTTCCTGCCTACATGTCTGTCCCCCACAGTGACTTTTCATTGCTCTGGTGGGTTTCCGGTCACCATGAAATACTGGAGCCCAGCTGCACATAGAGTGGTATTTGTTGATGGCACACAGAGCTTTATCACAATTTTGTTGCTTAGAATAAAGGTCACGTTTCTCGCGGTGTAACATTATTTTTCATATTATACAAAAAAATAATGGGCTAACTTTACTGTTTAGTTTTTTTTTTTATTCATTAAAAGTGTATTTTTTTCCAAAAAATTGCGCTTGAAAGACCGCTGCGCAAATACCATGTGACATAAAATATTGCAGCAACCGCCATTTTATTCTCTAGGGTCTCTGCTAAAAAATAATATATAATGTTTGGGGGTTCCAAGTCATTTTCTAGCAGAAAACACTGAATATTTAATTGTAAGCCACTAATGTGAGAGAGGATTTAGTCTTTAAATGGTTAAACTTTCCTGATAGCCCGGAGATAATTGCTTGGAAAGAAGAAGATACATTGTTGTTCCTTTATTCTTCTAACTCTCAACAACTATTGCAGGCAGCCTGTTTGTTACTTTTCTTCATTCTAAGTGGAAACAAATATCCCGGGCAGCGGCCAAGCTTAACAGCTGTTCGATGAAGCCGAGAACGGCTCTCGGCTCTCGCTGAATCTGACAGCTGTTTTAACATGGGGAGAGAAGAAACGGAAGTCACTCGCCAGGACGCGATTTCTGGTCGCCATGGTGACCTGGCGCCTGGGGTTTGTCGAGGCCTGGTATATGTTACACCTGTATTTACAGTGTAACATGTTCCAGTACCTGCCTCCTCACCCCTTCCCTTGTGATAGCGGGCAGGGGTGACCACAGTTGCCTCATTCATTCACAGCAAACCACTAAGGCAGATGGTTTGTAGTTGTAAGTGGACTGCAAGGGCAATGTTGAGTACCACCATACTCCACTGACCCATCTCCAGCTTTCAAACAGAAAGACTGCGGAGGTACGGGAAAAAAAGCTGGAGGAAATGTCTACTGGAGCCTGACATTAGATCTCCTATCCACTGAATCTCAGGTGAAATGCTTTGCAGTGTCTCATAGGGAAAAATAATAAATGCACATCATTTTTTTTCTGCAAAAATATGTATATTATTTTTTCTTGAAATGTAAACTTGGTCTTTGATGAAAAGTATTTGGTGTAAAATTGCTAAAATTGTGCAGATTAAGAATACCTGGAGGTGTTTTGTGGGACATTTGTAAGCCTCTGCTGTTAAATTATGGTGACACTTCCAACAGCTGTACATCATATTCAAATGTAGTCTGAAAAAAGGTGCACTGCATTTACCCTAAAGTAAAAATACACATTAGTGGCATTTTACTACTACCAAGTTGGAAGGAAAGGCTGCAATGCAAAGTAAATCTAAAGTCAATCTTGAATGTGC
This sequence comes from Glandirana rugosa, assembly GCA_018402905.1. NCBI lineage: Eukaryota > Metazoa > Chordata > Amphibia > Anura > Ranidae > Glandirana > Glandirana rugosa. The sequence continues at coordinate 487,684 of BLSH010137470.1, forward strand.
TGTGAAATTCATCTTAGCTGTTCTGTTTTATCTTTTTTTTCTCTCTCAGACAAATGTTATTCTGCAGAGTGACACTTGGCAAATCATTTTTGCAATTCAGCACAATGAAAATGGCCCACGCTCCTCCAGGACATCACTCTGTTATTGGCAGGCCAAGTGTAAATGGACTAGCATATGCAGAATATGTCATCTACAGAGGAGAACAGGTATCTAATATGTTGTTTGGCTCTGTTATTTAGCATTTGCAATTCATTGTGGCATATGAATCAACATTAATGTAGTCAGAAAATTATACATTTAACGTGATTCATTAATATTGTGGGAATTACTCCTGGTTTATATTTGCCAGGGAAATGTAATACGTTTCTGCTGTCTCTCCTTGAATATATTTACTTACCTACTGTGAAGTGCTGGATCAGTCCAGTATATAGTGTATACCAGGCCATTCATGTGCTACAAGGCAATCCACCCTGTCCAAACTTGAGATCACACAAAGGAGCATGACTCTCTTAACTGATTGTCCTTCTGTACAAAGTTAGACGTATTGTTGATTAGATTATCCAGAAGTCATTATCACTGTGTACAAACATTTACATGAAAATTCTGCTTATTGGAAAATTATTTTAACATGCCATAGCAAGCCAATTTATATTTAATGTTTTTAACAATTACCTTTAATTTTAATCTAAAAGCTGTAAGGAAAACATGTAAATGTTTCTTTCTTGTAAATGTAAGGCTACTTTCACACTGGGGTGGTAGTGGTAAAGCACCGCTAGCCAAAGCGCCGCTAGCAGGAGAGCTTTTAACCCCCCAGAAGGGGTTAAAAGCGCCCGCTTGACGCTGCTTTCAAAGTGCTTTTAAGGAGCTTTGAATGCGGTGCCTATTTATTTCAATGGGCAGGGGTGGTGGAAGAGCGGTGTATACACCACTCCCGCACCGACCCCAAAGATGCTGCTTGCAGGACTTTTTTTTCCCTATCCTGCAAGCGCACCGGCCCAGTGTGAAAGCACTCAGGCTTTCACACTGGGCAGACAGGAGAGGCAGTATTAAGGCACTATTTTTTAGCGCTAAATCGCCTGAAAAACACCCCAGTGTGATAGGGGTCTAACAACTGTGGGGTACAGAACACCCCCAAGAGTATAATTTCTTTCTGTTGGGGTTGATACGCTCTCATGCTCTGCATTTTTTTCTTTTGAGTACAAGTACAACGTCTTATAAAGGAATGAATCAAAAATGCATGTAATCTTAAAAACAGAACAAAATCAGGCAGTAAATATGATACAGCCCTTATGAAAGTACTGTAATAAGGTAAAAATTAGATGTAACCCTTCAGAAAGTAACAAGTAGTTCATGTTTTAGTTTAGAGCCCTGTCTATCATTGGACCTTAAAGCAGTTGTCTACCCGTAAAAAAAAAAAAAAAAAAAAAAAACCGTAACGGAAAGGCATAATGAGCTAGTATGCACCGCATACTAGCTCATTATGAAATGCTTACCTCAGAACGAAGCTCCGACGGGTCCGCTCGGTCCTTGCTGAGGGAGCCGACATGTTCCCTCGGGGATCCTTCTGGGTCCACTCACAGCGCCGGAAGCCTCGAGACGTCACTCCCGCGCATGCACACTGGAGGCCGTCTTTCCTGCAAGGTCCGGTGCTATGCGCCGGGCCTTCGCCGGGACCTCACAGCGCATGCGCCATACGTCAGCTGCTGAATTTAGGGCGAATATCTCCTAAACCATGCAGGTTTAGGAGATATTCATTTTACCTACAGGTAAGCCTTATTATAGGCTTACCTGTAGGTAAAAGTAAAAAAAATGGGTATACAACCGTTTTAACCACTTCAGCCCCGGAAGGATTTCACACTTTAGGACCAGAGCCCTTTTTGCGATTCGGCACTGCGTCCCTTTAACTGACAATTGCGCGGTCGTGCGACGTTGTACCCAAACGAAATTTGCGTCTTTTTTCCCCACAAATAGAGCTTTCTTTTGGTGGTATTTGATCACCGCTGCGTCATTTCTGATCGCCGCTATAAACAAAAGAAGAGCGACAAAAACAAATTTCTTACTTTTTGCTAAAATACAAATCCAAAAAATATATAAAAAAACTTTTTTTTTCATCGGTTTTGGCCGATTTATATTCTTCCTCATATTTGTGATAAAAAAAATCACAATCTGCGTTTATTGATTGGTTTGCGCAAAAGTGGCCACGTTTACCGACGATGAGAATTAATTTCTGGGGGTTTTATTTTTTTTTTTTTTTTACTAGTAATGGAGGCGATCTGCGATTTTTAGCGGTACTGCGATATTGCAGCGGACATGTCAGACCATTTTGATTTTTTGGGACCATATAAAAATGCACTGATTACTGTGTAAATGCCATTGGCAGTGAAGGGGTTAACCTGCAGGGGGCGCTCTAAGGGTTAACTGTGTTCCCTGGGCGTTTTCTAACTGTATGTGGGCTGCCCTAGCAGGGGAGGGGGAGCGATCACAGCTTCCATATAGAGGAAGGCTGTGATCACAGCCCTTCCCCCTCTCACAGAACGGAGATCCGTGTTTACTTACACGGACCTCCGTTCTTTCACTGCGGGGAAGGGCATTGCGGGTAGCCAGCGGAGATCGAGCCCGCCCGTTCATGATATCGCAGCCGCCGTCGTATGATGGCGGTTTGCGATATCGAGCCACCTTGTCGGCAAGTGGTTGAACAAGAACTTTACAAGAATTGTTCAAAATAAAATAATGCCACCTTTGAAATCATTGTGAAATGGCAAAAAATAATAAGTACTAAATGGGTTCAAAAGGTTCAAATTGTTTTTTGAAATAACAAGCATGTTTTACTTACCTGCTCTGTGCAATGGATCCTCTTCTTTCTGGGTCCCCCTCTGGCAGTCCTGGCTCCGCCTCCCCCCTGTCAAGTACCCCCAATGCAAGCCATTTGCTATGGGGGCACTTGGGCAGGCTCGCTCCTGAGCCACACCCCTGTGAATGGACATTGTCCATTTACATACGGAGCATGGCTTGACCCCACTCCCACTCTTCATTTTCCCACTGGCTGTGATTGACAACAGCAGGAGCTAGAGACCCGGGAGAGCTGCTGCTCTCATGCACATCGCTGGCTCGAGATGGGGCTCAGGTAAGTATAAGGTGGAGCTGGGGGGAGGAGCTGCACCCAGGAGGTTTTTTTTTACCATAATGCAGAGATTGCATTAAGGTAAAAAAAAAAACCTTCTGCCTTTAGAGACACTTTAACTTTTAAATGCAGGCTTTTCCTGCAATACCTTTGTGTTTAGCAATTCACAGCTCTTATTGCTGTGGCTATTTTGTAGTAAGGGCAGAGAGATACCTCTCCCTTTACTTCCTGGACTCACTATCCTGTGCACACGTACTCAGACCTCTACTCAGGAACCTTTTTGTTTGATTCCCCAGCTAGAGTACTGGCTGTGCAAGCGGGGTATTGGCACTGTGCATGTGCAGCCAATGCTCCGAGAGTTACCTTAAAAATATTCCAGAAGCCTGTAGAAGTTAGGCAGTCCTGGCCAGGTCATTTTTGCATAGGGAAGAAAAGAGCAAGCGTGGGAATATTAACTCGGAAAAAAGTACTTAAGCTGTGTTCACACTATTGCGAATTGGATGCGGTTTTCTCCGCATCCAACTCACATGTCAGGAGATTGTGATATGCTCTCTATGGAGCTAGTTCACACATCTCCGGAGCAGCTCCGGTGCAAATTGCACAGGAACCCTTTGCCTCTTCTGGTCCATTTCAGATCCGAATTCAGACTGAAATCGGACCTGAAACTGTGAACGAGGACGCACTGGACCCCGCACAGCAGTGTGAACCCAACCTAAAGAAAATAAAATTTTGTTAAAGAACAAGAAGCTATCTAAGCTATCTAAAGAATGTACAAACAGAGTGAAGGTCTGCTTTAACACCAAGGGAAAAATAAAAAAATAATAAAAAAAAAGAAAAACTATTTAAGAGGAAGGAACATTTTTTTTTACTAAAACTAGAAGCTTTGTACAGTAGATGCAGTGATGTAAAGATGGTAATCTCTGTACTTAGCCTTCCAATTAAATTGATATTGGCACCAATTTTCATAATAAAGTGTAATTGTGTTTACCATGACATATAAGCTTTGGAACTGTTAAAAGTAGCCATGCTCAGGCAGTGATTCCAGCGTGAGTGAAATTTGAATTGCATTGATGTGAAATGTAGTAATACTTTTTTAATTATCTCTACAGGCATATCCGGAATATCTCATCACATACCAGATTGTAAAACCAGATGCACCATTACAAGCTGCCACAACAGCAGAACAGAAGACTTAGTATTATGAGTGGACTCTATAAAACCCATAGCTAGAATTGAATTGTTACCTGAATGACTGGGAAACTTTTCCATAAAAGAAAAAACTGAAAACCTGGAAATAAATTATATATTTAAGTATTACATTGATGGTTTGTTCTGGGTAAAGTTGTTCCCAGTTGCTACTGGTCCTTAAAAGGAGATGTTTACAAGGGGCCACCTTTTAGTAAAGTTTCTCAGGCCCATTTTCAGTTGGTAATCTTTGGCAAAAAAAAAAGAGGGAACAACAAGGATTGTCTGAGATATCAGTAATACTACAAAGCTTACCACAATAGCATTTCCAAGGTGGTATGGACGTTACATGTATTGGTAACATTTACGTGAGCATTTTAATATACTTTCATCTTAAGTACCTTGAAAGTGGGATTCAGTGTAATCCACTATTTATTTTTTTTATATTTGTGTATAAATAATGTAAACCTAGCTGAAATTTAAAAAAAAAAAAAGCATTTTCTTTCTTTTGCACAAAGTTCATTAGCAATGCAATGTTTAATGACCAAGAAACAAATCAGATCATTTGATGATCCCTTTTGTTTTTCTCCCTCCTGCCCGTCTGTCTCTCTCTCTCTGTTTCTTTCTCTCTTTTTCTCCCTCCTCCCCCTGTCTACTGCTACCATCATTCACTCTCCCAGCTCCCCTTTTTCTCAGTCTCTCACTCCTTCTTTACCTATTTTCTCTTGCATCTAACATTTCCATAGGTGTGCGCAGCCTATTGCATTAGGGTGTGCACCAGAAAGCTCCAACACATATGCGTTTGACATATTTACCGGCCTCTTCCCTGCTCTCCATCCTGAAACAATGGGGGGAGCGGGAAGCAGGGGAGCACATAGGGGGAACCAGGCAACAGAAAGAAGAGAGACAGGAGGGGTGGCATATATTTGTACCAATCCCCTCCTGTGTCAGCTGAATGTCCACGAGAGGGAGAGGAGAAGCCTACTTTCAGCTGCTGCAGGAGGAAAATGCAGATCGGTTCCACTAAATTCCACCCCTGCTGCCTCTCCTGTCCAGATTCTGAGGGTCGGCAAGGAATGATTGCGGTTTACCTGTCACCTGCCTGCCATTGAAGGGTTGCCAACCCCAGGATTAGGGTGTGCCCAGGCACACCTGGCACAACACCCCTTGCGCAAGCCTATGAACATTTCACACACACACACACACACTTTTTCCCTGCTTCCTCCCCTTTCTGCCACCTGCACCTTTTGCGCTCTTTCAAACATGCACCCCTTTCTTCCCTTCCCTTTCTTTTTTTTTCCCAATTCCATCTTTAATTTATCATCCTCTGTTTTCTCTGTTGTTCTTTTCTCCTCCTTTCCTACTTCTCCTTGCTTATTTCACTCTCTCCCACACACACACCGTTCCTTTTCTCTGTTTCACTTCCTCTCTCTCTCTCTCCCCTCTATTCAAAAAAATAGAAATGAAGGAGACGCATTAACACTAAAACTCAATTACAAAAGTTTACAGTGGTTTCTGCCACACGGAGAACCCTCTGGCAAGTAACTTGTTAATCTGGGTTTTTTTTTTTTTTGTTTGCTGAATTAAGGATCAGTTGTTATATGCGGATACAAAGACATATTTAATAAGATGGACTATCAAAGTTTTGTGACCCACAGCAACCACTCAGCTTTTTCCTCATCTCGAGTCAAATACCAACTAAGAAAAAATGAATGTCTGGTTGCTGTGAGTTACAGCACAGTTGACTGTTTAATGCTGTGTTATTAATAAAACAGTTTTGTCTGTTCTGTTTAAGTTGTGACTGTTGTTTTTTCCTTTGTTTCTGTTTGTTAGCAAAAGATTTTATTGAAAGGCAGAGAGCTGAAACGTATACTTGTATACCGTATATGAATCCTGAAAAGCTATTCTTCCGATCCCTAGAAAATCTTGTTAAGCTATCTATTGAGCCAGTCAGTCTGTCTTCATTAAGGAAGAATGATGAAAATCTGTTTTAAAGTGTATCTATGGACAAATATAAAATCATATATTAATTTCTACATTGCATTTCAGTTATTTGCAGCCTACTTCAATTTGAATGATCTTGAAGTTTGTAAACTTACATTGTGAAGCTCCCCCACACATTTACTTCCTAGAATTCTGTGACATGTATTTGCTATGCCCTGTGAGTATGCGCTGCTGTGTCACACATTTCACAGAGCCTGCCTTCTGAACTACAGAAGTGATGGAGTTTGAGGAGTCAGTACAGGAATCACTACTTGTATACAGCAGACAACCAAAAGGTGGGTACCTTTTGGTTGTCTGCACCCCCCCCCCCCCCAGTACAATGGGACTTTAAAGGCAACTCATATAATGAAGCAAAATTATATTTAAAAAATCAGTACATTGGGGTATACATCACCACCTTAAAATATAACAAGACATAATATGATGACTGTTGATCCAAAGGTTAATGCTGCAGTGACCATATCCTCTCTTGTGCCTGACACGTTCCAGGAAAAACCTAATTCTTTCTTTAGGGGCATTTACATGGAGAAGGTCACAACACATATAATACTCAATAGAGCGATCAGCATAAGGGTCATCCCAGATAAAAAAAAATCAATGAGTGTTCCTGCGCCTAGGCCCGGAAGGTCCCCCACAAATACTCCCCAAGAGGGGTGGGGGGGGGGGGTTGCGCTATTGAGTATTATATGTGTTGTGGCCTTCTCTATGTAAATGCCCCTGAAGAAAAGCTTGGCTTTTTCCTGAAACGTGTCGGGCACAAGAGAAGATATTGTCACTGCAGCATTGTTATATTTTAAAGTGGTGATGTATACACCAATGTTTTGGTTCATGATATGAGTTTCCCTTAAAGTCCCACTGTACAGGGGGGTACCTTTTGGTTGTCTTCAAACTATTGGGGAAGGTGGCAACAACTTATGGCTTTCTTTGGTGGTTCAATTTTTCTACTTGCATACAGCAAGGTACCATGGGATATGTAGTCCTTAGAAATTGAAAGTGATCATCAGAGGAGAAGCTGCAAAGCATGCAGGGAATCCAGGAAATTATGGAAAGAGATGACCAGCAGACAGGCAGCACTCACAACATGAAAGGGGATTTTTCATTTAAGCCTATATTGGATTGGGTTGCTTTTACTACTCTGGTGCACTAAAATGATGTATGTTGTGACCACAGGCACTCTGTCAGTGACAAAAAAAATAAAATGTACCTTTAAAAGATGACATTTCATATTTACCTGTCCCAACACTCATTTGTAGAATCTGCTTCACTGCTGTGCAAAACTGCCCAAAGGATCATTATTTCTGACATACTTCCTGGTTTGCCAGGAAGTATGTCCTGTACTGTGGCTCTGCCCGCCAACCCATTGATCTCGATTGTGTCCTGTAATGATGTGGGGGCTCGAGGGAGAAACCACACACTGTTGGGGGGCACAGGTGTCCGACACACCATGAAGTGTGTCTGATATGAAAATGCTCTGTACAACCTTGTACTGTAGTGAAGATTCTACAAACAGGTGCTGCTATGGGAAATTGTAAAGTGTGTTCTTACAGGAACATTTTTATTGCAATGTTAACTTTTTTGTTGCAGTGACAGTCATTTTATGTATTTTCTTTTCTTTTTCATTCTGAATTTAAAGTAGACTCTCCTGCTATAGACCCTTCAGATGTGTAGCACATAGTTCTTTCTGTTAAGGAAAGGCAGGACCTTTGCTATCAGCTTTGTTTGTGGATTATGCATGTCTGTTCCTGGCAAAATGAGGGGGTCACATGCCTACTTTTTATTTTCAAGGCTGGCCATACATTATACAATTTTCTTCAATTTCCTTTACATTTACCTTCAACTATGTAGTTCAAGGGCTTGCTTGATTGCATACACATTGAAAGGGTTTAGGTTTGACCTCATATTATATGGTTTTGGTAAATCAAAAGGAAAATTTAATAGGAAAATGTATAATATATGGACAGCCTAACTTCAGTCAAAAGTTGTTTTTTTTTTTTTTCTCTGTTTGGAATACAGTGATAAATGAATAGAAGCGTTGGCATCCTAATTTAGAACTCCCCATAATGTATGAGGTTAATGTATCAATGTATTGAAGCAGGAGCATCATAAAATATGTACATTTATAAATCTTATGGATACTTCAGAAATACAGTCAGGTATTAGTGTAATTTAATATGAGGTCATATACAGTTCATCTATACATGAATGGCATTTTTTCCCTAAAATTTAACTGCACTGTGCATTTTCTCTAGCCCTTCAATAAATGTTTTTATATGTTTTGGAAACAAAGTAGTCATATGTTTTGTGTATAAAATTGCACACTGTGTGTTTGTGGTGATTTTTTCAGTAAGACTCCTTTCACATCAAGGTGTTTTTCAGGTGCCTTTGAGCAAAAAAAAAGCGCCTGAAAAACGCCCCCCAATACACCCCAGTGTGAAAGCCATTGTGCTTTCACACTGGGGCGGTGCGTTTGCGGGATGGAAAAAAAAGTCCTGCAAGCAGCATCTTTACAGCGGTGTGGGAGCGTTGTATTCACCGCTCCTATACCGCCCCTGTCCATTGAGCGCTGCAAACCAGCACTTTTAACCCCTGTTTAACCCGTTGGGGGGGTTAAAAGCGCAGCGCCGCCGCCCGAATAACGGCGCAATAGCGCCGCTATAACGAGCGGTATAATGCCGCTAATTAGCGGCGTTTTACCGCTGATGCTCGGGCGGCTCCGGTGTGAAAGGAGCCAATAACCAAAGCAATGCTATACGTATTTTTTTAAATCTGCAGTTTGGTTGCATTTCCCTGATATATTGGTTGCGCAGATTGCACTGGAAGTTACGGGTCAAGTGTGACCAGAGTTTTTTGGCACATTCAGCTGCTGGTGACAAGTAGAGCCAAGGTCACCTTTTACTGCCCTGTTATGAGCATGCATGAATTCTGCAATTAAAGGCGTGTATTTTACTGCATCAAGATGCATTTTAAGTTGAAATTTAATTGATTCTAACTTAGGTAGTCAACATTGATGCAATGCAGATTAGTGTGTTTTTAAAGTATGCTGCATTTTTGTGCATTTGGGTGTGTTAAGCAAGCCAGTAAAAAATAGTATATGCTCAAAAATTCATATCATACAGTTTTGTTTGCTTGTAATATATTTTCACAATGGAAAATCCCTATTCTGTCAGGAGTCAGCAGCTGGGATGACCAGATATATGTAGCTACACAAGGAAACTGGGACCAAACAATATACAGTATAATGAAGTAAATGTATTAACAGAACGCAAAATGTCATGCACACACCAGCAAATAGCGAACATAAACAAGAAGTAACCCACAACCAAAAATGCTTAACTAACAGAAACCTAGCAAACTATGTGCAATATGGGAGGCAAGGGTAACAGGGCAATGCAAGAAAAAGTGGGAATCAGGGTTGAGTACAGGAACAAGGCGAGCAGCAGTAAGGGAACAGGATGCAAGGATAGCTCCAGATGGATCTGGCAGCAAGCAAGGCAATCAAAACACTGACGCAAATTTGAGTAGTAGAGGTGGGACTTAAGTACCCTTCCAGCAGCTGTGGGGGCCAGGTGGAACTGATTCTAGGAAGCTGCTACTATACACCCACTGGTGGTCATTGGAACTACAGCTTTCAGTGCCACCAGCAGGTGAACTAGGTCCTGACATATACTAAATGTTTTCCTCTGGTTGCATGAATGCTTAAAAAACAGGTAAACAGATCTGGTATGAACACATAATACATGTCGAAAACCCACATTAACTGCACCTGCATAGGTGTAAAAGGACCCTTAGAACACCATTAAATTGATCTACAGGGAACCAAACAATTGTCATGGAATGGAAGCTATAATGTATTTGTAGTAAACCGTTTTAGCATTTACCAGAAAGTAATTGTCAAAACTTTTAGCATTTTAGCATGGCTTTAGTATGATTGTTAGAATTGGCTTATTTTTTTCTTCTGCAAGTCTGTCAAAAGAGGAACCCAAGGGTTGTCATTGCTGACCTCTCTTGAAAAAAAATACTAGTGATCTGTCTTTTATAGACCCTCTTGCTTTAACGGGGGATGTATAATGGTTTTGTACTTACGGTATTTTCTTTGTTTCATTAGGCCAGGACCTAAAAAACAATTCCCTAAACAGTGACTTTTAAGACTCTAGTTGACTCTGCGTAGATGTGCAGAATTGCCCCACATCAGACACCAAACAGCAAAAAGCCTACAGTTCCAGACTGGTGTACAGGACATAGAAAATTAGAACATTTATTCAGAAATTATGCTATTTTCGTCATACATGATGGAAGCAGCTATTGTGGATTCATTTGATGCATAATGTATCCGTGTAAAACCAGGGTTTTTTCATACAGCATCTGGTCCTCTTTCTTCATCTTTGACTCCAGTTCCAGCACCGCCTTTGTAAAAGTGCAAGTGGTATTTCAAAGGTTTGCCTTCTTCTCCCACTGGCTAATAATTTAGTAAGAATCAGATTTTTTTTTTTTTTTTAACATCACTTTTTAAAATCGTAGATGTCACCAGTGGAGCAAATTTAAATCTGGCTCAGTACAATGGGGATGATACTTGATCAATTCTTGGTCACTGGAAGCGCTTCAGTATGGCCTACAAATCTTGAATGTTGTGCTTTTGACCCTAGGCCATGCACTGTTTCCAGTTAAACTGCACCCTTGCCTTGTCTTCCTTTGTGTTTCAGCTCCACCTAAAATTATCCAGCCTTGACTTCTTATTTTATTCTGTATGGTACCTCTTGCCTTAGCTTACATCTGTCATGGGAGACACGGGTTCCACACTGATCTATGACAGTGGCTTTGCAGTGGTTGAGACCTGGGTTGACCTGTTTATATATACAGGATTTGGACAAAAAATATGGAAGCACCAGGTAAAAGAACAAAATCGTTACCTAATATGGTGTTCGACCGCCTTTGGTATCCAAGATGGCCTAAATTCTCCTGGGAATTGACAAATATTATTCCGGTTCACAATCCTGTGCAATGTCCTTTTTTCTCTTTTGGTCAGCTGACCGCGTCAACAGCACTTACGTTTTCCCAGACACTATATGCTGTCATAACCTTTGATACTGTACCTCGTGACACAGCAAATAAAATGGCAACTTCAGTCACAGAGGCACCAGCTAAGTTGGCACCAACAATTTGCCCTCTATGAAGCTCAGTAAGCTCTGACATGACTCTGTATTACTAGCAACACACGCAGTGAATGACAAAAGTGAGGCTTCCCACCTGTTAGCTAGGTGTCTCATCACACAGTGGAAGCAAAAGTATGCAAGGAAAGGAGGGATAGCATTTTTTAAGGCCCCCCTTCCCCTCATGGGATGGTGGCGGAATGAGTTTCAAGCCCCCCACTGATTTCAATGGGGGGTTTTGTGATAGGTCAGCTGATTGGGAATGCTCTGGAAATTCTGGGGGGGGTCCTCTAGGATAGGTCATTTAAGGTCACCTGCCCCCCCCCCCAGAACTTTCTAAAAATTCCCAGGACACCTATTTAAGCAGGAGGCTGAGGGGGGTCGTTGCCAGTCACCAGAGGGATATTTGAAGAGCGCCCCACTGATTTTGGCTTATTTTGTTTAGAGTTTTAAAGTATTTGATTAAAAGCGTTATGGTGAATTTTTGAATGTTTATATTTTTGAAAACCAATAAACAAGGCAGCGGCCATTATTAATCCAGTTTGGTGTGTCTAGTGTTCTTTGTATGTTTTGGCGTTTATGCCCCTTGTTGCCCCATGTTACATCACGTCCGCTTTCAACGTGAAACATGTTGTCACTTTCACTCCTGTCGCTCAAATCATGTAGTGTTTCATATTTTTGTCCAACCCGTGTGTGTGTGTGTGTGTGTATATATATATAGTGGCATACTGGGATGATTTCTTTCAAATACCACTTGAGCAAAAAATTACTGTAACCTGCAAATCCAACATGAAAAAAAGCAGATTTCTAGAGTAAATAACCCTATTTTTCTGGGATTAGATTTTTTTCTTTTTTGACCACCTTTTTACTCCATACAGTAAGCGGTGCTGTGTTCCAGCAGCAGTACAAGTGACTTCCCATCTGCTGCTAAAAAAAAAAAAAAATTGAGTTGGCCTGACTGCGCTTGCCAAAGTTGTAGCATCCACAGATCAATGTATCGTTACCAGGAAAGGGCCG
>BLSH010137470.1:506674-525271 GCA_018402905.1 Glandirana rugosa
CGGTCCTCGCCAGCGTAACGACTTGGACGGCATTACTTGTACGACGCGCGGTGTCTGAGGCGAAAGGATAACCGGCCCAGAAATTGGTGAAGTTATGGTTCGGACAAAGAACTCATGTTGGGTATCATTTTACTCGGCGTAACATTATCTTTCACAATATGGAAAAAAAATTGACCTAACTTTACTGTTTTCTTATTTTTTAACTAAAAAAACTGAATTTATTCAAAAAAAAAGCACGCTTGTAAGACCGCTGCGCAAATACGGTGTGACATAAATTTTTTCAATGACCGCCATTTTATTCTCTAGGGTGTTAGGAAAAAAAATATATAATGTTTGGGGGTTCTAAGTAATTTTATAGCAAAAAAAAACTGTTTTTAACTGGTAAGCACCGAACTCAAGAAACAGGCTTGGTATTGAAGTGGTTAAAGACCCGGCCAATAGGAAAGCGGAGTCTGTGGCGCGCAGCATGTTCATTACGGCAGGTTCAGCAATGCGACCGCTCCTGGCCTCGGCCCTGGCTGAATGGGCCAAGCTTTTGCACCAAGGTCTGGGGAATGAGCAGGTTTCTGCTGCTTATGTTGATCTGGCAGACTAGTTGGTCCAAGGGCTGCAGTTTGTATGTGATGCATCTTTGGATGCAATTCCCCTGCTGTCCAAACATTCTGTTTCAGTGGTAGTGATTAGACGTGTGCTGTGCCTTAAGAATTGGTCTGCCGACCAAGACTCTAAGAAAGCCCTCATTGATCTGCCCTTCCAAGGCGATTGCCTATTTGGGGCTACCCTGGATTACATCATTAAGGGTGTCACGGGGGAAAAGTACCTTCCTGCCACAGCCTAAGGGAAGGGGCTTCGTAAACGTGGGCCTTCTTTCTCAGCCCATAAGAAATTATTTTGGGCCCTCGGGACTGCAGACAAGGGAAACTGATCTTTTAAGTCTAACTCGGGAGGTTCCAAGCGATCTTGGTCTGGTAAGCCTAGAGCAGGCTTCCCCAGTCCCTCAGACAAGACCCCTTCAACATGAAGATCTGCCCTCACCCATTACTGGGGTGGGGGGACATTATCGCTGGTTTCCAACTTTGTGTATCTCCTTGGTGAGCGTCAAGGGGATCCACAAGATGATTCTTTTGGGGGTACCTAGAAAGTGGGGCAAAGTTTGTCCATCTCGGGGGGGTTTTTAATCCCTGAATCTCCTTGTGCGTATATAATTCCTGCAAAGGTTCGGGTAATGTCAGAACTACCTAAGGTTCCCCCCTATCCCTGTCCAGAGAATTGGATTACCTAGGTCTGATTTGTATTCTGACCAGGGGCGTCCTACTTCTGGACAAACTTCAGGAACCATAGGCTGTGATTTACCAGCTACTGTCACACAAACAGTTCTCTCTCCTGACTTGCATAGGGGTTCTGGGTCCGGTGGTATCCACCTTCAAGACATTTCTGCTGGTGTAGACCTGCATGCAGCTCCTTCAGCAGGTTTGACTCCACAGGAAGATACTGAGGCTCATGGCGAGGTCAAGGGTTCCTCTGCTAGACACCGCAGCCATCCTAGTGCCACTGCGTGGTCAACACCTTCCTCTTCTGCTGTGCCTGCGAAGTATCGAGGGTGGAAGTCTTCTGGTAATTTTGGTGGCCGTAAACGTCCCTTGGGGGCTGCCTATCAGAGAGGACCAGTTGTCCCAAGGGCTGTGCTTCCATCCTGCTTTACAGTCACTGGTATTAATGGCTTAGCTATTGAAAGCCAGGTACTGAGTGATAGAGGTTTGTCAGGATCAGTGATCCCTACTATGTTGAAGGTAAGGAAGTCAACTTGTAGCAAGATATACCATCGTACGTGAAAAGCGTACATTTCTTGGTGTGAGTCGATTGGCAATCATCCTCGCTCCTTTTCTATAGCTCGGATCTTGGCCTTTCTTCAATAGGGTGTTGAGCAGAAGTTGGCCTTGAGTACCATCAAGGGCTAGGTGTCTGCCTTAGCAATCTTCTTTCAGCAATGCCTAGCCACGCACTCCTTAGTTCATACCTTCATTCAAGGAGTCCGACACATGGCTCCACCTGTACGGTCTGTCTCTTGCCGCCACGGGATTATGAACTTAGAACATTTGCGAGATTCCCTTATCTACGTTGTCCCAAAAGGGGGCATTCTTGGTGGCTTTTACATCTGCTCATAGGGTGCAGGAGTTAGCTGCATTATCCTGTGGCACTCCCTATTTAGTGGTTCACAGAGACAAGGTGGTTCTTCGTCCCTGTCCATCGTTCCTACCTAAAGTGGTCTCGGACTTCCATTTGAATGAGGACATTGTGCTGCCTTCCTTGTGTCCCAAGCCAGCTCGTCCCAAGGAATTCGCTTTGCATACCTTGGATGTGGTTTGTGCGATTCGGGTGTATCTGGCAGCCACGGAGCCCTTTTGGAGGTCAGACTCGTTTTTTGTGGTTACACAAGGACCAAGGAAAGGGCTGGCCGCTTCATTCGGCTACCATCTCCAGATGGATCAGACAGACTGTGACTCAGGCCTATTCTATTAACCCCTTCCTTACCGGGCACTTAAACCCCCCTCCTGCCCAGACCAATTTTTGGCTTTCAGCGCTGTCACATTTTGAATGACAATTGCGCGGTCGTGCGACGTTGTACCCAAATAAAATTTGCGTCCTTTTTTTCCCACAAATAGAGCTTTCTTTTAGTGGTATTTGATCCCCTCTGCGTCATTTCTGATCGCCGCTATAAACAAAAAATGAGCGACAATTTTGCAAAAAAGAACAATATTTTTTACTTTTTGCTAAAATACAAATCCATTAAAAAAATTATTCATCAGTTTTGGCCGATATATATTCTTCTACATATTTTTGGTAAAAAAAAAAAATCGCAATCGGCGTATATTGATTGGTTTGCGCAAAAGTTATCGCGTCTACAAACTGGGAATTGATTTATGGCGTTTTTTATTATATTTTATTTTTTACTAGTAATGGCGGCGATCTGCGATTTTTATCGGGACTGCGATATTGGGGCGGACATGTCGGACATTTTTTACACATTTTTGGGACCAATGACATTTATTCAGCGATCAGAAATTTAAATGTCCACTGATTACTGTATAAATGTCATTGGCAGTGAAGGGGTTAACCAGCAGGGGGCAGTGAAGGGGTTAACAATGTTCCCTGGGTGTGTTCTAACTGTGGGGGGGGCAGGGCTGGCCGGGACATAACAGATCTAACTGATCCCAGTGACAGGGATCAGTAGATCTGTCATGTCCCCTGTCACAGAACGGGGAACCGCCGTGTTTACAACGGCGGTTCCCCGTTCTGAGGCTCCTGAAAGCGATCGCGGGTCTCGGGCGGACATCGGGGGGCGCGCGGGAGCATGCGCAGTGGACGACGTCCATGGACGTCGTCCGGGCATTTCAGGTCCGCGCTGGAGCCGTATTTCGGCAATAGCGCGGACCTGGAGTGGTTAAAGGTTGGGTTCCTCATTTCCCTGTCATGGCGCGTTCTACTTGGGCACTTAGTACTTCTTGGCCCCTTCCCTCATCAAGCGTCAATATCACAGGTGTGCAAGGTGGCCACTTGGTCGTCGGTGCATACTTTCACCAAATTTTACAAAGTAAATATTTTTTCTAATGCGGATGCGTCTTTTGGCCACAAAGTTTTGCAGGCTGCTGTTTAAGAGGGGTTGTTCCCTCTTGAGGGGTGTTTATCGTTCAAAATTTTTATTTTTTCAGATGAGGCTCCTGTGTCCTGGTTAGGGCTCTTGTGGTTAGCCTTGGGTTATTTTCCCCACCCCTCATTTTATTTTGGGACGTCCCACTGGTCAAGATTAAAGGAGGTGCTGTGTCCGTTGATGAACTAAGGAGAAAATGGGATTTTTGTACTCACTGTAAAATCCATTTCTCTGTGTTCGATGGACACAGCACCCACCCCTCTATGGAGTTTTGATACTTCTAGTACTGCTTGCTACTAAACTGAATACCTAGAGCAGGGAGGAGGTTATATAAGGACTGAGGACGGCCCATGGGGCGTAGCCAAGTTTTATGTTCTGCCTATTCCTTCTCCTGCAGAGGCGATATAACCCACTTGTCAAAATTAAAGGATGCGCTGTGTCTGCCGAACACGGAGAAATGGATTTTACGGTGAGTACAAAAATCCCATTTTTCACAGCTTGCAAGTGGTATATTGAGGTCAATTACACCTCTACGGCAACAGAAATAATCAGTGTAACTGCCAAATTAAAGTGAAAGCATGCATTCATATTTGCTGTTCGCTTACAGGCTTGTGCATTCACCGATAGGTCTCTTAAATTTCCATACTGTTGGCCTTCCTTGATTGTGTTCTATTGAGCTGCTGAAGCCAAAAAAAAATCTATATTAGGCACATTGTCAGTATGGTGACATTGAAGCTAAATACTTACATTTCAACGTCAGAAGAAGCTTCTTAGGGCTCAAAGAAATAGTAACTGTCAGGATAGAGGCTGAATTTGAGTAATTTCTTTCTGCATAACTCTAAGAACAAGCTTAAAAAGAAAGAGGCCAAATAAACAAACTTTTGTCTACTATCATGGAAGAAACAATCAATATGGGACACTGCATTCAACAATTGATAGATGTTCAATTCATAACTGAAGTATAACATGAGCATGGGGCTTGGCTACTACCCCGTGGAAGTGGACTTACTAAGGCAGAGATATTTTTGAGTCATTTGCATGCTTTTTACTAGCACCTCATGACAGTAATGACATGTCTACTATACATCCAGGAATTACACTCTTCCTTTAGTGCACTCAGGTCTAAATGTTTTCCTTTGCGGTCAATGAGCAGGACTCTATAGGCTCCAGGCAGATCACTAGTGTACAATCAGTTGTGGACAACACAGTGCTACTAATTAATCTCTCTAGGAGAAAACTATCTATTCCTATCTAAGAAAATCATCAGATTAGGTCCACTTCTTTCTCAAATCCTCTTCAACCCTCAGCTTCTCCCTGGACCTTGATATATGCTGCACGTTCAGTCTCCCGTCAGCCAGTGTCAACCACATTCCTCTGGTAATTGCCCACTTCCTCAGACGGTCATCTTTGTGGAGTCCATACAACCATCATTGACCGAACAATAAAAACTTTTTTACTAAAATATTTATTTACAATGGCACAGTCACTTGAACTTCAAGGCTTAGATATTATAAATGGTGAAACACAGAAGCACCTAAAACTATTCATGCCAGACAAAGGACTAAGAGCTTTCCCATTTCACCACATCTCTGTAGAGGAGGCTTGCTGAAAATAGAACGAGTACCATATTACCGGAGGATGGGGGGACGCAAACACCAACTACATGGTGACTTCTGTTCTGTGGTCTCTCCTTTCAAATCCAAAGAAATGCTGCATTTTGTACATGAATGTAAAAAAGTTTTAGCCATCCTTTATTTACTGGCATTACACAGCAGTCTATCATGGTGACTGTAACAACTAAAATTACTTGGACTTTAATACTTTCCTTAATTTTTATTTATTTATCTTCCCAGTAAGTAAATGGCTTAAATTGCCAATATTGTCCTAAAAGGAGCGAGAACTGTGTACATTTATATACCTAGCTGAGA
The DNA here is from genome assembly GCA_018402905.1 of Glandirana rugosa. Taxonomy (NCBI): domain Eukaryota; kingdom Metazoa; phylum Chordata; class Amphibia; order Anura; family Ranidae; genus Glandirana; species Glandirana rugosa. Next base: position 512,252 of record BLSH010137470.1, read on the forward strand.
CTTGATTCGAGAGTTAAGCCTCGTACACACGGTTCGACGATCGCGTTGAATCGTATGTTGGCTGTTGTATGCATGCAGCATACTGACTGCACTACACGATCGTATGGCCGGGGAAAGAACGTTCAGGTGATTGTAATTAGCATCCAGCCATTCCTGACTTTGGGCATGCGTGTTTTGCACAATACAACTTTGTTGTACCAACTGCTCTGTACACACGATACAACGGTCGTATGAGAGCTTGTTGGTACGACCAAGTCGTATGTTCGACTGTTCAAATCGCGCATACGAACGATTGATATCGCATACAACGGTCGTGATTACGACCTGTTGTATACAACCGTCGAACCGTGTGTACGAGGCTTTAGGCTAGTTATTTACTGCCATCTAATAGCCCGGTGCGATGTTTAGGAGTGTATCACGCCATTTATGGGTATCTCCTAAATAACTAACGGGACCTTCTGACATTGCAAAGCATGTATTATCACACACAAAGATTGTCCAGCTTGCTGAGGAATATTTTCATAACCTAGCTAAGAAACTCTAATCACAAGAGAAACTGCAAAAGAAAGCTTGCAGCAACTCTGTTGGATCATGTATTTGAACATTCTCACTGTACAGTCGACAACCAGTCAAACAGCTGTTTGTTATACCTCAGCATGCCCACTGCACACAAAAACATAAGCAAGAGTAATATTGCATGGTTTTCAAAAATGTCAAATATATTTAAATATGTCAATATATATAAAATAATAGAAAAAATGTGTATAGACATCACTATCTCATAAGCTGAACCAACACAGTGCAAAACACAGTTTACAACAGTTGTGCATTTATTACAAATGATTACATTTGTTGTTAAATATAACTAGCATAAGTATCTTTATCTGTCTTGATATCAGCCTCCTATTATGGTAAAAGGAAATCCCGCCATGTAAGCTTTTAAAGTGACCCTTTCCTTTGCCAGTGTAGACCAAAGTAAAAGGGTCATTTAACTCCTCAAAAAGGCTGAAACCATGTCAAAATATACTAGTTGAAATTATAAAATATATTTAATGATTTGCATTAGTGTCTTTTTTTTATCTTTGCCTGGAGTTCATCCAAAGTGTTTTAGGGTAAGGCTACATTCACACTTGCGGATGTGCTTGAGGGGGTTTGCATATGAGAACCCCAGTGGAGGTTCCTGTCAATTAGCTACAGGAGGCAGCCCTATTGAAAGCAATAGGATGCTGCCAGCTCACGCAGCTAATTGTGGCTGCTCGCATGTAATCAATATGCAGCGATCATCTGCAAGTGATTGTTACATAGCTGTGGGAGCCAGCAACCTATCTCCTGACCTTTTTAGATTGTGCGGTCCTGTCTCCTATTTTCCATACTCTCAGTAATGTGTATATTTAGCTGTGTTTTCCCTGTACCTGGTTTTCACTCTATCTGGCATTTTGCATGCCTCCTTCTGAGAGCTTCTCAAACAGGGAGAGGCAGAGTGGCAGGTACAAGGGTGATGTCGTCATGTGTGATGACCCCACGCATGCAGTGGCACCACGGGGTTCATATTGGAATTTCAAGCCAATCGAACCTTCCTTACTCCTATTTAAAGAGGGAGGAGGGAAATTTAAAATGGTGCCCACTGTGCTGGCATCGATCTGCTGCTTTTTTATCTTCTGTTGGCTGCCCTGGGATATATGGATTTGTTTTGGACTGAGTGTTTTAGGTGTTTAGTTAAGATCTGTAACTCCTTATTCCAGCTGAGCGGCCCTGAGGAGTTAGATTAATTAAATTCATTACTAAATGTATGGGGGATGTTTTCCATAAATTAAGTAATGGGGTGGAATCTAATTATGCTTATAGTAGAGCAAATGTTTTGGAGGGGGGATTAGACAGGGTGTATGTATGTCATTGTGTTTGGTTTGTGTATGGATGTTGGATCATATGTGCTTTCCGTCTGTTCCTTATTAGATATGTCACTGCAGTAAAGATCCTTAACATGCCACTAAGTAAAGTGCTGCACCAAAGAAGGTAGTCTAAAAGAACACACAGCCCAGCTTGAGAGCAAGCTCACACGTTTGCCGTCATAGAAAGTGACTTGCTATGGGAGAAGACACAGAAGAGTAGGAGCCAAGATTGCCAACGGGTGACTGCAGAAAAGGGGGTTCAGGGACGCTCTGTGCAATACCATTGTACACAGTAGGTGAGTATAATATGTTTATTTATTTAATTTAAAAAACGTTGCCTTTAGAAATGCTTTAATAGTATCCCAGAGCAGAGAAACAGTTCTACTACATCTACAGTTAGTGATGGGGACCTTAACCAGCTTTGGTTGATTAATCAACAAAGCCAAGAGCCAGCTGATTCCAAATCAGAAAAAGTAATATCGGGGTGCTCCTGCAACGTTCAGTCTCTCTACCTCCGGAAAAGATTCCAACTATCAGATTTAGGGTAAAAATAGCCTTGGATAGAGGTCTATGATAGTTTGAGTATCTAAGTCTCCTTGGGACATTTTCTTCATGTATCCCCATGGTCAAGTGTTGAGACTACTAGATTGAGGACAACAATTGGGATTTTAAAGGCACTATATTAACAACTCTCTATCCAATTTATATCAAAAATAAAGTTTTATTTGAACAATACATTATAAAAACATAATTTTGTAAAAAGCAAGCTTATAATATAGACTACCCAGACCAATTACACAGCAAAAGCGGACAAGGCTGGAGCCTCCATCCATCAGAATATCCTTGCAGAGACTCCCAATCATCTGTAGTGGCATAAATTGATGTAATACATACAAGCTAGAGAAGATATACTTATAAATGTAAGAAAGAGGTCACTTGAATGGACCACAAGCAAATAGCCAAAAAAGCATAAAAGGGGGGAGAAAACTGTATTATGCAGGGAACCCGCAGGAGGGGTAATTAGATTGTGCAGGATAATACTTGAAGGGGACAGACCCCAACGGGACTGCAGGGGACCAGACATGTCTCCAACAAACAGCTGATTGCTCTGTATACAAGTTTATTCACTCTCCTTTATATGTTGTATTCGTCCCCAATGGCCACAGATATGTAGCCGCGGATGTGGCTCTATTGCCTGTATGGAGATCCTGCTTTGTCAGCTTTATGTTTATATAAATTGGATATAGAGTTGTTAATATAGTGCCTTTAAAATCCCAATTGTTGTCCTCAATCTAGTAGTCTCCACAGTTAACTCGGGCTGTGGCACATAATTACCAATCAACGTCTATGGCAGTCACACCATGTGGACACATTTATTTGAATTCCCATGGTCAAGTGGATGCATTGGCAACTTCCAGCAGGGCTTCCTTTCCCAATGGAGGAGGTGTTCCTTGTCGCAGAAAATAGTAATTTTCATGAAGATGAAGTCCAGTTTATGGTGGTTAACAAGAACTTAAAATCTCCTGAATCATTGCCACCTGGGTCCCATCCTTTGGATCATTTTTAAGTTTGGCAAAAGTCAGCAAGGTTGAGGTGGGCACTCATTGCAGAGAAATAATGGTTCACGGAAGATGGCATTCCAGGCAGCAGGAGCAGTCTCCAACATTCTAGAGCTTAGAGTAGTCTAGATAGCCATATCACAGATAGCTCTTCTACTCAGAGATGAGGCTATAATGCTTCAAATGGACAACAGAGTGGCAGTAGCCCAAATACAAGATCAGGATGGCTCACACAGCATGTGTCTATCCAGGGAAGTGGCACCAATATTTCTTGGGTGGAGCAGAATCTGAAGACATCTTATATCCCAGCTTTTTGAAATCTCCAAGCTGATTACCTATAGATGAATTTTATAATTGAGTGGTCCCTCTAGCAAGAAGTATTTCTCATAATTTGCAAGATATAGGGGTATCCCAAAGTAGACTTTTTTTTTGCAACCTCAGTGAGCGCAAAGACTTTGGTGTTCTTCACCAGGTATGCATGGCAGGGTTGGATGCCTGGGGTTTGCCTTTCCTCCCATCCCCCCCATCCTGAAATAATTTCATCATCTAGTGGAGGAGGAAGTTGTTAGGGGTGATTCCGTACTGGCCAGTTACAACGTTTCATGATGTTGATGCATCATGCATCAGTTCAACCCTCTACCTCTGTCAATTGCTCCAGAATCTGCTTTACCAGAGAGTTTCTCTATTCTCATCCAGAGCTGCTAAATTTAAGTTTATGGAAATTGAGCAGAAGAGGCTGGAAGATCTAGGTTGTCCACACCAGGTCAACAAAACATTGCTGTGAGCAAGGAGATCTGAGAGGGAGTACTGAGACTGAGGCCAGCTAGGAAGATCCTTTACCCCAAGAGGAATTTACCATTAGTCCTGAGGTTTCTTGCTACAGCTCCACTTGCTCCTGCTGAGAACTGTTCGTTCTCTTTCTTCGTAGCCACCATTTAGGGGAGAAGAGTATCAGAAATTAAAGCTTTGGGATCTGTGGATCCGTACATTGTTTTCTATCCTGATAGGGTTGTGGTACAGCCAACACATCAGTCAGTTCCATCATTCTTTACCCATAATCAGGAGTGCAGCTTGCCAGCGTTCACGGAGGAACATGATTCACGTAAGCTTGGATGTGGCTAGGACCTTGTGATAATAAATTCACAAAGATAATCGACTCTTTGTTGCACTGAAAACTTGTGTAAGAAAAGCACAAGCTGCCTCAGCAAGAACCATAGCAGGATGGATTGTGTGAATAATACAGAGGGCTTAAAGGAGAAGACCAGCCTGAGCTTGTTTGGCTGGGCTTCTCCTATGGGTCACAGGAATGCAACTCGTTTTGCGCCCCCCCAGTGCCCCCACACTTCTGGCCACATGCGGTATTGCATGCACAGAGCCTTAATCCTGCTCGTTTTGCAAGACAGCGCTCGCAGGATTCAGTCAGGATTTTTTTTTAAAAAATGCTTGTCTTTCAAAATGCTTGTTAACCGCGTTACTCGTGAACCAAGTTTCCACTGTATGTCCACAGAAGCAGATGAAATGACCACTCACCAGATGTTGTTGCAGTAACCCTTTGAGAATGAGCTGTAGCTTGAAACGCGTTAGAGTACGTTTTTTATACTATTTGTGACCTTTTTGAACACTGTGACTAGCAGCATTTGTCATGAGGTTCACGTGAGCATTTTTTAACTAGATTGTATTCAAAAGCCTGCACTGCCTAATTAGCTTGTATTTTATTTTTTTGATATTAAAAGACATATTACGCTATGATACCCTTTTTTTTTTATTTATTGGGTAATGGTGGTGTTACTACTATGGCATGATCATCTGGAGGCTATGCCCTGGGACTAATGTGTCATGAGGACATTGGCGTACACAGACTATTTGGAGTATTGGGTGTATATTACATGCACTATCTGGTGAGTGAGCATAGCACCTGGTGATGGTGATATGTAACATGGATTTATCACATTTGTCTACCTGTCACGGGTGAACACCCCTTCCTTTTTTGTTTGGTTAGTGGTCTCTTCGTCTGCTTCTGTGGATATATTCTCTTGATACTGCGGAAGTTTTTTAAAGTTGATGGACTATGTGTATTCTCTATATAACATTTCACTTAATAGACTTTTTTCATAAGAATATATCGAGAGCTGCATTTTAGACACTATTTGTACTGAGGTTTTGTGATTTCCTTTTTGCTGGCTGCTTTTTCACTATACTTTTTTACTTATCCAGCGCTGATCTTTTCACTTGTTTTTTGCTCAATAAACAACTACCACGTTTACTTTTTTTATGTAAAGAAGGTCATCCTTATGTCTTGGAAGGGTGCCGCTCCTGTGATGCTAGACGCCTGGAAAACTATTGTTAATAGTAACCTCCCACTGTACAGATTAACCTAAAAGCTCCGAAAATGACCTTTGAGAATGTATGGGGCCGCTGGATTGCCAGTCCTCATATGGCTGTTCTGTAGATCCAGGAACTTGATTACTCGTTGACTCTGTTTTACCCTTTGATACATTTGGCTGTTATTGAAAACACCAATTTTGAAATGCTGGATTATCTGCTTACTGTATATTCAAGCTATGTAGGCTATGTTGGTCTGTGTTGTAGTAAAGGGGGCTTTCCTCCCCTTTCTTGTTTACTCCTGGGGTGCTTTTTTCTTTCTTGTATGTAACCTTTTTTTTTTTTGTGTGTGTTGTAAAAATCAATAAGAAATTGCTACAGAATCATCAAGGTTGTAATTCCTGTAAATGTCTGTAACATTTTTTAAAGAATAAACCTCATTTCCTGGCAATTATCTTCCTCATTTTGTTGTATAGTGGTGGCCAGGCAAGGCTGTCCTGCAAGTGGTGTTGGCGGTCAAATTAAATACTAAATTTGTTTCTTTATCATTATTACCCGATTGTTTAAGACCAACAATAATTTTTTTCCTCAATTCTTACCAATTATATTTTTTAGTACTTTAAATTTGCTGTCGTATTACATAGGATACTGTATCTAAACACAGGAAATTATTAATTGTCCTTCCCTAGAAAATATATTACCCGTACCACTGATTTAAAAAATACCCATTTCACATACCTTAAAGTGGAATTTTAGGTCAAAAATTAAAAATAGACACTTCTGCAAAGATCTGAGGTTTGTAGATACATCGTATTGAGCTTGGAGGGGACCCTGTAAGTTTTAAACAAGATTCTTACGTTATAGTGTTAAATAAAGAAGTGTGGGTCAATTTATGCATTTTATTAACTTGATACTAGTTCAAACTAGTTTGGTTTCCCATTACTTATTAAAGTATTAGCCCAAATTTGGGTGGTGATGGAAAGGTAGCTTATACATTAAGGAAAGAGTGTGGTCAGGTTTTATCTTTCCCAAAATAAAGGTTTGGAAGAGAATTAGGCTCGGTTCACACTTGTGTGGTGCAGGAAACACTGCAAATCCAGTGAGGGTTCTCTCATTGCACCTGAATTGCCAGCGGTTTGCACTGCCCTCTGCGAACCGCTGCGGGTGCCAATACAAAGTTAATGACACCCCCAGATCGGTTCACAGATCAAAGTGCGAACTGTGAATTTGGACAGGAATCAATCTGTATAAATTAGCATCGCACAGACATCGCATGTGATCTGCACAGCAGTGTGGTGCAAATCACATGCAATGTCTGACATCGCTATAGTGTGATCCCAGCCTTAAAGGTCACAGAATACACTTTTATTTTTTTAACATTAGCATTGTTATAGCAATACAAAACAATAGTTATATTTGACAATCCTGAGTTCTACCTATCTGCTAGCCATCTGAATATATCAGAGAATTCAAGAAAGTATGTGTGTGGGGATCTTCACAAAGTAAGTTTCAAACTTCAAATCTTTCAAGATAATAGGAGTGAAATAGAATGCGGAATTGAATATATTATTTTATGTTTTAACCATTGCACTGCAGTTGGCCATTGCATTTGCCATATTACACTGAATTTTACAGTAAAATTACAGTGTCTTCAGATTGAAATAGAAAGGTAACTTTTAATAACACAAAATTACAACATGGCTTTAAAAGCAATTGTATATCGCAGAGTTTCCTAATCTCTTTCAGGATGCATTTGAAAAGTATTTTCAGTCTTGAGGCACCGCAGTCTAAGGCTTGGTTCACATTATGGCATGTTGCAGAACGTGCAAAATTGTGTGTGCTCTTGACACGCAAACGCGCTGCTCTTTAGCAGATGCGCAGGGATGGCATTAATTCTTAATGGTACCCTCATACACTGGCAAACAGTGCATTTTCAATGCGGTGCAATTTTAACAAACAGTTCAGGCATTCTCTTTGCATTTCTGCAAGCATTTACAGAAATGGGCTGCACTACATACAGCTGCACAGATATGAACCAAGGGCACGTTCACATGTGAGGTTGGGGAAGGGGTGGTTTTGATAAAACCTCCGATTAAGCCATTTTTACCACCTCCATCCCTTTTTAGCAGCAGAGGCAGCAGCTGGGGGTGTACACATGCTGTGGCCGCAGCTGCAAGCATACCTCCAGGTATACACTGCAACCACCCTGCAACCGCGTGCATTGTATGTGGTTGCGGCATGGTGATGGTGCATTTAGGGGGTTAAAAGAGGCGTTGAGGAGGTGACATATTGGGGTGGAGCGGCAGTTCTTGCTGCTGTTATGAACAAGCCCTTGAAAAGCAGTTCTGATCATATAGGAGTAGGGGGAAAGGATCAAAAGTAATGTACAAACATAGAGTATGAACCCATACAGTATAAACATAGACACACATATAAGCACATACATATACACACATGTAGTACTGTGCAAAAGTTTTAGGCAGGTGTAAAGAATTGCCGTAAAGAAAGGAATGTTTCAAAATATATATATATATATATATATTTTGATTGTTAATTTTTCTCAATTTACAAAATTCAAAGTGAGCGAGCAGAAGAAAAACCTAAATCAAATCAATATGTGGTGTGACTACCCTCTTGGCTTCAATCCAGAATCAGTTCTCCTGGGCATATTGACACAGTTTGTGAAGGAACTCTGCAGGTAGGTTGTTCCAAACATCTTGAAGAACTAACCACAGATCTTCTGTGGATGTAGACTTCCTCAAATCCTTCTGTCTCTTCATGTAATCCCAGACAGACTCAATGATGTTGAAATCAGGGCTCTGTGGGGGCAAGATCATTACTTCCAGGACTCTTTGTTCTTCTTCACACTGAAGATAGTTCTTAAGGACATTGGCTGTATGTGTGGGGTTGTTGTCCTACTGTAGAATACATTTGGGGGCCAATCACACGCCTCCCTGATGGTATGGCATGATGGATAAGTACTCACCAACTGGTGGGTACACAAAATGCTGCTGACCACTTTAGTCTTTAGCACAACAATGTGCGCATAACAATAAAACCAGGAAAAAAACACCTATAACAAGACTAACCTGTAGCCCAGCCTTTCTCAACCTTTTCAACACAGAGGAACCCTTGAAAAAATTATTCGGTCTCGGGGAACCCCTGCTTAAAATTAAAAATCTACAGCTCATGATACGTTAGTGTGATGGTCAATGGGAAGAATGCTCCTTACACTTGTGGTCATTTGGAAGAATTACCCCCTTACAGATTGCTAAAAATGAGAACTCTACAACTCATGATACATTAGTGTGATGGTCAGTGGGAAGAATGCTCCTTACACTTGTGGTCATTGGGAAGAATTACCCCTTACAGATAGCTAAAAATGAGAACTCTACAACTCATGATACATTAGTGTGATGGTCAATGGGAAGAATGCTCCATACACTTGTGGTCATTGGGAAGAATTACCCCCTTACAGATAGCTAAAAATGAGAACTCTACAACTCATGATACATTAGTGTGATGGTCAATGGGAAGAATGCTCCTTACACTTGTGGCCTTACAGATCGCTAAAAAGATCAATGGTATCATTGGGAATTTATCTGAGAGGTAGAAATTGACCATTGCTCAAGGAACCCTTAGCAACCTCTGGAGGAACCCTGGTTGAGAAACCCTGCTGTAGCTTCTAAGATTTTAAGCTGCAGAAAATTCAAGATATTTTCAAGTGTGAGTTGTAGTGAACTAACAGCCCTCCTAAATTAGCCTTTTAATCGGGTTAGGCTTTTAATGTAAGAACAAAGCATTATATCTACTAGGCTCTAATGGAGCCTTAGTTCCTAAAAGCTCTCCAGCAGAGGATGTATACTGGCCTTTTAAACTTGCCTTTAATATGCAGCCTCAGGTGACATCTGCAGAAAGCCATCTCTTGCAAGCAATTTAAAAATGAAGTACCCTAACTCTTTGCAAAAAATCAGCTAAAAATAGCAGCCGCTATGTGCACTGACAGCAGAGACTTAGTTCTACATTCTAAATATTTCATTGTGCTAAAACCGGGCTTGTAGAAAATGCAGAAAATTACTACCCAAAGGTGGAAAAATGCAAGTGGGCCAAAACAGCCTCTGGATGTCACTATTACTCAACAGAGAGGAGACAGATTTGAATGTCGTTCCCTGGATACGCTTTAGAGGAAAAATCACTTTCTGAATGAATGAACCAGTCAGCAGGGTACCAAGTTATTCGCTGTCTTTTCTATCAATTCATTCATCTTTCCTGACCCCAGTGCAGGGGGCTGAGCAGCCTGGCTGTTTATTTTTACACTCAACTATTTAATTATATTATAGGATTTATAGACTGTACATCACAGGAGCAAAACAAAAATTAAATAATCATATAAATTTCATTTGTTTACACTTTCTTTTGTGTCCAGGAGTGTCATTTATATGTATTTTTGTTTTGTTCCACAATTCAGTAGGGGGGGATGGGGGGGCATTGCCCGGGGCAAAAATTGGAAACTTCGCTCACCACTTCAGCACCACCAGGAGGTGTCCATGATTCACTAGAAGGAAAAAACATCCCTGCATCGGTGGTGTCACTGAAAGGAAAAAGTCACTGCCAAACTGGTGTCAATGAAAGGTAAATATTTCCCTACCTCAGTGGTGTCATTGAATGAAAAAAAATGTCCCTACCCTACTGATTTCGTTGGAGGGAAAAATGCCCGAGTCTGAAAAAATGTCCTTGTGATGATGGTGTCACTGGGAGGAAAAATGTCCCTACATCAGGGGTGTCACTGAAAGGAAAAAATGTCCCTGGGTCAGTGATGTCACTGAAAGGAAGAATGTCCTTGCCTCAGTGCTGTCATTGGAAGGAAAAAATGTCCCTACATCGGTGGTGTCACCCGAAGGAAAAAATGTCACTGCGTCAATGGTTTCACTGGAAGGAAAAAATGTCCCTCTACATAGAGAGCTGCACACGGGGAATATGCCTCTTCTACTCCCCATTGTTCTTGCCCTGTCTGTAATAAAAATGATTACTCTAGGTTCACAGTGTGCATTCGAAGCTGCAAAAAGTCATAAAGAGCTGACCTCATTTCCCAGTTAGAGCACATTGAACATTACAGTGGGGAAAATAATTATTTGATCACCTGCAAATTTTGTAAGTTTTTCCACTTACAAAGAAATGAAGGGTCTATAATTTTTTTTATCATAGGTGTATTTTAAATGATAGAGACAGAATATCAACCCAAAAAAAACACATAAAACAAATGCTAGAAATTAAGTTGCAATTCAGGGGGTAAAATAAGTATTTGATCCCCAAGCAAAACGTGACTTAGTACTTGGTGGAGAAACCCTTGTTAGCAAGCATGGAGGTAAGACGTTTCTTGCAGTTGGTGACCAGGTTTGCACACAACTCATGAGGGAATATGGCTCTCTCTTCACAGATCTTCTCTAAATCCTTAAGGTTTCTTGGCTGTCTCTTGGTAACTCGTTTCAGTTCCCTCCATAAATTATCTATAGGATTAAGGGCTGGAGACTGACTAGGCCGCTCTATGACCTTAATGTGCTTCTTCTTGAGACACTTCTTTGTTGCCATGGTGGTATGGTTTGGGTCAATGTCAGGCTGGAATACCCATTCAAGACCCATTTTCAGTGTTCTGGCTGAGGCAAGAAGGTTCTCACCCAAGATTTTACAATACATGGCCCCGTCCAATGGCCCCTCAATGCAGCAAAGTCATCCTGTACCTTTAGCAGAGAAACCGTCCCAAAGCATCATGTTTTCACCTCTGTGCTTGACTGTAGGGAATGGTGTTCTCAGGGTCATAGTCAGCATTTTTTTTTCCTCCAAACACGGCGAGTCGAGTTAATGCCAAAGAGCTCAGTTTTGGACTCATTTGACCACAGCACTTTCTCCCAATCCTTCTCTGAATCATTTAAATTTTAATTGGCATTACTGTGCCTTCTAGGAGGGAGACTCGCCGTGTTTGGAGGAAGAAAAATGCTGATTATTACCCCAAAAACATCATTCCTACAGTCAAGCACAGAGGAGGAAACATTATGCTTTGGGGTTGTTTCTCTGCTAAATATATTAAGACTTTACATATTGAGGGGCCAATGGATGGGGCTATGTATTGTAAAATATTGGATGAGAAACTTCTTCCCTCAGCCAGAACACTGAAGATGGGTCATGGATGGGTCTTTCAGCATGACCATGGCCCAAAACATACCGCCAAGGCAACAAAGGAGTGGCTCAAGAAGAAGCACATTAAGGTCATGGAGTGGCCTAGCCAGTCTCCAATGCCAATCGACAGCGAAGAAACCCTAAGGCTGGGTTCACACTATGTGCGGCTGCAGGGCACAGCAGGGGGTCCGGCGTGTCCCCATTCACTGTTTCAGGTCCAAATTTTTGCCTGAATTCGGAACTAAAACAGAGCCAAAGACGCACAGGACCCTTCTGTTGTGTGCTCCATGGCCACTCCGGAAGTGTGTAAACCAATTCCATTGAGAGCTCTCATTGACACTCTCCTGTCATGTGAATTGGATTTGCATCAGTGTGAACCCAGCCTAAGGATTTCAAGAAGATCTGTAAAAAGAGTGGACCAAAATCCCTCCTGAGATGTGTGCAAACCAGGTCACCAACTACAAGAAACATCTTACCTCTGCGTTTGCCAACAAGGGTTTCTCCACCAAGTACTAAGTCATGTTTTGCTTGGGGATCAAATACTTATTTTAATCACTGAACTGCACTCAATGTATAAAATGTGTATTATGTGTTTTTTTCTGCATTTGTGGTTGATATTCTGTCTCTCTCTTTTAAAATACACCTATGATAAAAAATTATAGACCCTTCATTTCTTTGTAAGTGGACAAACTTACAAAATCTGCAGGGGATCAAATAATTATTTTCCCCACTGTATCTAGCCATCCTAACTCACTCATCTTCTTTATAGGTACTTATATAGCACCATCAATTTGCACAGCATTTTACATATATATCGTACATGCGCATCAGTGCTTGCAGAGGCGGCTCTAGGCTTTGTGAGGCCTTAGGTAAAACTTAGATATGAGGCCCCACTCATGCCCATAATTGGAAAAATAATTAAAGTGATAAAAATTAACTGTATTAGGAGGGTACAGTATAGGGGGAGGGTACGTGGAAAGTGCAGGGGGAGGGTAAGTGGACAGAGTACAGGGAGCAGGAGGGCACAGCACGAGGAGAGGGTAAGTGGGCACAGTACAGGGGGCAGGAGGATACAG
>BLSH010137470.1:535709-576693 GCA_018402905.1 Glandirana rugosa
CCGAGTGTTTTGTAAAAAGAGAAACTGACTAATCTGGAGTCTAGATGACCTTGTCCCACCACTGCTGGGTGGTGTACTGTCATAGTGTGCAATTATAGCACACTTACCTTACAAGTGTGCCCTTCTCCAAAGCTTTTCAGGCACTCAAATTAAAGGCTATGGGGCCAAAAATATGCAGTTTTGCTCAAAAAATAGGCGGTAAGGGACACAACGTTTAGGGGTAAATGGCCCCATTGGGATTCTTCATTTTGTGCATTGTTGCAATTGAGGAACCGCACATCCAAATGCTCAGATGGGATTGGGGATTTATGTAGCGTTTCCACTAACTCATAAAACCTGCTAATCAGTCAAAGAGAAAAATGTTTTGTGAGCCAAAATAAACCATGCGTCATACAATAGCAATAAACGCATCAATAAAAGATGAGGGCACTATGTAACCAGCTTTTTCTTTAGAGTTCATGGCCTTTTGACAAAATAGGAAAGCTTTTCTGTGATTGTGAAGAAACAGGGTATTTGTCGTCATCCTGATCCGAGTTATGAAATAGCCCTGATTCCCTCTTGTTTGTGTTACATAATTCCACATCTGCTGGCTGTAGCTAAGCGCTATGTGAATGTTGTGATACAAATGCAGAGAGACCAGGCAGAATCAGATCATCCGGACTTACATTAAAAAAAAAAAAAAAATCTCATTGGCGCATTCATTTGCTTTAACTGTCTCTGAATGAAAGCCTATTGTGCAGCACTCTGTTTAAGGTTAGACTCCAGGCAAATGTAAAAGAAAAAAAAATAATTTTAGGCATGTTATGTATGTCTAGAGTAGGAATTAGCATAGAGATGGCCTGAACAGTTACATAGTTAGGATGAAAAAAGACACAAGTCCATCTAGTTGAACCAACAGAAATAAATAAATAGAAAACCTCCACACAGTATATAATTATATACAGTATCTCACAAAAGTGAGTACACCCCTAAGTGAAAATGTCCAAATTGAGCCCAATTAGCCATTTTCCCTCCCAAGTGTCATGCAACTTGTTAGTGCTACAAGGTATCATGTGTAAATGGGGAGCAGGTGTGTTAAATTTGGTGTTATCACTCTCACTCTCTCGTACTGGTCACTGCAAGTTCAACATGGCATCTCATGGCAAAGAACTCTCTGAGGATCTGAAAAAAAAAAGAATTGTTGCTCTACATAAAGTTGGCCTAGGCTATAAGAAGATTGCCAAGACCCTGAAACTGAGCTGCAGCACGGTGGCCAAGACCATACAGCGCTTTAACAGGACAGGTAACACTCAGAACAGGCCTAGCCATGGTCGACCAAAGAAGTTGAGTGCACATGCTCAGCGTCATATCCACAGGTTGTCTTTGGGAAATAGACATATGAGTGCTGCCAGCATTGCTGCAGAGATTGAAGGGGTGGGGGGGTCAGCCTGTCAGTGTTCAGACCAGGGATGGACTGTTAACTCATGGGGCCCACGGGCAATAGGAGATCATGGGGCCTCCTGTGTCCCCGCCAACACTCAAGCCAAGCCACACCCACACAAAGCCCCACCTACATATTGCACTGCCCACATTACATGAATTACTCACCGAATTTCTCTACACTATGTTGAAAATAAAGAAAAAATAAGCTTAAATGTAAAAAAGTGCAACAATGGTACAATTTCAAAATTAATATTTTCATAAATGAACACAATATAACATTTGCAACAAATGCCTTCTTAACTGAACAGTTTAATAAAAAAATATACAAGAATCTATAATTTTCACTGACCACCAATGTGAGAGGCATTTTTCTCACTAACTGCCAATATAAGCAACATTCTTCCCACTGACCAACAATGTAAGGATCATTCTTATTACTGACCACCAATGTAAGGAGCATTCTTCTCACTGATCACCAATGTAAGGAGCGGTTTTCCCATTGACCACCAATGTAAGGGTGACCACCAATGTAAGGAACATTCTTCCCACTGACCACCAATGTAAGGAACATTCTTCCCACTGACCACCAATGTAAGGGGCATTCATCCCACTGACCATCAATGTAAGGAACATTCTTCTCACTGACCACCAATGTAAGGAACATTCTTCCCACTGACCACCAATGTAAGGGGCATTCATCCCACTGACCATCAATGTAAGGAGCATTCTTCCCACTGACCACCATTGTAAGGAACATTCTTCCCACTGACCACCAATGTAAGGAGCATTCTTCCCCACCAATGTAAGGAACATTCTTCCCACTGACCACCAATGTAAGGAACATTCTTCCCACTGACCACCACTGTAAAGAACATTCCTCTCACTAATCACCAATGTAAGAGACATTCTTCTCACTGACCACCAATGTAAGGAGACATTCTTCTAACTGACCACCAATGCAAGAGACATTCTTCCCACTGACCACAAATGTAAGGGGAATTCTTTCCAATGATCACCAAAATAAGAGGCATCATTCACCAATGTAAGATTCAATCTTGCCATCAACCACTAATATAAGGAGATATTCTTCTCAATGACCACCAATATAAAAAATATTCTTCTCACTGACCAGCATCAGGGGAGGGCTGGGCCAGGGGGCAGTGTGGCAATTGCCTCCCAGGCCACCCTAACTTACATTCAAAATGGCCAACAGCCACTGCCCGCTCACACTCTTTTCTTCTTGTGCAGGAAGTAAGTAGGGACCAGGGGCGCAGCCACCAACTCACTGCAGTCAAAGGGGGGCGCCCAGGGTCGGCCCTACCATGGATCCCACAGGGCCCATTGGGCTGCCTCGGGGGGTGCCGTATTACACAGAGTGGGGATCTCCCACTTACAAAGTCCTACCTCCTGGACCAACTTCTATAATAAACAGCACACTGGTGATGGTGAAGGCTGCATTGATGGGCACTGGTGAGGCTGCATTGATGGGCACTGATCAGGCTGCATTGATGGGCACTGACGAGGCTGCATTGATGGGCACCGATGAGGCTGCACTAATGGGCACTGGTGAGGCTGCATTGATGGCCACTGGTGAGGCTGCATTGGTGGGCACTGATGAGGCTGCATTGGTGGGCACTGATGAGCTGCATTGAAGCATTATTTTTGTTAAACCTCCATTGTTGCTATTAACATTAAATTATGTTACCACATTGTATCATATTTGTCTTGCTTCAAAACATCAATATCCATTATAAAACCAGGCGGGCATGGATGGTGAGCTGATTCTGTGGTTCAATGGGCCACTTGACTGGACTTGCCCCCCAGGCCTAATGCTGCCAGCCCTCCCCTGCCAGCAATGTAAGGAGACATTCTTCTCACTGACCACCAATGTAAGAGACATTCTTCTCACTGGCCACCAATGTAAGGAGACCTTCTTATCACTGACCACCAATGTAAGGAACATTCTTCTCACTGACCACCAATGTAAGAAACATTCTTCTCACTGACCACCAATCTAAGGAGGCATTCTTCCCACTGACCACCAATGTAAGAAGACCTTCTTCCCACTGACCACCAATGTAAAGAGACATTCTTCTCACTGACCACCATTGTAAGGAGACCTTCTTCCCACTGACCACCAATGTAAGGAAACCTTCTTCCCACTGACCGCCAATATAAGGAGACAGTCTTCTCACTGACCACCAATGCAAGAGACATTCTTCTCACTGACCACCAATGTAAGGAGACCTTCTTACCACTGACCACCAATATAAGGAGACATTCTTCTCACTGACCACCAATGTAAGAGACATTCTTCTCACTGAACACCAATGTAAGGAACATTCTTCCCACTGACCACCAATGTAAGGGGCATTTTTTTCACTGAACACCAATGTAAGGAACATTCTTCCAATTGACCACCAATATAAGGAGACATTCTTCTCACTGACCACCAATGTAAAGATACATTTTTCTCACTGACCACCAATGTAAGGGTCATTCTTCCCACTGACCACCAATGTAAGGGGCATTCTTCTCACTGACCACCAAAGTAAGGAACATTCTTCCCATTGACCACCAATGTAAGGGACATTCTTCTCACTGACCACCAATGTAAGGAGACTTTATTCCCACTGACCACCAATGTAAGGGCATTTTTCTTGTCGAAGTGTACAGATGTCAGTGTTAGGCCACTTTCACACTGAGGCAGTTTTCAGGCGTTTTAATGCCTCAAAACTGCCTCTCAGTCCTCCCCAGAGTGAAAGCCTGAGTGTTTTTACATCCAGGCGGTGCGCTTGCGGGACGGGAAAAAAGTCCTGCAAGCAGCATCTTTGGGGTGGTTTGGGAGTGGTTTATACACCGCTTCTTAACCACCCTACCCATTGAAATGAATGGGCAGTGCTTCCGAAGCGCCTGAAAAGCGCTTCAGAAACACCGCATCACGGGTGCTTTTAACCCCTTCTGGGGGGGTAAGAGAGCCCAGCTACCACCTGAAAATAACAGTGGTAAAGCGCAGCTAATACGAGCTGCATTTTACTGCTACCGCCTCTGTGTGATAGAGGCCATAGGGAAAAGCACTTAGTGTACAGATAGCAGTGTTATATATAGGGAATATCACTCACCATGTGCTATTCCCTATATATGACTGACATCTGTACACTGAGCAATCAGTGTACAGATATCAGTTTGCACCTGGTAGATAGGCACTGGGCAAGAAGGGGGGAACACTCAGTCAGCCTGACAGGTGATTATACAGACACTAAACTGCTGTGATTGTGCACTGACCTGCTGCTGCACACAAGGCAAGTCAGGTGGCTGTCCACACATGGCTGACGGCTTCATGATCACTCTCTGATCCCGGCGAGAACCCGAGCGAGTCCTCTCACATAGCCTGCAGGAATGAAATAGCTCACTGCCTCCGCGGGGTATAAACTGCTTCTATCCTCCATAATACGCTGTGGCCACATTCAGGGGCGGACTGAGCCTCTCATAGGGCCCCCATGAGCCCGGGCCCTCGGGCATTGCCCGAGTGACCGAACAGTCAGTTCGCCCCTGGTTCAGACCATACGCCACACACTGCATCAAATTGGTCTGTATGGCTGTCGTCCCAGAAGGAAGCCTCTTCTAAAATTGATGCGCAAGAAAGCCCACAAACAGTTTGCTGGGCAGTATTACAGGGCAGTATTACAACATGATAACGACCCCAAACACACCTCCAAGATGACCACTGACTTACTAAAGAAGCTGAGGATAAAGGTGATGGACTGGCCAAGCATGTCTCCAAACCTAAACCCTATTGAGTATATGTGGGGCATCCTCAAATGGAAGGTGGAGGAGCGCAAGGCCTCTAACAGCCACCAGCTCCATGATGTCATCATGGAGGTGTGGAAGAGGACTCCAGTGGCAACCTGTGAAGCTCTGATGAACTCCATGCCCAAGAGGGTTAAGGCAGTGCTGGAAAATAATTGTGGCCACACAAAATATTGACACTTTGGGCCCAATTTGGACATTTTCACTTAGGGGTGTACTCACTTTTGTTGCCAGCTGTTTAGAGATTAATGGCTGTGTGTTGAGTTATTTTGAGAGGACAGCAAATTTACACTGTTATACAAGCTGTGCACTCACTACTTTACATTGTAGCAAAGTGTCATTTCTTCAGTGTTGTCACATGAAAATATATAATAAAATATTTACAAAAATGTGAGGGGGTACTCACTTTTGTTAGATACTGTATATAGATATATAAAATCCTACACCTACAGTTGATCCAGAGGAAGGCAAAAAATCTCCCAATAAAACATGATCCAATTTGATCCTTGATCTGGCAGGGGAAAAATAAATTCCTTCCTGATCCCCCCGGAAGGCAGATTGGTATTCCCTGGGTCAACAATCCCTATAAATGTTAGTATTCAGTTATATTTTGTTCATTTAGGAATGCATCCAGCCTTTTTTTTGTGCTGACCAAAACTAGTTCTTGAGGTAGTTTTATCTACATTTTCACAGCTCTTGCTCTCTTGCATTCTCGCTGCCCTATGTGCGGCTGCCAGATCGCGCACAGTGAGCGCGCACGCGCCGCCGGAGGCACGCCCGCGCGCTCACTGTGTCCGGGGAGGGTCAGGGAGCGGGTGCGGCGGATTCGATCTCCGCCGGCTACCCGCGATGCCCCCCCCGGAGTGAAAGAACGGAGGTCCGTGTAAGTAAACACGGACCTCCGTTCTGTGAGAGGGGGAAGGGCTGTGATCACAGCCTTCCTTTACATGGAAGCTGTGATCACTTCCCTTCCCCAGCTAGGGCAGCCCCCATACAGTAAGAACACGCCCAGGGAACACAGTTAACCCTTAGAGCGCCCCCTGCAGGTTAACCCCTTCACTGCCAATGGCATTTACACAGTAATCAGTGCATTTTTATAGCACTGATCGCTGTATAAATGCCAATGGTCCCAAAAAAGTGTCAAAATGTTCCGACATGTCCGCCCTAATATCGCAGTACCGCTAAAAATCGCAGATCGCCGCCATTACTAGTAAAAAAAATAAAAAAATAAAAACCCCAGAAATTAATTCTCATCATCCGTAAACGCGACCACTTTTGCGCAAACCAATCAATAAACGACGTTTGCGATTTTTTAAATCACAAATATGAGGAAGAATATAAATCGGCCAAAATCGATGAAAAAAAATGTTTTTTATATTTTTTTTTTTGGATTTGTATTTTAGCAAAAAGTAAGAAATTTGGGTTTTTTTGCAAAATTGTCGCTCTTCTTTTGTTTATAGCGGCGATCAGAAATGACGCAGTGGTGATCAAATACCACCAAAAGAAAGCTCTATTTGTGGGAAAAAAAGGACGCAAATTTCGTTTGGGTACAACGTCACACGACCGCGCAATTTTCAGTTAAAGCGACGCAGCGCCGAATCGCAAAAAGGGCTCTGGTCCTAAAGTGTGATATCCTTCCGGGGCTGAAGTGGGTAAAGCTGGTCATATACTATGCAAGCTGATTGTACAATCTGTTTACAATTTCCTATAGATTTACCAGAACTATAAAATAGGAGGACCCACCTGAACAATCTTTATCAATCAATTTTTATATCAAATCAGCTAGGCCCTTGCACTACATAGCTGATGTAGATCTAAAGGAGATTGTACAATCATATTGTACAGAAAATAGGTGGAAGGTGGTATAGTAATGAGGGAGGTGTAGTCCAGAGTGGTGAATACTCCCTATCACGCCCTTTTCTGTGATGCAGCAAGGCATTGCATTCTGGGAGTCAAAGCTTCCTGGATGTCACGTGACCTACAGGAAGTGATGGAAGCCAAAAACATTTTTCAAATTCATAAGAAATTTTAAAGCATTTGTGAGTGAAGTGAGAGATAAGCACATTGGGATGGCTGGGTCAGAAATTACAATAGAATTACAATAGAAAATGCTTCTATGTATTATAAACAGTGAACTTCCCGCCCACTGTAGTGAAATAATGGGTGGAAGCACTCTCATTCTGAGAGGACATCATATGATGTCCTCTCACTCTTGCTGCGCATTCACCCAGTGGCTCGCTGTGTCCCACAGACACAGCGCATCACTGATCACGGTAAAGGGCCTATGACATAGGCTCTTTACTATGCGATATCCAATAACAGCTGAACACAGTGTAAATAGGAAATGCTGGTTTTTGCCATTCCTCTCCTTGTGCTGATGGGGACACGGAATGGGACACACGTGATATTTGGAGGATTAGTAAATTTGGACAGTTTGAGTTGCAGAAAATTGAGCTTATGCTTTAGTTTAGACCCTTGATTTATATTTCATATCACTTTTTTAATTGGATGATGAGAGCTCAGGGTTTGTTTGTTCACACCAGTTATTAACATGTGGTGGTTAGGCAAATGTTTTCTATATATGATTTACATGTAATGAGAATACGTATTAATATTTTTGTGTATTCTTTATAAATGTTATGGATAACGGTAGTTACATATACTGTAGTTAAGCAGCACGGCACTGTTTTGTATATTTATAACAACCCATAGTAGACAGTCCAGCATACTTTCCCTTTGTCATGGCAAAAAATATTATTTATCTACATGCATCATGTATGTTATTCTTTGAACTGTGAATAATTACAACATTGTATTTATGTAGAAGGCATTTCATCTCAATATGCAGTCAAGCTTGTATTTCAGTCATTCACCAGAAAAGTCATTGAGGAGGACAAGCACCTGTTTCACTTAAATGAGGACTCTACAGGTAGCAACATAGCACCCAGAAGATATGCATTTCTGTAATTTTGGGCTCACTAGGACATGTAAATATCCCAACACAAACATTGGTCCCTGAATGCTGATATGCTTGTGGAATCACCAGGCGGCTCTTCCCCCGCACCATTCTCCCAACATTCTATTTTACTTCCCTTCTCATTCAACACCCTTGCTTTTACCTTTAGTTTCATTATACACTCATTCTTCGGGTTGCACACAGAACAGTTTTTTGCATTTTTATATAATACAAATTTTCTCAGGAGCCTACCACAATATAAACTCCTATGGTGCTATAAATTTATTTAAAATATGGATTTTTTTAAAAATATGAAACAAGTGCACTAAATAGGTTTTATACTGGTTATACCTATTTAATGAGTGTTCTCAAAATACAGAAGGGAAGCCAGTTTCCCTCAATAAACCTTTGAGATTTTGATGGGGATATTGCATATTACATACTTCCTTATTATTATTGTGGCTCACTAATGAATCCTAAGCCTCCATATCTTGGCCAAGGAGCCATATAAGGACATGTGTATGGCTTTACCTTAATTGACTTAGGACTTGAGGAATGCAGGATGACCGATCCCACTATCCCCCATAAAAGGTGATATCACCGTCCAAAAAACTTTGATTGGTCATTTACTCACATACTAGCCTGTATCTGCCACAGTCCAAACAAGCTAGTCTTGTGTCAGAACTGCGTTATGCTTGCGTCTGTGCTCACCTATGCCACGCCATCATGGTGGGACTCTGTGGCGAAACAGCATCTTTACGTTAAGTATCCTTGTTATATTTTCTTTACATTTAACTGTATCTGTCATTACTTTTAATAAATGTTATACTTATAAGTATTTGTGTGATCTCTCTTTGCACATATCAAATACAACTCCAAAAACGTGATGGAATAGATTTTCCCTGGAGACATAGGGGACGTGGTTATGTCTTTATTGTTATGTGACACTTTCTGTGTATTTTCTTGATTTGATTACCTGCAAGGAATCCTATAGCACTGTGGGTTACCTAAAGAGACAGTACTGGAGACACACTCTGCTTTAAATGGTCAATAAATCCCTAACTAAGTGAACAGAAAAAATCAGCGCAAAAAAGAAACACCTGCTAAACCAAGCTGCTAACACAAATCAGTGATTCACTTTCACCAAAAACTAATTCAAATATTCACAGTGTAGTGCTAGTGATAATATAAATGATAAAAAAAACACAAATAATAAAATAATCAAACACTCATTGCAGTGCAAATAAAACAGTGCTCCAAACATATAATAATATGTGCATCAATGTGTATAAACATAAATAGTAAATGTCCATAAAAATCTGTGCATTGACCATCAAAGATAGTAAATACAATGAATGTGGAAAAAGCAAAATCATGAATAGTTCAACAAATCCACATGAGCATAGGAGTGAAAGCGGATAGATCCATACAGTCCAAGACGGACAAGATCCCGATAGTGAGGAGTAGAGATGAATTCACACGTGGTGATTGTATATCCTCCACCAGCCTATTAAGCCTCTCACCTCATAGACAAGTTAAAAACGCCTGTCTCCCATCTCCAGGGAATTAGACTCCTCTAATAGCCAGGTCCTCCATTTCTCAGAAAGCTCCAATGATATCACCCAGACTCCAAAGCTAAGCAAGATTCATCTC
The DNA here is from genome assembly GCA_018402905.1 of Glandirana rugosa. NCBI lineage: Eukaryota > Metazoa > Chordata > Amphibia > Anura > Ranidae > Glandirana > Glandirana rugosa. The sequence continues at coordinate 545,551 of BLSH010137470.1, forward strand.
GCAAACATGTAAGAAAGGAAGGCAAAATCTAGTGCTCTCCGTAAAAAACAGGTTTATTGGCCCCATAAAAATTAAAACACTTACAGGACAAGGCACTGTCCAGCCGTGCAAGCTGGGAACAGCATATCAGTCAATAACCGCAATGTGACATGGGCAACACAGACTCCTTCCCCTTAGACGCGTATCGTCAACTCCAGGACTTCCCCTTACTGCAGACTCCTCCATGCACTGGTTAGTGTGATTGGCACAGTGGCTGGGGTACACTGAGGAAGGAGGCTTGTCCAGTATGGCACTAAAATATTCACAGCCTGGTACTAAAATATTCACATACCTGTCTCTGACAGGTATATGAATCGGCCATAATTTTGGTGTAGCAGCCAACATAATTTTTAAAGGTGTCTACAACGCCCTTTTTAACCACTTCCCAACCGCCCTATAGACAAAAGATGTCCACAGGGCGGTTGCGTTACTCTGGGAGGACGTCTATGGACGTCCTCCCATGAATGCGCTTCCTGCGCACTCCCTGGGGCGTGCACACGGGAACATCCGCATCACGGATCGCGGTGAATCGCCGCTGTGAGCGGCCTTTTACCACGTGATCACGCCGTCAAATGACGACGTGATCACATGTAAACAAGCCTGCGGAAGTGTCGGCTCTTCTCTCTCCTCTCCGCACCGATCGGTGCAGTGTGAGAGGAGAGAGGGGGGAGAGAGGACGCTGCTGCAGCCCTGTGGGCGATGTGTAATGCCCACAGCGCTGCATAGTGACAGTGTGCACCCCCACCATCCATCCATCCATCCATCACCCACCCACCCACCCTCACCCCATCCAAGCTCACCCAGCCACCCTCACCCCATCCAAGCTCACCCACCCATTCTCACCCCATCCATGCTCAGCCACCCATCCATCCATGCTCAGCCACCCATCCTCACCCATCCATGCTCACCGATCCAGCCATCCTCACCCAGCCATGCTCACCCATAGCTTGTAGACTCTATAACCTTCACAAAGACCAAATAATGTACACTAATTAGTTTTTTTTTTCCAAAGATATGTAGCAGTATCAATTTTGGCCAAAATGTATGAAGAAAAATTACTAATTCACAAAATTTTATAAATGAAACGAAGAAAAATTCATTTTTTTTTACAAAATTTGCGGTCTTTTTTTAATTATAACGCAAAAAATAAAAAACCCAGCGGTGATTAAATACCACCAAAAGAAAGCTCTATTTGTGTGAAAAAAAGGATGCAAATTTCATATGGGTACAGTGTTGCATGACTGAGTAATTGTCATTCAAAATGTGATAGCGCTGAAAGCTGAAAATTGGTCTGGTTAGGAAGGGGGTTTAAGTGCCCAGTGGTCAAGTGGTTAAATTCCCCACCCCCCAGCATCTTTTATATGTTACTTTCGCAGTTGTTCCCATTGTGGTTTTTTACTTTTTTCTTATGATATTCTGATGCCTACTTATGCCATGTTTTTACCTTTGTATGTACAAATCTGTTTTGTATGTTATGTGATGTTACCCCTCCCATTGGGCTGGAGAGTATTTTAACCACTTGCCGACCAGCTGTAATTTTACTGCGGCAGGTCGGATCATTCCCACGAATCACAGTTACTGTACGTCGGCCATGGGAATGGGTTTTGTGGGCGCACAAGTCCGCGGCACATCGCCAGAGCCGATGCGCGTGGCTGGCGGCCGCGATATCCACCGGCCTCCCACGATCGCTCCACAGAGAGCCAGAACAGGGATCTGTCAATGTAAACAAACAGATCCCAGTTCTGACAGGGAAGTAGAAAGAGATCTGCTGTTCCTAGTGATCAGGAACAGCAATCAATCTCTACTCCCTGTCAGTACACTCCCCCACAGTTAGAAACACCTCCCTAGGGAACACTTAACCCCTTGATCGCCCCTAGTGTTAACCCCTTCCCTACCAGTGACATTTATACAGTAATCAGTGGCTATTTTTAGCTATGCTCGCTGTATAAATGTCACTGGTCCCAAAAAAGTGTCAAAAGTGTCCGATTTGTGCACCGCAATGTCACATTCCCGCTAAAAAGCACAGATTGCCATTCCTAGTAAAAAAATAAATAAATGATAAAAATGCCATAAATCTATTCCCTATTTGGTAGATGCTATAACTTTTGCGCAAACCAATCAATATACGCTTATTCCGATTTTTTTTTACCAACAATATGTAGGAGAATATACATCAGCCTAAACTGATGAAGACATTTGTTTTTTACATTTTTTTTTTTTGCATATGTATTAAAGAAAAAAGTAAAAAAATATTGTTTTTTTTTTTTTTTCAAAATTGTCACTTTTTTTGTTTATAGCGCAAAAAATAAAAACCACAGAGGTGATCAAATACCATCAAAAGAAAGCTCTATTTGTGGGAAAGAAAGGACATAAATTTTGTTTGGGTACAACGTCGCACGACCGCACAACTATCAGTTATAGCAACGCAGTGCAGTTGGAAACTATGACTAGGGTCACTAAGGCTGAAATGCCTAAACAATAGTTATCTTGTCAGCATTATGGGATTTTAAAAAAATATCAAAAATTGGTCAATGCACTTAGAGGATTTGTCAGCAGAACTTCAGTAGGTCACGGAAAAACTGAAAATTTATTGTCAAATACTTACCGTAATTTTCCTTTCCTGATGGACTCCATGGCAGCATACCTGTGGGTTAAGCCCCGCCTCTACTACCCTATAGGACTCCACTCCCATAAATCTTTGCTCTGAGCAGCATGCCGTGTTCCGTAATTTAGCCTAATCTTAGACATTTGGGAGGGACTCCTGCTGCCATGGAGTCCATCAGGAAAGGAAAATTACGGTAAGTATTTGACAATAAATTTTCAGTTTTCCTGACAGACTCCATGGCAGCATACGTGTGGGAAATAACTTGCCAGCCAGACCCAGGTGGGCAAAAAAAATGCTGAACAAAGATTTAATCAACACCGTCCATTTGACAGTACATGCAAACCAAAATCAACAAAAGAAAGCAAAGCCGGTTCAACATAATAATGGGACATAAATGTGTGAATAGATGACCAGGATGCCGCCCTGCAGATCACATCGGGTGCAACATGACGTGCGGCCACCCACGAGGTTGAAATGCTCCTTGTTGAATGCGCCATCACCGCCTGTGGAGGTACCAATCCTCTCGCTTTATAGGCCCACTGAATTGTCCGAACGATCCAAGCAGCAATCGATCTGACGGATGCACGAAATCCCTTCCTCTTTCCATTGAACAAGACAAAAAGATAGTCCGACTGGCGGAAAGGAGCCGTGGCTTCTAGGTATAGCCTTAAGGTGGCTCCAACATCAAGGGAATGCAAGTCTTGGCCCTCAGGCGTTTTGAAGGAGGGGAGAACAATTTCTTTGGGATTGGTTCCTAGCATTGGAATTAGGACCACTCTATCCGGAAAAAAGGTCAGAAAGGGCTCTCTAGCCCCCAGGGCTTGCATTTCTGAAACCCTTTTCGCTGATGTAACAGCTACCAGAAAGGTGGTTTCCAGCACTAGCTCTTTAAATGAAATTGGGTTTTTCGCTTGAGAGAGGAAGTCCAGTACCAGGGGTAGGTCCCATTTAGGGAACCGCAGTCTCCTCCCATGCGGTCTGAGCCTAATTGCCCCCTTGAACAATTGCTGAACAAGGGCGTGTCTGACCCAGGTGATTCCCGTAAACGCAGTGATTGCTGAGACTTGAACTCGGAGGGAGCTTACTGATAAGGCCACTGCCGTCGTATTGTCCAGACAGAGCAGGACAGAGGAACCTGTTATCAGATGGTGAAAGGCTTGCAACGCCCGAAAAGCCGCTCTCAGCTCCAGTACATTCGAGACTATCCCCTGAGAGGGAAAGTCCCACGTACCCTGCGCCACCTTCGATAGGCAGTGTCGCCCCAGCCCTTGTTGCTGCCATCTGATGTTACCATGACCCATGTGGTGGGGAGAATGGAGTGACAATTGGCAAGGTTTTTCCACTGGAGCCACCAGAGGAGAGAGCACCTCATGGTTGAAGTGATGCAAATGCGTTGGCCCTTGTCGCCTGAGCACCATTGCTGCAGAAGGCCTTTCTGGAAGGCCCACATCCTCCTTTGAGCCCATCTTACCATGGGGATCGTGGCTACCATGGTACCGATGATCTTCAGGCACTGGAGAGCAGTGAGGTGGGAGGAGGAGAGGGCTGGACGAATCCGATCTCGAACCACCACAATCTTCTCTTCCGGTAGGGAAATGGTGCCCTTTTCCGTATCGAAGAGAGCCCCAAGGAATATGAGGGATTGTGATGGCTCCAGCTGACTCTTCTCTACATTTAGGATCCACCCGTAGTCCTGAAGGGCGGTGATGACTTGTCTCCTGTGAACCAACAACTGGTCCCTGTCTTGTGCCCATAGCAATAGATCGTCCAAATAATGATGAAGGCGCATCCCCCTGGTCCTCAGCAGGGCCACTACGGCCAACAAGACTTTTGAAAATACACGTGGTGAAGTCGTTAAACCGAAGGGAAGGCAGGTAAATTGCAAGTGACGCCGCCCTATGGTGAACCGCAGGAACTTCTGGAAGGCTGCTTCTACTGGCACATGGAAATACGCGTCCTTCAGATCTACTGAGATCATCTAGTCTCCAGGTTGGACCACTTGCTGGATTGTGGATAATGTCTCCATCTTGAACCTCTCCTTTTTGATAAAGCAATTCAGGAAGGTTAGGTCTATGACTGGCCTCCAGGTGCCATTTTTCTTTTGCACCATAAAGAGGTGAGAATAAATCCCCGAGCCTCGTTCGCTGTCAGGGACAGGAATGACGGCGCCTTTTTCCAATAAAGATTCTACGTAGTTCAGTAGGATCTGCTTTTTTTCTTCTACTGATGAAAGAGCGGTAGGGACAAATCTGCTTCTGGGGGTCCCGCTGAAGGACCATGCATGGCCTACTGAGACCGTCTTGACAACCCAGAAGTCCTGGATCGAGGCCGCCCAGACGAGCCGAAAATGAAGAAGGACTTTGAAGCTTCCCTGTCCCCGATGTTCCACTCTTCACCGCCTTTTTGCCGGCAGACTGTCTTGACCTCCAAGACCTTGAAAACTCCCAGCCTGGCTTGTAGGCACGAGCTTCCCTGGCCCGATCCTGACCTTGTTTCCTTGCAAAGCCTCTTCTCTGGCCCTGGCCTCGCTGGTCCTGGGGAAGGAATCCTGACTTACCCCCGGTGGCTCGGGTTATGGCAGAATCCAATTTATTGCCGAACAGAGAAGTACCATCAAAAGGGATATGACACCACACCTGTTTGGAAGCAGGATCCGAGAGCCAAGGACGAAGCCACAAGGCCCGCTTGGCAGTCATGGCAAGAAGCATCACGCGAGCCACCAGACGAATAATATCAATTGATGCCTCTCCCAGGAAGGCAGAGGCTAGTCTCAGCTCCTGAACCGGGGACCCATTGGCTACATCTTCTGAGACATTCCTAAGTGTCTCATCCACTTTTTCAGTCCATAGTTCCATGGTCTTGGACATTGCTGCCAACGCCAGGGCCAGCTTACAGGTCATGCCTGCTGTGAGGTTCAGGTCAGCATCAATCCTCCTATCCAGAGCGTCTCTGAAGGAAACTGTGTCTTCCAGTGGAAGAGTGACATGTCTGACCAATCTCATTATGGCCGCATCGATCAGAGGAGCCGACTCCAGGTTTCTCACCTCTTCCTCCTTGAAGGGGTACATCTTCAGCACTTTTGACAGCATGGAGATCTTTTTCTCCACTTTACCCCATTCCTCGGAGATCACTTCCCCCAGCTCAGACAGAAAAGGGAAGCTAACCCGCTCCTTCTTCAATTGTCTGAAGTACTTCCTTTGCTTGGAGGGGGCGGCCACTGGATCTTCCCACTTTAGGGCATCTCTTATTGCTTTTACCAAGGGAGATACCAGGGCAAAGTCAAATCCCCCGTAGGACTCCTCCATCTCTGAGTCGCTATCCGAGCGAACGGACAGATGGCTAGGTTGAGAAGACCGCCAAGTGTCCTGTGTCGGTGATCCCCTTGCTGGAGAGTATGAAGGCCCTGCGGATGAGTCGTGGGTGTAGCCGGACTCCAACTCCTTTAGGGGTTCTCTGATGGCCTTCTTTACCAGGGTTTTTAACTGGTCTGATCCACTTCTTTCACTCACCGCTTTAGCGTAGCAGGGATCGCAGAGGGACTTGCCCATCGGCACCTGGTCACTGCACCCCCCAGGAGACATTTTCCGCTGGTCGAACTGGGTGCGCAGAGGAAGGGTGTGCTGAGTCTTTACTCTGGCGCAAAGACCCAGAAAGCGAAGCATGGCTCCTGGATCTAGAAGATGAGCGCCGGCTATGGGACTTTGAGGAACTCTTCTTCTGTGAGCTACGATGACGATCGGATTTAGATGAGCTGAAAAGAAAAATTAAATTACAAAAGACACAGAAAATACACAGTGAGAGCACACTCAGAGACACCCCCCCATGCCCTAACCCCCCCAGCAGGCCCCCCCTCAAGTACCTGCTGCGAGAGGGCTGACCACAGGCAGGCGGTGACGTGTCTCTGGATCTGGGGGATTCCATGGCGCTGTAACATTAGAAAGACAGTGTCATCCACAGCAATCCCAAACTGCATGCATAGAGCTGGCGGCATCCCCTTACCTCCAAACTGAAGGGACAGAGCCTGGGGAAGATGCCGCTGAAGCCCGCAAGAAGTTCCCAGCATCTGCAGGCTTTCAGCTCATTCAAATAAGGCGCCCCGAGTGATGTCAACCCCGTGCGCGCTGGTGCGCATGCGTGGCCACCGCCATTTTGACGCAACCGCGCATGCGAGAACCAAGCCTTGTTTCCGAGAGACCACGCGCATGCGCAGAACGGCCACAAGGCCAAACCCGGAAGCGACCGGCGGCTGGAGCGCAGGAAGAACCAGCCACCATGCCTGTAGCCAAATGGACTGGAGCACTGACACTGAGGAAGACAGGGACACAGGCACACAAAAACGGCACAGAGACGGCTGCCATTAATAAAAGGACAAACTCACTGCTCCATGACACGACCCGACAGCCAAGGTAACATGCCCATGCCGGTCTTTCTTGGGGTGAAACAGGCCACCTGCTAATAGCTAGGGTACTTGGCCATACTTTGCATTCCAGACCAATGGCCAGGATCCACAGCGACTCCTTCCTGCTACCCCCTCCATCCCCTGCTAGTAACTAGGGTTTATAGGAGAATGTCGACCTTCCCTCAGGTCGCCCCTTGGCCGTGTACGTGACAGGAGTTTTGTCCAGGTTGGAGGACCTTCACATCGGTCCTACAGAGGAGGACAAAAAAGGAACACGGCATGCTGCTCAGAGCAAAGATTTATGGGAGTTGAGTCCTATAGGGTAGTAGAGGCGGGGCTTAACCCACACGTATGCTGCCATGGAGTCTGTCAGGAAAGATTATGTTACTGATTGCATGGAATTTGCAACATACTTGATATTTGTCATTTGACAACAGCAGATTTTTTTTTTCAAAAAATCTATAAGGAACAAAGGGTAGATTTGATAAGGATTTAAAATTGGTTTAAAGGAGGAAATAAGGATTGATGGAACATGCTGGGGAGAAAGAACAAAATTATATTTTGCCTAAGATATGCATGCTTAGCTGATGGTAAATTATTGTACTTTGTTTATAATTATTTTATTAAATGTAATAGGTATGGTATTCTAGCAGACAAAATCTCTTAAAGCATATCTATGGAGAAAATGTAAAATCCTATATTCATTTTCACATTGTATTCCAGTTATATCTAGTCTCCTCCTATTCATTTGAACCTTCTTTAAATCATAAAGTATTAAAGTGCAAAAGCAATGGTGCTCTTATTCATACATAAAAAATGTGTTACAAAATATGTGCATCAATATTATTGCATAAAATTTGTAAACATTAATATAAAGTGTATTTGTGCTGAAAACAACTGGTTCCTCTACAATCTATGAAAATATCCTTAAGGCCACTTTCACACTGAATCGCTTTACAGGCGTTCTTTAGCTAAAAAGTAACGACCGTAAAGCGCCTCAAAAATCCACCCCAATGTGAAAGCCCTGAGTGCTTTCACACTGGGGCGGTGCTCTTGCAGGACGTTACAAAAAGTCCTGCAAGCAGCATCTTTGGGGCGGTGTGGTGAGCTGTGTTTACACCGCTCCTCCACCGCCCCTGCCATTGAAATCAATGGCAATCGCTTCCGAAGCGGCTGCACATTGCCACGGAACCCCAGTGCGCTGGAACTTTTAACCCTTTTTAACTCCTTGTGGGGGGTTAAAAAAACGCTGCTCTTTTGCCTACATAGCGGCGCCATAGCACTGTTATAACAGTGGAACAGCGCCTCTGAAACTAGCGGCGCTTTACCGCTACCGCCCGCCCCAGTGTGAAAGTAGCCTAATTATAAAACAATTATAGCCTAATTATAAAACATAAACATTTAATATAAAGTGCATATTGTGTTCAATAAACACGTTCCTCTGCAATCTGTGTTTTTTCTTGATTGAAACGAACGAACAATAGTCCAAAAAATTAATAATATATGAAAAATAAAAATGCAAACATAAAAGCCCAATAAATATATATGTGGTGATTTCTGTGTATAACCTCCACCTATCACCTCTATGTGAAATGGCCGCTCACCTCCAGTAAAGACCCGCCAGGGTCACTAGAAGTCTTGTGTGTATGGATAGTGTTTTTTTGTGTGTTTTTATGTTTTTAATACGTAGTGTCTGTGTGCTGCAGTTATTGTCTCCGACCACTAGATGTCATATTGGGCTGCTATTGAAGGCATTGCGTGCCTCTGATGGTTTAATTTATTTTTTCATGGTGGGCACAGTATTAATGTTGCCGTGACTTTCTAGCTGCATGGTACCATTTTGGGTTTTTTCCCTCTTTTTGTTGGGATAAAACAGTCACTGTGCTGTTTTGGTTCCGGTTCATAGGCTGAACTGAGTTCAGTCTTGGTCAGAACGAGGTTCCTGCACTTCCTTTTCCAGGTCATGTGCTGTCCTTTGATTAGCTGACACCTGCTTCCTGTAATGTTTTACTTCTGGTCGCTGTAGTGTTTATTAAAGGGCGTCTGGTGCTCATTTGGCCACGACCCCTGATGATGCCTATTGAGGGCGAAAATCCAGCCAGGGATAGGGTTGCCACATCATCCCTTTAATCCAGGACACACATTCATTACACAGGTTCTGTGGCTGATTGAGGTGGTAATTAAACTCACTTGGTGCCTTATCTGCATTCAATTACCCTCAGAACCTGAGTAATTCATATGTGTCCTGGATTAAAGGGATGATGTGGCAACCCTAGCCAGGGAGTTGGGTCATATGATGCTGCCGAGCGGTCCTTTATTACACAGCTGCCTGAGACACCTTGCTGTTTGATCCACACCTATAGACACACTGATTTTTATGTCAAGGATGCTTGTGAGTATTTGACCTACTTCATAATAAATGTATCCCTTTGCTTAAACTTGCTGCGCAATGAGGTGTCTCTGTGTTCTAAATTGGGGGAACAGTTCCTGCCAGATTGCTCTTGAGCTGTGGAGGTGACGCTATCTGCCTGTGCCACTTATCCCTGTTGGTGGATTGTTACCAACAATGCCATTCTGACCACCTTCTCGCGAAGTGGTCCAACAGCTGTGGTAAGAGGCCTTGTTGAACCCCCCTTCCCTCTCTTTGGTGACGGATCCCTCTCCTGCCCTGCTCTCAAGTTCTGCACTCATATGCTGTTTTTGGATTGTGTTGTGCTAGTTCCCAGCACTGTTTTTATTGTTCCTGTTGCACATGCACTTTGTGGACTTTTTTACCAGTTTATTCATATGATTTTTTATAGGAACTTTCAAGCGCTGCTTTTTTTATCATTGTTTGTTATTCTTGCTAAGAATTTATGCCATCTGCTATATGAGGTCCTATGGGTAGCGCGGGCTCTGTAGTGTTTTTTTTACATGCAAGGAAAGACTGGTTTTGGGGAAGGATGATCCAGCCAGCACAGCTCCCGACAATGGTAAACTCGCTGCTCCAAATCTCCTAGATCCCCTCCGCAATAGTATAAAGACAGATCATTGCACAATAACATTTAAAAATCCATAACTTATTCAATAAAATCTGACAGTTGTAAACTCACACTTTCCACATCTTGTTCAGTAGTATTTCATATAAAACTTTCCAAGCAGCATAGATATTGCTCTTCTCCTCCTCACCGCTCACAGCCTGTGTTCACAGTACAGGGAGTGATGTTACCAAGCTCTACCCTAGAGTACTGTGAACACAGGCGGCTGCATCAAGGTACCATGGGATATGTACAGGGCCGGTGCAAGGATTTTTGTCTACACAGGCGAAGGTGCATTTTGGTGCCCCCCCCCATTGTCCTACTACCACCCTCTTTCCCCTCCACAATACATCCCCCACCCACATATGGCAACCCATCTACAGCTAACCACATGCTATACAATCTGACTGTACAATTCTTTTTTAGATTTATTAACAATTAAGTAGTATAATGGCCAGCCTGATTTGATACTCATTAAAAAATATTCAGGTTTGTCTTTATATGACTCATTTTGGTGAAACTAAAGGAGATTGTACAATCAGATTGTATAGTGTACAAACAGATTCCATCATCTACACCAGGGGTATGCAATTAGCGGACCTCCAGCTGTTGCAAAACCACAAGTCCCATCATGCCTCTGCCTCTGGGTGTCATGCTTGTGGCTGTCAGTCTTGCTATGCCTCATGGGACTTGTAGTTCTGCAACATCTGGAGGTCCGCTAATTGCATATCCCTGATCTACACTAATAACGCAGATGGACGAGCACCCCCTCCCTCCTGTTGGGCTTTTGTATTCTGACAGATGACACCACTGGCTGCCAGAATACCCGAATAAATGTGACTGCTGCATTTGTCTTCTTTTTAAGGCTTTTTTCCCTCCATTTTCACCCTGTAATCTGGCCAGTAACACGCCTTCTGTATTAGATTGCCCACTCTGGATGAAGGAGCACATGGGGGCACATTTGGACAGCAGCATTGGAAGTCTGAGGGGTGGGGGGTGTCAGATGTACTAGCAGATTTATATACACTAATGCATTGAAGGCAAACTCCAACTAATAATTTATAATCAGTTACAGCAACAGTTTACTTTTTCCATTAGGAGTAAAGGTTTTACATAAATTAAAGCTGAACATTGTAAGTCAGTGTCAGTGGTAGATGGTTTGTCTAAGCCCTCTAACTGCTACATCTGCAGGACAGCTTGTTCTGTTGAAATACAGAAGACTAAGACAGTCCACCAGCAGGTTAAACAAAAAAAACAAAACAAAAAAAAAAACCTGACTTGCATTCCCTATTCATATCCTCAAGGTGGATGGGGGAATCCCGCCCACTAAGCTATTGTATTCTGACAGCAGGGAGATTTTCCAGCATTGCTGGCTATAGCTTGTGGTGCTAAATGAGCAGGGAAAATCTGACAGGTTTCCATCAATCATGAAATTCCACAAGATAAAGTATGATGAGTGCCAGAATGAAGCGTGAATGTCTCCTATACTGTATGTGCCGCGCACCAAAAGACAACGCACAGGGGGCTCAACCCAATCCATAGCATACAGCCTGTAGAAGGATAAAGACAATACATGGACACAACTACAAAAACTGATCCCAACATACAGTCCTCCTTCTACAGGAGACAAAGCTCACATACTGCATGTGATTTGTGTGTACACCCATCCAATGCTGGGGTCATTGTCACATCACACCTGCAGAGCTGTCACCTACATTCCATATTGATCCCCCCCCCCCCAGCAATAAATCTCATGCAAAAACACCAGAACTCTCCACCTCATGGGCCAAGTTTAGAGGTGAAAGCACGCAGCCTGGTCCTAAGCAGTGTGAGTCTGGGATAACTGGACAGGAAATCACCCTGCAGAGTCTGTGAAGCTCCTGAAAGAACGAAGTTGGGGAGGGAGACAAGATGGGGGAGAGAAGGGAGGAAGGTGGAGGAGAGAGTTCACCTCTCACCACCCAATGCTGCTATCTGATGACTCACACAGGGACACTCATCATGCAGCCAGATGCAGCTGAAGCTGCTGTCACTTCAAATCACCCACCCACATCCCCTTTATCATACTAGATCCACATTGGGAATAGGAGTGTGGGCGGGGGTGACAGAGGGGGAGGAGGTGAAACAGATACATCATTCTTTCTCTTCTCCCGTCCATGCGGGGAGGAGCGGCTGGCTGGGCTCAGATTGTCACACTGCAGCCAGCCGCTCCTAAGTTAATGGTGGGCAGCCTCTTCCAGCCCAGGCACAATGTCCATGAAGGGGGTTGTCAGGGGACACAGCGCAGCACCATTGCCTTCTTCACATCGACTAACACTAAGCGCAAATGTTTCCATCTTTGAAGGCTGTACATAAATAAAACACCCATACCTGATGCTTGTCATGCCATTCCTGCTGGCCCCTCCTCCTGCTCTCACTCCGATCCTCCTCTCACAGTGTAGCGGCGATTGTCTCTGCAGGAGACGTGGCTGAGGCAGGTTCCTTCCCCCTGGTCTCACTCAGCTCCTCCCCCTCTCGATGTTTGTGCTGGTTTAGCTGCGAGCAGGCCCAGAGCCACTCCACAGACTTGTTGAGGGACACCTGAATGTCATGAAACCATACTAAACATTCGGTCTTGAAACCCAAGCAAACGTTCATGTCTTGTTGCCTACCTTTGCTGCATGTATCCAGTTAAAGGCCGGGCCTCCCTCACCTGTGAGCTTTAGTAGGCCTTCCTCAGCTAGCCTCTGCCCCAGGCCTTAACTGGCAACAGGGTATAAGCCTGGCAGTACAGGGCTGCATTGCTGTTCAACATTTGTTCGTGTTTGGCTTCAGTGTGATTGTCTCCTTTGGTTGCTTTGAGTGTTATCCGTGGTTTGATCCTTGGCTTGTCTGACTATCCCTTCCTGCCTGATACCTCGATCTTCGGCTTGTTCTCGGTTTCTCCTGTCTGCTTGTAGCCCTGACCCTTTGCTATTCCTCTGACTATTCTTGCTTATTCCTGTACTGCTGCTTCCCCTCTTCCACCTGTAGCCAGCTGAGCCTGAGCTAGGGGACCCCGGGGGTCGTGACCTGGATCTAGTTGCAGCCAAATCCATCCTCACCACCAGAGGCTCTGGTGAATACTCACTGGCTCTTAGATTCTGCGCCCTGAGGAAACCGATGCACTAGCTCCCTGTGTTCCAGTGTCCGTGCTCTAGGGGGCCCTCTCCCCATATCAGCCAGTACTACTCAGCAGCAGTCAGCCATAGGCCAAAAACCTTGCAGTGCACATCTCAATCTTAGCGTGCGCTTCGCACTTCAGTGGTGCGATTGCTGCAGTGCGCATCCGTCACCTGACCCCAAGTGCCGTGACATTGAGTTTGGCGCTCCCTCTGTCCTGGTGCCGTAAGGCAGCCACCTAAGCTGTCTTATGCTAGCGCCGGCCCTGGATATGTAGTCTTTAGAAATTGAAAGTAAACAGCAGAATAGAAGCTGCAGGTAATCCAGGAAGTTGTTGAAAATAATGGCTAGCAGACAGGCAACACTCACAACATGAAAGCAGATTTTTCAAGTAAACTTATATTGGATATAACTATTGTTTGTATTTATATTACAATGCTGATGTTCTAAAAATGAAAGTGCATGCTGTGAACATAGATTTCATTTAATATCTGTTAAGTAAACAGAGTGGCTTACACATGTTTTTATCAATCCTTAGCATCCTATATACTCTGTGATGTAGGAGCACTGAACCTTATGGAGATGGGTTATAATGTGATGGGTAGTTTGCGTTACTAGTGGCTGCTCACCAGCAATTGTGGGGTCCTGCTGGACTGGAGTTTGCTACAGTTCTGAAAGGCTGGGAATTCCATAAGGCAACCAAACAACCCAAAAAGAAGAAAGAAAATGTGTTCATATTAAGGCAACAAAACAACACCAAAAAAAAAAAAAGAAACGCAATTGAAAAATATAAAATCCAGTTCATACAAACAGTACTGATGGCTATCAAGAGACTTGATGGTGGGCAGCACTGAATCATGGTGGAGATAGTGCAGGGGAAGGATCATGGTATGGGAGTCATAGGACTATAGTAGTACAATTCCCAATGCGAGCCAGGAATAAAGAGAGTTGTATTTTCACAGGCTGAATACCAAGAAATTTTCTTTGCTGAGAGGAGACTGAAGTGTGCATATCACTGCTCCTGTGTGCACATAAACCTGCTACAAGCCTGTGGCCATGTAGTGAGGATGGAGTCATTCCAGGCAGATCCAGAAGTGAGCTGACATCTGAGCAGCGGGACCCCTGTTCCTGTATTGCTGAGACTGGAGAGGACACTGCTGACATTAAAGGGGTTCTAAAGGCTCAAGGTTTTTTTTGCCTTCATGTATTCTATGCTTCCCCCCTCTATTACCTGGCCCCATTGCGTTCCAGCGATGTGCACAAAAGCCTCTGCTCTCTCCAGGAACTCTGCCTCCTCATTGGCTGAGACATTGGCTGTCAATCAAAGCCAGTGAGCCAATGAGGAGAGGGGGGCAGGGCCGAGCCATGGCTTTGTGTGTGCATGAACACGCAGTGCAGCGTTTTGGGAGCGAGCCTGCTTGGTTTCCCAATTGCAAGCTGCTTACTCTGGGGGCGCTCGAAAGGAGGGAGGGGCCATGGGTTCCGGCGGGGGAGCCAAGAAGAGAAGGATCGGGGCTGCTCTGTGCAAAAACATTACACGGATCAGGTAAGTATAACATGTTTATTTTTTAAAAATTACCTTTAATATCACTTTGACCTGTTACTGAGACTGAGCACACAGGAGCTGGCCATCTAACTAACAGTGTTATTTACTGCATACAGACTTTACTGGGACTGTACTGATATGCACCACCATAAAGACTGAGCCCCAATGCTAGCTGGCTGAAGAACTAAGGCTAAAGACTATCCATTCAGATAGCTGCTTCACAAGAACTGGTTGTCCATAGTAAGAGATACCTCTTTAGGGAGTTTTGAATTTCATCGCTGACACACATACATATATATATATATTTATATTACACTCTAAAGTAGATATAGCCTACAGTTTACAGAGGAGATAATGCAATATTTATTATTATTGCTGTTTTCTGATGCTATTACCTATTGCTGACTTTGTGGATTACTAGGTTTACTCTAATTTAGCTGCATAGAACTTCATTCTATGCTGCTATAACCTAGTGTACATATTGTCTAGTGAACTGTGACCTAATCCTTTAATTACTCATCTATGTGGCAATGTATTAGATCGATTTACCATTAACCAGTCTGAGGTTTTCTTTCCAATACCGGACCTTATTTGTGTGCAGGGTATGTATATCTGTGCTCCCCAGTAGCAGTGCAATATCCACTCACTTAACTTATTGTGTCAGTGGGACTGAGATTATTCTGAGTCAAGGCAGAAAAACAGAGAACCCAATCTACCAAGTGGCTCCTGGGGAGGTAGCGCTATATATATATATATATATATATATATATATATATATATATATATATATCAACAGGTTTGAAAGCATTTTGTATTATCTCTATTATCTACTTTTTAACCCTGATGAAAGGGGGGGGGGGGGTCAATCCCCAAAATGCATTGTCTGCAACTAGTAGACATAAGCTTACAGCAGCAGTCCTATTTACCCAGTATACTACATTATATTCTGCATATCAATGTGTACTGAACTTAAAGCAGATTTGTGAAAGCACAAGTAAGAAAAAAATAAAAGGTGTTGTATTCATAGCAACCAGAATAGTTGTACCGTTTTATCAGTGAAGACTCAGGGAGAAATGCTGTAACCTGACTGGATATAAGGGAAAGTTCTATACTTGCAGTGGTTTTCAAAGAATAGAAGGTTATTTTAAAGGACATCCATTCTAACAGCTGTAAGGAAAGTAGCCTTTTCTGACTACGTTCTGGGATCAATGAGACTATAATGTAATGATTGTATAATGTTGGGTAATGCACAGGAGAACCTCCAGAGCTAAGATAATTTTTAGGATTCACTCATTTTACACTTTGTGAACAGTTTTTATTACTGTATTTGATCCAAAGTTAAAACACTGTAGTAGTGGGCAAAGCAATATGATACAATGATGCCTGCCCATGGACCTAGGCTCTTAGAGGTCCATAGGGGTCTTCTCACACATGCAGCAACAATGCAAGCTTTTTGTTCATGCAAGATGAACATTGAAGGAACATTTTTCATGTGCCAAAACAGGTGATACATGTGCTTATTGCAATAGTCCTGGTAAACGTGTGCATGTGCCAACAGAAGCTATATGTCCTAAACTTTAAGCACATGGATAGTAATAAATGGGATTTCTACTGGAAATGCATTTTGGGCAGTAAAATGCATGTGTTTTGCTGCCTGACAGCAGGTAAGTGTGATTAGGCCATAAGACTATACCGTGGGTTTAGTTTCAATGAATTTTGCTACCTGTATTCTGTAATATGGAGATGGTTCAATAAAGCATTACAAAGAGCAACCATTCAAAGTGGAGTAGCCCATGGCAATAAGATTTCAGTTTGCTGTTGGTTACTCTATCACTTAGCAAACAAATATTATTAAAACAAAATGTATGGATACAATTTTTCATTTTTTTAAAATTGGGTTTTTATTTTTTCTTCAAACAATCTTTCAGGCAATAAATTAACATTTTAAATAATCAGAAAACAGAGACATATATACACATCATAGAGCTGCCCTGATACAGAAGGAAATAAAAACACTTAAAATGATAACAAGATACTTCCACTAAAATATAGAATTATGCTATTGCATTGATTTTAGAATCTCATGCTTCCAGTGGTAAAGACTAGTCTCCCTAACCCTTCTGCACACATTTTCACCAGGTTTAAGTGCATGAATAGTCCTCTTTGTTGTATCTGCAGAACATTACGTATAGGAAATTAACATATTTTTTAAAAATATTTTTCATGTGGTAAAGCATTTTCGCTACAACTAAATTACAACACCCATGATGCTTATGCAGTCTGTGGAACCTTAGTATTCTGTTAACTTTACATTAAAAAATTCTACCTCATATAACTGAAATGCAGTTCAAATATTTAAATAATTTAGGCTGGTCAGACATGCTACAAAGGAGGACATTTTAGAAAACGGATGGCAGAAACTCTAGCACTCGTTGTCGTGAGTATGAATATAAACAGGTGTTTTTGTATGCAATGATTTTCTTTATTAAAAGCCTTGAAATACTTTGCCCATGTTGAGCTGGATAATACTCCATCGGGATTATGCTGGTATATGCCCCCTGATGTACAAGGGGGAGATATTCCTCTAAAGCCTCCTACAATGAGCTTATGCTCACAATTCTCACAACAGCATGGGGTAGCACACCAGTGCCTTCATAAAAAGAAAAAATCCAGAAATGCAAAACACCTGTATGATACCGCCTATAAAGAATGAACCACCAAACATGTATGTAGCCAAACTAAATTCTGTCATTCTGCTTGTGCAAACATAACTTTAGTTCCTCAAAGCACATTCATGTTTTTACTTGTTAGTTCATTTAGAAACCGGACATTTGTTTCAAGTCTCCCAATTTAATTGCTCCCTAGAACAGATATGTTGTATGTCAAAAAATAAAGACTGCTAAATTTGCCCAACAAGCCAGTTCAGGGCCATATTTATTATCTCCCCTCTCCACCAAGGCCAAACTATTTGCTGCTCCTCTTCTAACCTAGTTGCTTGGTTAGATTTAGTATCACAGCAATCTTGTTATAGCCACACGACAAGCCGATTCTGGGGGTGGAAAAGGTAAAGATTTGCCTGCTCTTCCTCAGTGACCTACAACCAACAACTAGATAAATAGTCAGTTCAGGTATAGACATACAGAGCAAGAGAAGGTTACCTCTAAGCACACAGTACACTATTCTATTAACAATGTACAAACTGTGCAGGGAAGCAACAATGGGGACCTAGACAGATTGCTCTGGCAGACAGGGCAGCAGTCTGTATCCTTTTATTATACAGTATATGGAAATATGTTACAGAGAGTCATACAAAAAATGTGTGGATGGCTGTGTATTGCGCCTTGCCTTCCTAGCCCACAGCCTACTTCAGCGATGCAGAGATATAGTCCTGTATGAAATGGATGATGGGCCCTGTCAAGTTTACTGTTATCTAATCAGTTTTGATGGATTTAATCTGTGAGTTTAGCACTTAAAGTGTACCTCCAGATAGTATGAATAGAAATACAATAGAAAAATGTAGGATGAAATGTAATCTTGAACAATTAAAACCTCACAGCTAATGTGGGTGCAGTGTACCCTCCCCTAGTAATGCCCCTAATCACTGACTTGCAGCACTGTCTCTTAGTGGAGCATAAATGCTGTTGGGGTAGAAATTCAGACACTATGGGTTTCATTTACTAAAACTGGAGAGTGCAAAATCTGGTGCAGCTGTGCATGGTAGCCAATCAGCTTCTAACTTCAGCTGGATCAATTAAGCTTAGATAATAAAACATGGAATCTGATTGGTTTCTATGCAGAGCTGCACTGGATTTTGCACGCTCCAGTTTTAATAAATCAACTCGTATGGATGCCTCAGTAAGTGTGACTATTGCTGCACACTCACAGTGAATAGTGGAAATTGTAGTCCTGGATTGGTGCTCTACAGCAATGAATTGTGAAATAGCGGCTACATTTTTCTTCCCCACTTGGCCAGCTACATGTGAGATGCAATGGATTATTTAACTAGGATTTCAGATTAGAAATAAAAAAGGTATTTATAGTAAAATTTCCTATGAATAATGCAATAAGAGATACTAAAATGGAAAGGGCAATTAAAAAGGAACTTTTGTGAAGTCTGGAATGCAAGCTTTAAGGAGAGATACAGAATATACCCCACCTGACCTTTCAGCCTAAGAAAATTTAACAAGTGCTTAAAGTAACCATCTTGTGATGTCATTAACGAGCAATGCCATTAAAACATGCATTAATGTTTGGCTAATTGGACAGAATTTTCAGTGGTATTACAATTTATGTAACCAGCATAATACTCATCTGGCATGGAAACGTTAAATGAGTATTTTTTGCCAAATACAAACAAGTGCCAGTATAACTCTTAAAGGGTTATTCAATAAATGCATGTAATAGCTGATAATGGTGTACTAAGCACAGAAAAAGTGTCAAATTTAAATTTATTTCATCGAGTTCTGAGAAAGATTGGCACACAACTCTTTGCCATATATTTCTAATAGTGTAATCTAGATGCCTGAAAAATTTCCTTCCTGCCACTAAAAGAATTTTATGACCGTAGGGAGTCATTTATAAACATGAAGAACAAATTTCACTAGATCCATTACAGCCAATCAACTTCATTCAGCGTTTTGCAATTCAAAAAGCATGTGTTGCCTACTGGATCCTGACTGCTGTAGATGTAGGAAAGCTGGACCTTCTTTTATGTCTGTGGGTATCTTAACATGCACGAATGATCTTGTGTTAATAAGCAAATCCACAGGACCTGCATATGTCTGGCAAACAAAAACTATCCTGTTTTATGATCCACATATAGATTGGGAACTGCTGAAGAAAATGTCATCTTTATTTCCATGGAACAAATGTACAGAAAAATTCAACTACATTAAGTCCTCAGGCATTGACGTTCTAAAGTTCTTTTGGCAATGGATTGTAATCCATGCAACATTTCTAGTATCAGGAAAGGAGAAATTCATATTTAGGAGTACCGTCAAGTATAAATAGGGCTATAAGTGAAACTCATGGGTGCAATCCCCTGTATCTACCTTCTTACAAAGACACAAAACACAACAGATAAAACTAAAGATGCAATATCATTTTAAAAAATGATATTTAAAAGCCTACCATGCATCTTCAATGGAAGACTATATGAAATAGTTCAGAATTAAAACTGCCTTTTTAATGATGTCTTTTATATGCTTTGTTACGGCATAGTTTAAGGAACTACCATAAAAGGAATTTATCACCAAAACAAGCCGGGCATTGAGTTTTTCTTCTGTATTCTTTATCAACAGGAAACAAAATGGGTGTTCTTTGATATGAGAGCATATGGACAAGGGTCATATTTTGATTTTTGCTAAGCTGGTCATGTTGATTACAATCTAGAACGTTGGGTTTGACCGCAAAAATCAGATCTGCAATGTGGAAATGCTTCTGAAGAATTTAACAAAACAACATTTTTATAACACTTTCTCAAATACTTGGTCTATTCTGATTATGCCTATGTTTTAGGTATGTTTTATAGGTTTTAGTATATAGACTATAACACTTTTAAATTTTAACATTACACTAAATCATTCTCTTTTTCCAATGCATACATTTTTCTGGAAATGCATGATGCTTAACTACCAAGTGTCTACGTATAGAACTGAATTATCCTGCAGATATGATGCATTAAGATTCCAGTGACCTGTCACTGGACAGCTAGACCTTTTAGAAAATATAGATCAACAAACTCAAAATTGTGAAAATAAATTTGAATATTTTTAGATGACTCAAGAACTACTTGTTTAGTATTCTTCTTTTCCAATACCTCTAACTCAGTGGTTCTCAACTCCTGTCCTCAGGACCCACCGACAGGCCAGATTTTAAGTATTACCTTGGGGAGATGCAGACTAGAATACTGCAAGTACTGAGCAGCAAATGATATCACCTGTGATGTATTTCAGTTATCCTGCAAACCTGGCCTGTTAGTGGATCCGGAGGACCGGAGTTGAGAACCACTGCTCTAACTAAATGTTTAGAAAGGATCTTGACTAATAATGTATTTGCATGGTTTAAAGCAGTAGACATCAAAAAGGCAGCTTATATGAAGGCATTAAAATGTTACTGTATGAGAAGATCATGAAAGGGAACTTAAACTGCCCATTTCTTTATGGATCAGAGATAGGTCAGTTTATAAATTCCAACACTAATGAAAATACTCAGATAAAATGTATATGCCACCTTTTGCATCATATACCCAATTTGTTTCCAAAACAAAAAGGCATCACTCAGGTTAGCGGAATACTGACAGCATTGCTAAGATGTGCAACGCCTTAAATAGGCATGGTTCATGAATCTACACACAGCACTAATTCGTTGCAAATGATGCAGCAGACTGGCATCCACAACCATACAAATATATAATGTTAGTATGAACAAGATGGAGTCAACAGTAATTCAAACAGGAACAACTGTCTAAAGCATTAAATAGAATTTTATGTCTGCCTACTAAACGCTTATTACATGAGTATAACATATCCAGTGTCATTTTCCAGACTAAAAAAATGCCCACTAACAGGCTAGCTTATGGTAAGAACATGCCAAGAACATTTATAATCTATCTTGTATCATAGGTATGAAATACTAGAAAAACGCATACAGAACACCGCAAGTTCCAGGTTTGAGCTTCAGAAATGATGGCCAATGATAATATCCAGTGTAATCTTTGTTGTGCTCTCGATTACAATATCTAGTAACCTTGATGTTCCAGAAATGTTGCTCTTCCCTTATTGCATTTTGATACTTTGGAGGACAGAATACAAAATAATTTAAAATACAATACCAGATTGAAATTGGAGGAACATATAAATAAAAATAGGCACTTTGGGAAAATAAAAAAAATTTCCCAAACTTTATTTGCTTTAAGACAAAAAAGCTGCCCTGAAGCCACTCTTTTAAGAAGAAAAAAGAAAACTTAAAAAGTTATAAATACAAGTTAAACATGAAATATCCATGTTTATATATATATATAAATATTTATAATAAAAGTCAAAATCAAATGTTGAAATAAAAGCGACAACTACACCTCAGATGGCTTTGAAGATGGAAAACT
This sequence comes from Glandirana rugosa, assembly GCA_018402905.1. Classification (NCBI taxonomy): domain Eukaryota; kingdom Metazoa; phylum Chordata; class Amphibia; order Anura; family Ranidae; genus Glandirana; species Glandirana rugosa. Next base: position 567,400 of record BLSH010137470.1, read on the forward strand.
GCTAAATTATTATTGCTTGTGGGGTTCCCCCTATTTCAGGATTTACATTTTCCGCAGTTTAAGTTTTTCTTTCTATATAAAAGGTCTTTTGGGCCTAAAGTGGCCAAAGCCAGTCAGTTTGCTTGTCATATTCCATTCACTTCTAGCAACTGGGAGAAGTTGTGATGGGACTGTGAAGATAAGGGAGGCTGTTTGGAGCTGCTACTGACACAGGAAAGCTGAAGACAAAAGGAGATGTGGGTGAAGAGGAAGCCTTACTGCGTTCTAAAAGTGTGGCAGAGGGACTGGCAGCCTCTGTCGCACAGGTAGTGGTCAAGACCTGAGTTTCAAATTGTAGCAGTTGTCCCATGAAACTGAAGTTGGGTGAGATTATACTCCTGCGTTGCTTGACAAATTCAAAGGCCTCTTCCAATTTCACCCTTTTCTTCATCATCAAGTAGGCCAAGCATATGGTAGCAGACCGGGAAATGCCAGCTTGGCAATGAACCAGCACACGTCCATGATTATCCTTGATGGAGTCTAAAAAGAAAAATGCAATTACTTTAGCGGCAAAGGAAAGTTGGGATTCCTCACATGTATACCTCATCCCTATCTATTTAGGGAAGTGTTAAATGAAACAAAATTTCCACTATCTGCACATTTTAGTACTGAGCTGTCATGCAAAGTACAATAAAGTGCATCACAGACAAGAGGAAAAAGGAAAGTTACCCTTTGTAACAAAGTATGTATCAGTACAACAAAGTAAGTATTAGTACTACAAGTAAGGGAAATAACCATTTGCAATGCTTTACAGCTATTTAAGCAAAAATAATTAAATATCTATAAATATAACTAAAAAATTCCCCATATGTTGAGAACAGAGGTAAACGGCAAATATTAACAGAAGTATCTAGAATATGAACAGTCCAAAGATATATTTTAAGTCAATGGCCGGGTTATATCTAATAACTTATTCAAGTTAAGGTTTCCAAAAGAATGCTTATCAGTCTCTTTACACCTAAAATTTCCCAATAACATTTTCATTTTTCTTTAATGCTGAATGTACATTTGAAAAGGGAAGCAAATGTTAAAGGATAAAAAAGGAGAAAGTCACCAGGCTGAAGAAAAGAAACGTGGAGGGGACTCCAGGGAATGGGGAGTTAAATGGACAGCGGCTTGTGACACATTGTTAAGTTTAGTCAATTATTGGTACATAAGGCCTCCTGCTGTGGTTCATCCAATACATAGGGCAGTCTAGTTTTAGTGTTCCAGTGTTGAAAGCAGAACGTATGAATACTCTGCAGGTTTGACAGAACGATTCTGCAGTACCTTCTTTACACCTATTGTTAGGTTTTATAGATATATGTTAACTTATTGAACCAGAATGTTATGGGAAAGGTTGTGGTTTCCTCCATTAAAGAGAGAGGAAAGTTCTAGGAGCGCTGATCAGGTGTATAAGCACCAGTTTTTTTTTATTTTATTTTTTACAGTAATAAAGCCGGTATGTGAACGTCTGGGAGATCTTTTGTACACTCTCCCAGAACTCATAATTTATATTGTTCAAATCTGAAGCACTTCTGATTGTAAAAGAATTTAGTATGTAGCTCAAATTTAATTATTAGCCATTTTATAGTAGGCAAACTATTACTTTTAGTTGCTGAACAGGAATTTAGCAGTGTAAAGAAATGCCCTTCTCCTACTTCATACCCAGGGCCTCACAAATTTTGCATAAACATAAAGTCGGCCATCTAATTGTACAATTTTCTTATTGATTATGTAGTGTCTATGTGGTTTGAGGTCCTGTCTGATGGATATTAAAGTGTTTATAAAGGCTGAAGGTTTTCTACCATCATGCATTCTATGCATGAAGGTAAAAAACTTTCTCTGTGTAGCAGCCCCCTCCCCCCAGCCCCCCGTAATACCTATCCGAGCCCGATCTTCCCTGAGCTCTCCCTCCTCACTGGCTAAGACAGCAGCAGGAGCCATTGGCTCCCACTGCTGTCAATTATCGCCAATGAGGATAGAGAGGGGTGGGGCCAAGACACAACTGTGTGTGTGAATGGACACACAGAGCCGCAGCTCAAGAGCAAGCCTTCTAGGGTGCCCCCATTGCAAGCTGCTTGTTCTGGGGGCACTTGGCAGGAAGGAAGGGTCACTGTTATTTGTAGAATGTGAATATATATATTAAACCCAAAGCTATGAGTGCAATATATTGCAGCTTACCAATCATTAGATGTGGCGGCTGCATTCGTTTTTTTAGACTTCTCTCACTCACTGTTTTTAATTGGTGATCTGGCCAGTAACACACCTCCTCTATTAGAATGTCCCAACTCTGCATGAATGAGCACACAGGGCAGATTTGGACAGCAACATTGCTAGTCTGGGGGGAGGGGAGTGTTAGATGTAAAAGAAGATTTAAATGCACTAACAAATTGAAGACAAACTCCAGCTCACACTTTAGAACCATTTAAAGCAACTTTTTCCTTTTACGACAAACTTTTTACATAAATAAATAAAAGCTGATCTTTGAATGCATGCCTGCCTGTGGTGAATGGTTTGTCTCATCCCTGTAACTGATATATTTGCTGTTCTTTTGAAAAACAGATTTACTGGCCAGATCACCAGATGAAAATAAAAGAAAGCAAGCCTAAAAAAAAAAACAATTGCAGCCATCACATCTACAAAATTGGCTGCAATATAATACATGTTTGCTTTTGGTTTTAGTACCCCTTTAATAAACCTCTTGAAATATTTACATTTTTTGTGACTGTCTTATTATCACTGTGATAAATAAGTTGTGATAATTGAATTGGTCCATTCAGAAGCAACTTCATAGCAGCCAAAATATACACGTACACCAATTGTACTTTAGATAGTATAATAGAAATACTTACCAATATATTCTATTGCCTCCATAAACCAGGAGCTAATGTCAGCTTTATGGTTGTCTTCCACTGGAATACATTTATACTGGAAATGACCTTCAAAATGGTTTGGACAATCGGAAGATACGTTCAGTAACGCTGTGATACCTAAGGCATCCAACATGTCTCTTCGGGCAGCATGATAAGCACTACCAAGGTAAAGGAAGGGAAGGATGTCCACTGGACCACCCTGTTCCAAAAGGAAATACAAAACAATTGTTTCTTAGTATGGAGGAGGAAACACACTAGATATGCATAAGAATATTTCAACAAATTTCTCAGTTAAGCTAAACAGACCACCCAAACATGGGGTTCCCTACTGTTAAAAACATCTAACATACAACATGCTCTAATCTTGTCAATTTCCTTACTGATGCCTACATGTTCAAAGAAATTTGGATCCATTAGTGATATTGGACAGGCCATCTAGTTTTGACATGAGAGCAATTAAACACATTACAAAGAAAAGAACTCCATGTGCTAATTGTAATAATAACATCTTTTTCACCTAAGGCCTCATACACACGGGCGGTTTTTACAGCTCTCCACATTATTCAATTGCCCCATAAAAACGCAGACGTTTTTGAGCTGTAGAGGGCGCTGGCGTTAGTGAGCTGTAAATAGAACGCAGAACCAGCGCGTTCCAAGGCTGTAGCATTTTGGCATTTTTGACGCTGAGCCGGCAAACGCCGTACCGACGTTAATCAGTGTTTTTGACGCCGGCGTTTTCAGGTTAAAAAATAGCAGAGGAATGTATTATTTTAAAAAACGCCGACGCTCACTAACGCGCATTAATGCTCATTAACGTCGATGCAAACGCTGAACAAAAGCAGATTTTACCTGGGCCCGACGTTTTGCTTATTTTTTTTCCATACGCCCATGTGTATGAGGCCTAACAGTAAAAAAGGTAATTTTTGCTGCCTATAAACGCAATAACACTCCCCCTATTTCACAACAACCATGTGATTTTTTAAAAAATGTTATTAGGCCTATACACACCTGTGCAGTATGGTTTAGGTGCCTTGCATTATAGATGCGTTACCAGCTGCGCTGAACTATATAAAATGTGGATCAAAGATGCAACAAGCAGGATTTTTTCTAATGCAACCTAAAGCACACAGTTGTAAATGGGGCCTATAGTAAACTAAAAGTGTATTTAAACACAAGAACAAAAAAGTTTCCCGACGCAGAGTCAGAACTGAATCAAAAACAGTTAAAAGTAAATAATCAATTAGTCTATAGATTGTCCATATAGAGTCCGTTATTGCACATGGGGAATATATATACACATGTATCTATGTGTATATGTGGAACATAGAAGGCAGTACAGTCAGCTGTGTGTCATGATAAAAAGGGGGAAGAGAAGGGAAGCGCCACCTCACTATATTGTATCTATTCAGGAGCAAGGTTGTCACCCTAGAACAGAAAGTATGTAACGACTACAGAACTCCTTCATTTCTCCCCAACATTTGGGGGGAGGGCGTGTTATGTAGTTCAGGTTTTATTGCAAGACAGGCACTATGTACAGAAAGTTATTTGCTAACTGGCAGGATCAATAAGTGTATCTCAAGAGTACATTTAACAGGCCAAAAGAGGGCAAATAAAAGTTCATTGGGTTTACATGCACTTTAAAGTAGTTGTAAAGCCTCAAGGTTTGCATGAGTGCAGAAGCTCCCCTGGGTCTCTTCCTCCTCATTGGCTGAGACAGCAGCGGGAGCCATTATAAATCACAGCCAGTAAGCCAAAGAGGAAAGAGTGGGGGCAGGGCTGAACTGCGCTCCGTATGTGAATGGACACACAGAGCAGCGGCTTGCGAGCGAGCCTGCTTGGGTGCCCCCATAGCCTGCTGCTGGCTATGGGGGCACTTGGCAGGAGGGTGGAGCCAGGAGCACTGTCGGTTGACCTGAGAAGAGGATGTTTGGGGCTGCTCTGTGCAAAACCACCGCACAGAGCAGGTAAGTATGATGTGTTTGTTATTTTTTTTTTAAAAAAACCCTACCTTTAATATCACTTAGATTTCAGAATGTGCTATTACAAAATATAATACCTGCTGCATTAACACTGCCATCACTAAATTTGTATTTTTCACCAGTCAGAAACTTGTGGAAAGTCAGCTCTACATTACTTAAAGCTGAATTCCAGGAATTCAGCAAATTTGTAAAAAGTGCAGGCATACTAGGAGTTAAGTCCAACGGAGGTGCAGGTCACCTTATCTCTTTGATTTACATCTGGCAGGTTTACTGTGCTCCAGGAAGATAGCTTCCAGAGATGGATGCTCTAGTCTCAGCTTCTTCAAGTGCAGAGTCAATGCAGATGCTATGCCCGCCCCTGCCCTTCTTCTGCCCACTCACACTTTGTGTTATCTGAAATCATTCACAAAAGACAAAGGCTTCTGTGAATGGGCAGCAGAGGGGAGGGGGTCAGAAGAGCGGCCACTGACAGCTCCAGGTCTCCCAATCATGTTATCACCCCGACAGCTAATCAGGGTAACAGATATTAGTTGGCAAACTTCCCGCCTAGAGGTTCAAATTAACTTTTTTTTTTCAAATGTTTCCCTATTTTTATATATAATAAAAATAAAAACTCTGCACACTGTTTATTAACTGCTTCCCGACCGCGCGCCGTGTATTCACGGCGGCAGTCGGGGAGCTGGGTGCGAATCGCCGTAAATATACGGCGATTCGCATTTTGGCCACCAGGGGGCGCGCGCGCCGCACTCCCGAGGAGTGTGCCCGCGGCTCGGGCGGACCTGATGTCCCCCGGCGAGCCGCGATGAGAGGCTACAGGGAAAAGAAGGGGAACCGCCGATGTAAACACGGCGGTTCCCCGCCCTGTCAGTGGGGCATGGGTGATCTACTGATCCCTGTCACTGGGATCAGTTAGATCTCTCATGCCCATGTTAGCCCAACCCCCCCACAGTTAGAACACACCCAGGGAACATAGTTAACCCCTAGCTCTCCCCCCCAGGTTAACCCCTTCACTGCCAATGACATTTACACAGTAATCAGTGGACATTTAAATTTCTGATCGCTGAATAAATGTCATTGGTCCCAAAAATGTGTCAAAAATGTCCGACATGTCCGCTGAAATATCGCAGTACCGCTAAAAATCGCAGATCGCCGCCATTACTAGTAAAAAATAAAAAAAAAATAAAAACCCCAGAAATGAATTCTCATCATCCGTAAACGCGGCCACTTTTGCGCAAACCAATCAAACGCCGATTGCGATTTTTTTTATCGCAAATATGAGGAAGAATATAAATCGGCCAAAAACGGTGAAAAAAAATGTTTTTTTATATTTTTTTTTTGGATTTGAATTTTAGCAAAAAGTAACAAATTTGGGTTTTTTTGCAAAATGGTCGCTCTTCTTTTGTTTATAGCGGCGATCAGAAATGACGCAGAGGTGATCAAATACCACCAAAAGAAAGCTCTATTTGTGGGAAAAAAAGGACGCAAATTTTGTTTGGGTACAACGTCGCACGACCGCGCAATTGTCAGTTAAAGCGACGCAGTGCCGAATCGCAAAAAGTGCTCTGGTCCTAAAGCTGCAAAACCTTCCGGGGCTGAAGTGGTTAAAACAAAATACGAGCCTAATTAGTCTTTAAAAGACACAATGGAAGATTAATTTAGACAGGCAAATTATTCAGTAGTTAAGATGGCCATACACTGTTCCTGATGAACCAGCTGAAATTTGATCAGCGAGTGCCCGGTTGGCCTCCTCCAGTCCAACATCCCATCTATTGAAAAACCAAATGAACCAGGGAAACAATTGCCAGCATCCATTCAGATGCAGCCGCTGTTCGGGTATTTTGATAGCCAGCCCCAGTGGGCTTTATGCAGAACTCTTTAGGTCAGTGGTTCTCAACTCCAGTCCTCAGGACCCACCAACAGGCCAGATTTTAAGTATTACCTTGGGGAGATGCAGACTAGAATACTGCAATCACTGAGCAGCAAATGATATCACCTGTGATGCATTTCAGTTATCCTGCAAACTTGGCCTGTTAGTGGGTCCCGAGGACCGGAGTTGAGAACCACTGGTTTAAGTATTTGATTTTAGCGCAGCATTTTTTTATATGTTTATTTTTTACTGTTTAATTTGGTTTGAGCGTGCAGCCTTCAATGACTTCTGGTCATGAACGTGTTGCTGTCGAATTCCTCATATCTCCATTCAGAACCTGTAACCCTAATCCTTTAACACAAACAAGCATGCCATATCCTTAGCATAAATTGGTTCAGGAAACATTTTTTGAACAAAACAAAATATACATGGCCCTTTACCTGATCATGAAGTGGTGTTGCACAGGAACTGTAGCCTGTTTCAGCAGGCTCTAAGCTGGCAGGCAGGGAAATACTGTTTATAGATCTTGTCTTTGCACAGAATTCTGGGTACTCCGAGTGAAATCTTTCATAACCTCCTGCAGCGAAAAGAAAAAAAAATGGTGAAAATCCTTTGCAGCTGCAAATCCAAATGTAATCCGCTAGGTTTGAACACATTCTGCAGACAAAATAAAACACTGAAAAGCAAATGTTATCAAATAATATTATAGGGATCGCCTTAGTCCTACGCACTTAGGACTTTTGCACAGCCCAGAATGAAACAAACGTGGCTTTTTTTTTTTTTTACATATATACAAAATATCCTAAAACATTGGCACAGCATTTGAGTGTATTACAAAAATAGATTGTTTTCCATTTTCAGAATACACCCATACACCATACAAGCGTTTACGGATTTATGGGCAGCTGTAGGTGGCACCTCCCAGGCAGGGAAGATATGGGTTTATGTAGCATATTTGTGAGAGCTCCTGTATTATCAGTTTCACAATAGCTACAGTGTTATCCCAGACCTATTCATACTCAGAAATTCACATGCAAATGTATAAAAGGCGATATTAAATATTTATAATATACATCTATAAAACACCAGTAAAATATAGTGATTACATGGGGCACTGCTATTTGCACTCACAATTACCATTTCTAATTGCATTTCAAGTATAGTGCGGGATAAGTGTATCGATCAGGGAACCAGTTCAGTTTTTTCTTTACTTATCCTCTTCTTTTTTTTTTTTTTTTTTTTTTTTAGAAGGTCAGCAAGCAATTGCAGCCTCCATACTTCCTAAGAACCCTCTAACCCCAAACCTGCAAGAGTCTAGGTGTTTTCATCATGCACATTTCTATTTTTTTTTTTTTTTAAAAAAAGGTTAATCTCACAAACAATCGTAATGTTTTCCATGATTCGATTGCTATATTTGCAAACATTATCTTGAAAAGCAGACATTGTCAAGCTCGCTGAGAGCTGTTATTTACACTACAGCTGTCTGAAAAAAGAACGCCGGCCTAATTAAAAAGAAAGACACTGTAGATGTAATCCAAATCTCTAAGATCTCATAAAAGCTTTATTGTGTTCATTTTTTTTTTAACTACAGCTTTCATTAAAAGAATGAATACCTGGTGATCCCACCTTGAAGGCATTGTCTGCTAATGGGGGGCAGCACCCTGTTCCTGCACTGTCTCCCCGTTGTATGTGCTTCAGTCAGGGAGTATTGACGACGCACATAGGACAGGCAGACATGAGATGCTACTGTCACTCTACATCAAGGATATAGACAGAATTGTCAGGAAGAGGCTGCAGGGAAACAGCTGCACAGAGATGCAACAAAGGATAAAAATAGTAGAAAAAAAAAAAATAGGAGCCCTTTACATTACAGTGCTTTATCAAACTAAGACCCCATACACACTATGCAATGTTTGTTGTCAGATTTACCAAAACCATATAGTGCAAGGGCCTGCCTGATTGCATACAAATTGAAACTCCTAAGGTTTGACCTCATATTATATGGTTTTGGTAAATCTAAAGGAAATTGGATAGTGTGTATCCAGCTTAAAGCTCTCCATAACCAGGTCATGTGACAGGTTTCCACTCTAGAATCCCCCCCATTTAATGAAATAAATGGGGCAATGCTTGGTTCTAAAATACGTGGAGTGCTTTATTATTAAGGTGGGCCTTCACTTCAGAAATGTCCTCTTTCTCCCAGAAACCCCTTCTGCCCACTTTAAAAAATGTTTAGGTTTGGCCATTCTTGCCTCCTAGGATACCCCCATCACATATGCCTGGAGGCTGCAGCAGCAGGAACCCATAGGCATCGGGGGCTTGGCTGCCTGAACCCAGAAAAAAACTGCCATTGCTCGATGTCAGAGAAGATGGAAGTGTGTGACCTCATTTACTGCGCTCTGGGGATAATTTCCTAGCAAAGTGCATTTTCCTTGTAAAGCAACCAGTCTATTTGCCTTTAGTAAATCCACCCTCATGACTCTGAGGCAGGCACTGTACACCTCAGTTGAACATGCAGGAATGCAAGATGCGTAATATCAGTTACACAGTAAAGAGC
>BLSH010137470.1:606332-617768 GCA_018402905.1 Glandirana rugosa
TGGAAGTCTCCAGATCACCACAGGTACAAAATTACCTAGTCCCGACAAAACCCCCTTTTTCCCCCTGGATGCGTTATAAACCACCCACGAGTATTTCAATACCGGTTAACCATATACACGACAACAGCCCACAATTTTCTCTTCAAAATAAAAAAAAAGTTTTAGTATGAATGGATCCATCTACGTCGTAACCAGGCTACAACGTAGACAGGGGGTGACCGAGATTCCGACTATTTGTTCACTAGTTTCTGACTACTAGCAAACCATGAGTCTCGATGCACTCGTCTCTCGGCCACTGACAGTCAGTCTCCGAGAGACGAGGGGGAGGGGGTCTCACGACCCGACACCTCCCCTACCCTTACCGACCGGTAGCCATTCCCATCCCCTCCACAGCCCAGCACTCTGGGGGAGGGGGAGCAGAGAGCCTCTGACTGACAGTCACCGGCTCTCTGCTCACGTAGCTCTGAGTACCAAACGATCAGCAGTCTTTGATCACTTGTTTATCAGCCTTAGAGCCAGCGGGGGACAGATGCAACATCGGACCAATGCTGCATCTACCTAGGTAAGTATGATTTTGAAAAAAAAAAAAACTTCTCTTTTAACACCCGACAACAGCACATATACAAATTGGCCATAACTTTATGAGCACCCACCAAATATTGAGTAGGTCCCCCTTTTTCCCCCAAAACAGCCCTGATCCATTAAAACATGGACACCACTAGACCTCTGAAGGTATGCTGTAGTATCTGGCAGCAAGCAGTCAGTAGCAGGCCCTTTAAAGCGCATCCCCCATCCATCCATGTCTCCATGCTTTATTTTGTTGAGAAATTACTTTGTAAAACACCCACCTAGCATTTCTGGCCATGGCCATCTTGAGTAAAAATCATGGTAAAATCCCGTGACTTTCTGCCTGGTAATGACACGCTCAGGTACGAATGCAGTCTAATGCCCCGTATACACGATCCAAAAATCGGGCAACAGATCGTCTGTTTTTTTTTGCATGCTAATCTCAGATCAAATCGGAAGAGTGTACTAAAGTCATGAAAATTCTCGTACGACAGAATAAAAAATCAGAAGTGATGTCATGTGTTGTAGTGTATTTGTATTGTATTTTCCAACGACAACTGTACTGATTAAACGAAAATCTTACAATGTGTTATCATGCGATCATGCATGTCCGATCGAATAATGTCATGATCGGCTCTCCTAAGCTGTGTACTAACGATCCGATTACCGTACGATTGCATCGTAAGCGGTATTTTTTTCGTCTGATTTTCGGATTGTGTGTACGAGCCATTAGGGTCATCATTCACGTTACAATCTGACCATACAATCAGCTTTAGAATTACCAAAACTATGTATGTAACATGAGGACCTACCAAATATATTCCATGAATTTAGATTTCATTCTGCCAGGCCTTTGCATTACATAGTTGTTGGTAGATCTAAAGGATATTGTATAGCCAGATTGTAATGTGTGTAGTGAGTTTTAGACCCCTGATGTCTTTTCTGCTCTCTATAGAAGCTAATAGTACATGCTCCATTAGCTTCTTCCCTGGCCACAGTAGCCTGGGAAAGTGTCAGACAATCCCAAAAGTGATGTAATACCTGTGTTCATTCAGCAAAGGGGAGATCAGCAAATGGTTGGTCATTAATCCCTCTCCATTTCACCTGCCAAGCCTGTCCCAGGCCCACAGAAGAGACAGTGGAGCCTGGGATACATGGTGGGGAGGTGGTACCTTCAGAGGGATGTGGAAGTGATCAGGCACTTTTACATTTCTTCCACCAGAAAGCCCATTACCTCCAGAACACATTGAAACACAACACAGCTGCTACAACAGCCAGGGGTGTGTTTAAATTCCCAAAATGGTGCCGGTTGACAAATGGTTAAAGGTGACTTAACCCTTTAATTTACAACTGTACACGACCCCTGTAACTCCGAGGCAGAGAAATATGGCCGGTTTTTACAGTGCACAGCCATAAGCCTCTGTGCATGGATGAATGGCACCACATTGCACCAACATACATAAGTTGTAAACCGGACTAGCAGATAAGGATTTTGTCATAAGCCACTCAACTTGACAGGTATATATATCTTCTTTAGGCTTGATTCACACCTATGAGGTTTGCTTTTGATCCGTTTCTGCGGTTCTGAGTTTTTGCGATGCATTTTTGCACACCCGTTTTTTACATATTTTTGTATGCATTATGAATTTTTATGCTTTTTTTTCGGCCAATTTGCTGTTGTGGGGATTAAAAAGCACAAAGCCCACATCGTGGCAAAAAAGCATTACATGTTTTTCTGCAGCTTCTCAATTGAAGTCTATTGAACCAAAAACGCCCCATTTTGCTTTTAAAAAAAGTCCCTGACTCTTTTCAAAAACTCAGCGGCTGAAAAAAAGCATAGATGTGAACGTGTCCCATAGGAAACTGTGTTAAATGGACTGTAGTGCATTTCTGCAAAAAGCAATAAAAAAATGCATAGGTGTGAACTGAGCCTAAGGTTATAAAGCTATGCCATAGATTACACATGGGAAAACACATAATGCTGTGTTAATGCTAGTTACATACTAGCATCATATCCTAGTTCCAATTTAATACACAGAAAGAACTCTTTGTATAGGCTAGGGGTTGTAGCCAAATATTATCTTGTAATGACAGGATACAGAAAAAGAGGAAACCGTTTCTAGAATTTGCATTTTTTACTCTTATCTTTCTGTGCGCAGTGTGAATTATGACACAGTCAGTTAAAATAGTTTGCATGTTATTTTGTTGATTAAAAAAAAGAAAACACAGTAGTCATTGTCCAGAAATAGAGCCTACATACAGTATAGTAGATCATGAATTATGTCTCATCATATGTATTAGGGAGTGGCGCTCATGCAAAATGAAACATCAATGAATCTACATACTATAATGTGTTTAGTGGCTTTGGTACATAAAATTTGGTTATCTGTTTGGCTTCACAATACCATATTAGGTAAACAGTTAGATCGATTTGCATGAATTGACAGTTTATGATGGGTCATTTCTCCCATTTAGGCACTATATGTTACGTTTTTTATGTAGTCATTGTGAGGCTTTCATGAATCATTGTTCCATGTGATGGCCCCAACTGGCTATTTGTAACTGTATCTTAGTGGTCACTGCAAAAATTTAGCTTGCCGTAGATGATTTGTTTTTTTGTTTTCGTTTAGCCAGCGGGCTTAATGAAAAAAAAAACCTAACGTATTATTTCATTTGCACAAATGAGGTGGATAGAGGAATCCTCCTCGCTGGGACATTGTATTCTGACAGCAGGACTTTTCACTGTCAGAATACACTGATCAGTGGCTGCAGCTGGATGATTGAGAACGATTTTCCTGTTTGACATAAGTCGATCTAACAATTGATTTCTGTTAAACAGGCAGAGCCACACATGAATCTAAATTCAGCCGATCCCTGTTGACCTGACCAAATTTTGATCCATCTATGGCCAGCTTAACACATATGCTAATGACACTGAGGCTGTATCCACACTTGGGCTGTATATCTTTGGTCATTCTTAAGCCTCGTACACACGGGACGATGATCGTACGTATGATCGTCGCAAATCGTATGTTGCATAATGTAACTTGCATACTGACTGCACAACACGATCGTACAACCACTGAAGAACGTTCAGGTGCATGTAATTAGCATCCGGCTGTTCCTGACTTCTGAGCATGCGTGTTTTGCACAATACAACTTGTTGTACCAACTTCTCTGTACACATGATACAACGGTCGTATGAGAGCTTGTTGGTACGACCAAGTTTTCTAGTCTGCTCATACAACTCCATTGTACGACCGTCGTATGTTTGACTGTTCTAATCACGCATACGAACGATCAATGTCGCATACAACGGTCGTTAGTACGACCTGCTGTATACGATCGTCGTCCCGTGTGTACGAGGCTTTACGGGTTTTTTTTTTTCATTTTAAGTGTTTACACAGACATTTTATTTTATGTTTTTGTAGGCATTTTTGCTTGAACATTTTTTTTATTATTTTTAGCCAATGGAAAGCAAGTTCTAAACTAGGGAAACAAGGGAGGAAAAAAATGATAAGCTTGTTTTCACTCATTTTTTCAGGCATTCCCATTAAAGTCCACTGGGGCCAAAAATGCATGAGGCTTCAGTCCACATTCAAACCAAGTAACTTATAATGAATATGCACATTATCAATGGCCTGCCCTACAAATGAGAAACACAGCTAAGAAGCACACTTATCTTTTTGAGATTTGTGCATTTTGCTGCACATTCTCACACTACACAAGTGTAAAGACTTGCTGAAGTTTTTAGTGTAAAGTGATTGTAAAGGCAGAACGTTTTTTATCTTAATGCATTCTATGCATTAAGATAAAAAGCCCTCTGTGTGCAGCAGCTCCTCTAATACTTACCTGAGCCCCATCTCAATCTAGCAATGTTGTAGGAGTGTCTCGGCTGCCCGGGATTCCCCTCCTCATTGACTGAGACAGCAGTGCGGTGCCTTTGGCGATGTCACCGCCGAGGCATGATGGGGCGGTGACACAATAAGGGGGTGGGGCCTCCGGATGATGTCAGCAGGTGGACCCGTCCCCATGCCAATATAAGTCAATGCACAGCGTGAAGACACCATTTGTCCGGGAGATCACGTTGTGTCAACATGGGAAGAAGACGGCGGAGAAGACCCGGCAAAAGAGCAGAAGAAAGAAGACGGCGGAGGAGAGAGAATAGCCGGAGAGGGAGAAGACAATGGAGCTGATTTTAAAAAAATACTTTAAAAACCTGTGTAGTGTGTTTATTTTTGACATTTTCCTTTTAGGTGAATGAGTAGGGGTATAATGTACCCCATACTCATTCACATAGGGTGGGGGGCTGTGATCTGGGGGCCCCCTTGTTAAATGGGACTTCCAAATTCCGATAAGCCCCCCGCCCAGAGACCCCGACAACCAATGGCCAGGGTTGTCAGGAAGAGGCCCTTGTCCTCATCAACATGGGGACAAGGTGCTTTGGGGTGGGGGGCACAGTGCCGCCCCTGCCCCAAAGCACCCACCTCCCCATGTGGAGGGCGTGCTCGGATAAGGGTCTGGTATGGATTTAGGGGGGACCCCAAGCCATTTTTTTTGGCATGGGGGGTTCCCCCTTAAAATCCATACTGGACCGAAGGGTCTTGTATCTCTTGGGGGGACCCCATGCAATTTTTTTTTCATTTTTGCGGGGGGGTTCCCCTTCAAGATCCTCAGCACACAAGTCGCACTGCAAGTCGGATCATCATGATCCGACTTCTGGTGCGACTTCTATTCAAATCAATGGGCTCCCATAGGGAACCATTGATTTTGAATAGAGGCAGAGAAACACAGCTGAAAGCTAGCACGTAGAAATGTGCATTGACGTCAATGCATTACGCTAATAAAATTGCGTTTTTAACGCAGCTTGTTTTTCATAACACCCTTGTGTATGTAGTCTATGGCCTCGTACACACAGGACGACGATCGCATACAACAGGTCGTACTAACGACCGTTGTATGCGAAATCGATAGTTCGTATGCACGATTAGAACAGCCGACATACAACGGTCATACAAGGGAAGTTGTATGAGCAGGCTAGAAAACTTGGTCGTACCAACAAGCGGTCATACAAGTTGTATTGTGCAAAACACGCATGCTCCAAAGTCAGGAACGCTGGATGCTAATTACATGCACCTGAACGTTCTTTCTGTGGTTGTACGATCGTGTAGTGCAGTCAGTATGCAATTTGCATTATCCAACATACGATTTCAGACGATCGTAAGTACGATCGTCATCCCGTGTGTACGAGGCTTTAATCTCCACCACAGTTTTGCGTGCAAAAAATGCATGGTTTGGTCTATATTTCCATTGCACACATTCCAGGATCAGAAGGCTTATCTGTAGCAGGTGCTGTAGCGATTGCCAGCTGGACACTGAATATAATACAGATCAATGCACATATTCGCCAGCACACCATGGATCAAATGCCGCCCAAAGCTTTTATTGCAGAGAAATCACATCACAAAAGAACAAGTGCAGCGTTTCGGAGCCACACAGAACCCCTTCGTCAGGCATGTGCCTTTGAAGATCCATGGTGTGCTGGCAAATATGTGCATTGATCAAAAAAAGCACAGCACACAAGACAAAATGCGCTGTTAAAAATGTAGAAAGCTAAAAAAGATACTTGAGCTTGTTTGCTGCCTTTTGTCACGTGTAATGCAGCTCATTAAAATGAAAGGGCTATCGTGTTAGCGACACAGGTAAACACGCATATGCGTGAAATGCTACATAGTGTGAATAGGGGCTGAAAGAAGCTGATGTACTTTTTTTGCTAAAAGCTTCAAGCAACACTACACTCAGGTACAATTGGAAACCATAGAATTTAGAATGTTGAGTGTTTTGGAACTTCAATCTATAAAACACAGATGTGAATGGGGTCTAATAGCACTATGAATGTGTCCAGATCTGTTTAGTTAAACATTAACAATAATTTGTTGAACAGTGAACATTTTGGCAGGAATACGTATTGCACAACAATGCCTACAAATTACACCAGTCAGGAGTTTTTAATGTACAACATAGTGTATACAGTGCAACAGTCAAATACATACAGTATAACATACAATATGTTGTGTTGCCAGAAAAATTGCATTCTTGAGGTGCTTGAATGTAAAATGGGAATGCAGAACCTCAAGTTGATCTGAGCTTCAATTATATTTATTAATTGAACATAAATAGTATGTAAAGCTACAAGCAGACACTGACTAGAGGAGGGGGTATTTTAACTTGGGCATGCGCGCACCCTTATTGGTGGTTTGGATAATTTTTTGGATTGTATTTTGCACAACTATGATGGCACTTATTGGTTTGGTGTCACTACATGCATGTTCAATTGATAATATTCATTGATCATTTATCAATGTCACTCTATGTTTATTTTTTGGCACATGATTATCAATTTATATCACAGAATATATGAATTGTCATTGTTTTGATTATTTATTTATTTATTTATGTACAATCTTTCATTTATGATATTCTACACCTATTCATGCATTTGGTAGAGGGTTTGCATATATATTTGATTTCACATACATTTTTACATGTTGGATTGGATTGGTTGGATTTATAGGTTCACTACAAGCGCCCTCTATATTTCATTATTAATTTAGTGGTTTCACACTAGTTGGGTGGCAGCATTCAAGAAAGGAAGGGTGACCCCTAAAAGTCGCACATCCAGGGTGTCCTACTACAATGAATGCAGTGGCAACCTCAGTCTGGACTCCAACCAAGCCACGCCCCAATGCATTTCACCCCACCCCCGGAGCTTAGTCATGGGTAGCAGCATTCACTAGATCGACTTGAGATTTGTTAGATGTTAATTTATTGTGATATCGTGGCGCACAGGTTTATTAAATATTAGGCGTACACCCTTACCTTTTCAACACAGAGGAACCGTTGAAATAATTCTCCGGTCTCAGGAAACCCCTGCTAAAAATTAAAAATCTACAACTCATGATACATTAGTGTGATGGTCAGTGGGAAGAATACTCCTTACACTTATGGTCATTGAAAAGAATTACCCCTTACAGATAGATAAAAATGAGAACTCTACAACTCATGATACATTAGTGTGATGGTCAATGGGAAGAATGCTCCTTACACTTGTGGTCATTGGGAAGAATTACCCCCTTACAGATAGCTAAAAAGATCAATGGTATCATTGGGAATTTATCTGAGAGGTAGAAATTGACCATTGCTCAAGGAACCCCTAGCAACCTCTGGAGGAACCCTGGTTGAGAAACCCTGGTTTGGCACTTCAAACAGCTTGGCCATACACAGCACATGGTTAAAGAATGGATGGAGGGAAAGGAGCACACAAGGAGGAAAGTCAAAGCTGAACATGTGTCAGCAGGCTGTGAATTTGACACAGTAATGGACAGTCTTGAAAAACTGTATGGGATTAAGATCTGAAACTGTGTATGACCCACATATTTTACAGACGCTAACAGATCTTTTTGCACATGGACATTACCATCTAACAATTAAGCAGTTCACATAGTAGTAATTGGTTTGCCTAGATGGAAAAAAAGACCTAGATCTAGACTTACAGGAAAGCACAAAGAGAGATAAAGTAGAATAGGTCACAGGATCAAAATCAGTCAGGCCCATAATACAAAGTTTAGTTTACCAGAGACAAAAGTATGAAGAAAGAATATATTCTGTGAAAGAATTGCAACATTGAAGCATGCAAACAGGACAACTCACCATTGAGATATGTTAACTTTGTCCTTATTTTAATCAGAGCCAGAGTAAAAAAAAAACCACAACGTTGGAGTTTGCAACATGAGCTGGCTTTAGCTGCAGAAACACAACTGTCATCGGGACAAGCTGTCAAATTACAAGCATTACCAAAGCTTACGCCTTACACCAAAACAAAAGATACTGTTTGTAATCAATATGGAAGGTAAAGAATCAGGTAACTAGCTGTCACCTCTGAAGCCCAGTACACATGTACCAAGATTCGGCTAGTTCAGCAGGAAAAGGCCAGATTTTGGTACCTGTGTACCGCTGCCTGTTCAACAGAAGCCAGTCCAACAATCGATTTCTGTCGAAGGTCATGCTGGAAAACCAGTATTTGATCAAAGTATGCAGCCAATGGCTGCAGCGCCGATCAGTGTATTCTGACGGTGGGGGGATCAGTAGAACAGCAGGAGACAAGCCTGCACACACATTGCTTTTGTTGATGTGGGTGTAGCTGCTGGTAATAACAAGTTCTTCCCTAATAGTACAAAGGCTGCCAACCACCACGAGCACCAGTCTGTACACACCGGCTCTAATAACTCAGTCTAGGGGATGTCTTTTTGAAATGTATTGCTTGCAGAACTTTAAACAGAAGAGGGGTTAGGGCATGGGATACTTCAAAATGCTGCACAGTAACTAGGAGTATACTCTTTTCAAGGGCTACACTGGAGGATTCTGCTGAGGATGGGGGAATGGCCAGTAATCTGAGACCTTATGAGAGCTGTCTCAGTCCAAGCTAGCTCTGGCACTTATATACCAAACACACACAGTCACCAGGAATCAACTCGGGGTCATTACTCACAAGTCCCCAGAACAGCTGCATGCCTTACAGCTTCCTCCAGACATGGCGCAGAGTGGGGGATAATCCTTCTCCGGACCGGATCCCTATGGTGAAGTCTCACAGCTTGCTCTTAAAAAAGAACACTTCAGGCCCTCAGCCATGACACTGCTGAGGCCTCAGAAACAGCTACACAGTCCACAGGCTGCTTCGCAGGGGAAGCTGCCCCCCGCCCCAAGGGCTTGGAGCCCTCCTGCGTGGAGAGAACAATCCCTCCAGTGCTTTAGTCTATTTATCACCTGCCCAGCCACCTTCTGCATGCTCCTCTCCAGGGATTGGCCAGGCCATGAAAAATATTCAGGCTGGTCCTTTGAATTTCCCTCCATACCTCCCTATGTGCTGGAAGCTCTTCCAGAAGCAGGGGGAAGCAATCAAAATCCCAGCCTGTGAAACTCTGAACAGACCAGAGCAAACCATCACTGCTCCTTTGACTTCAGAATTTGCCTAGCACCCTACACTGGGAAGGTGCTACACAGGGATCTGTCAGTTTTTTCCGTTCAACCCGCTGATTGAAAAAAAAAACAATATAAATGTATGTATACCCAGCTTAAGTGAGACTAAACCAGATCACAGCTGGGCCTATTTGCACATGCACTGGAAGATACATAATTGTTTACTGTACAGTCATCAATTTGAATTTCAAGGGCAGCTATCAGGGTATAATTTTGTCTGTCAGGATGGGAATCCTTTATCCTAAGAAGAGAGAAAACTGAATGTAGTAGCAAGAATTAGGATTTCATTTGTAAGTCACTTATATAAAGTCCATTTAACTCTACTAGTCCTTTAACCCATTCAGATCTGTGCTATAGCCAAAGTACGGCTCCAGCGCGGATCTGAATTGCTGGGTGGACGTCCTGGCCATGTACGCGCACGCAGATCGCCGCCATTACCAGTAAAAAATAAATAAATAATAAAAACGCCATAAATGAATTCCCAGTTTGTAGATGCGATAACTTTTGCGCAAACCAATCAATATACGCCTATTGCGATTTTTTTTTACCAAAAATATGTAGAAGAATATATATCAGCCAAAACTGTTGAATATTTTTTTTTTGGATATTTATTATAGCAAAAAGGAAAAAAATATAATTTTTTTTTTCAAAATCATCGCTCTTTGTTTGTTTATAGCGGCGATCAGAAAAGAAGCAGAGGTGATCAAATACCACCAAAAGAAAGCTCTATTTGTGGGAAAAAAATGATATAAATTTAGTTTGGGTTCAGCATTGCACGTCTGCACAATTGTCATTCAAAATGTGACATCGCTGAAAGCAAAAAATTGGTCTGGGCAGGAGGGGGGTTAAGTGCCCCAGGAAGTGGTTAAATACTACCCAGTCCACAGGTTGACAATGCTGATGTCCAAGGGTGGCTATGCTGCTCTTCCATAGCTATAGAGTTGATGCTTGTGTAATGCAAAGGGTGCAAAGGTCAGGAGTAATTAACCCAAAGAGTGCTGTTTTTAGGATTATCTAATACACAAAATGCAAGAGTCAAGTTTGTGTAGCACATCTTGTGCAGGGGTCACCAGAATGTAAAATTATCCCTGCAAGAAATACTTTCCTCCACTTTTCCCTCTCAACAAAAATCTCTTCTCCTCCCCCCTAAAAAAACATTCATCACTAATCTATATCCCCTTCCCTCCTCACCATCACAAATTCCCTATGCAGGCCAAAATTATCCCCATACAAAAATCCAGATTCCCCCTTCTCCAGGTATAAATTCCACTCTGCTGAAAACCCCCTCCCAGCACAAAATCTTCCCTCTTAGCACAAATCCTCTGCACCCCCCCCCAATCATGTTTACATCACTCTCCCAGCACAAATCCTCTTTTCCCCATCACAAGTTTTCTTCCCCACTCCATGAACAAATCCTCTCCCCAACAGGAGGAAAAGGTGGGCAGTGTCTGTGGTCAGTAGGTAGGATAAATGGCCGGCAGAAAAAAAAATGCCAGAATGCCATGGGTGAAGGTCCGCCCGTAGTCTTTTTTATGATATGATGGCATAGTGTGGCATATTGCAGTCCCAAATTAGTAAGCTCTAATGAGCAGGGCCCTCTGATTCCTCCTGTATTGAATTGTATTGTAACTGTACTGTCTGCCCCCATGTTGTAAAGTGCTGCACAAACTGTTGGCGCTGTATAAATCCTGTATTATAATAATAATACAAAAAGTGCACAGAATAAAATCTGGCCAGAAACCCTGTATGGATATTAGATCTTGCGGGGCCTTGGTTCACACCTTTAATAGACAACCAAATCATAAAACATTGCTTTAAAAGACAGTGTTAGAT
>BLSH010137470.1:624690-636452 GCA_018402905.1 Glandirana rugosa
AGGCGATTAACGTATAGGGACGATAACCTTTACCAGTTCCAAGTACCACATCACTCATTCAATACAAAGGTGGGGAAGTGAAGGGAATCACGAGAGACCCGAACTGTGTTTTTATTGGGTGAAAAGACCTTACCCCGGAATGTCCGAGAGAAGTTTCTGTTTAGTAATGTTTATATCGTTTACACTTACACCTGAACCTATATCCGTCAAAATTTGACAGTCGAGTGTTGTGTCTTAGTACAACGCCGCACGACCGCGCAATTGTCATTCAAAATGCGACAGCGCTGAAACCTGAAAATTGATCTGGGCAGGAGGGGGGTTTAAGTGCCCAGTAAGGAAGTGGTTAAATTACCTCTGCATTCATTTATCACCTCCGTGACCCAGTGTTAAATAAAATTCTGTGTTGTGAGCTGACAGTTTAAAACTGCCTATATCCAAGTCCACATTCACATTTGCTATATTTGTAATGATTTGTCTTTGAAGAGAGCCTGTAAGGCCCCATTCCAGAAAAGTGGGTTATTTTTGTGTCAAGCCCAGAGAGCACTAAGGGAAGTGAAGGGGTGGAAACATAACTTACTCACTACACCATGAACCTTGACCATTTCCAATAGCAGGGATATGCAATTAGCGGACCTCCAGCTGTTGCAGAACTACGAGTCCCATGAGGCATAGCAAGACTCTGACAGCTACAAGCATGACACCCAGAGGCAGAGGCATGATGGGACTTGTAGTTTTGCAACAGCTGGAGGTCCGCTAATTGCATATCCCTGTCCTATACCATCAAGAACTTACAGATGGCACAATTAGGCAGTGCCCCAAGGATTTGTCCTACTGTTTCTTGATTCTCTGAGTGGGGGGGCATCTGAGACTCAATCACATCCTCAGAAGAAATGGACCAACTTTCACCCACTGGTCCCATTACTCTTTGTGGGACAACTCATGTATCATCCTCTAGGAGTCCACTATATTTTGACACCAGATCTGGGAGGTGTAATTTCCTCTTTCAGTTTAGTTACTTTTTGTAGGGGTACAGGAAACCTTGCTTCTAGCCAAATTTTCATCTCCTAACTAGCATTCAATTCTCCTAACAAAGCACAGATTCTTTTTTGCTTTGAAGATAAGCTACCCACAATTCACTACATGCTGAGGAATTTTAACTGAATACTTCTCAACACAGCTTCTTGATTAGCAGATCAGACATTCACTTTAATAACAATGACCTTCATAGAATGTGGTTGATGCATCTGTGATGCATTACTATCTAGCAATCATTCTCTATAGGAGTTTGTTAAATATCTGGGAATTTTTGAGGTCACTCTGTCCCCGCCACATATTCCCTACAGAATGGGAAATGCTATTAATTGATCACATGGCAAGCCTTGGTGTCTGTCACAAAACAGGCAAGGTGTTACTTTCATGGCTACCTCCACACTGAACAGCCAGCGCCCTCTCTCCAATCACAGAGATTTCCTCAAGTCAGAGAGCAGAACGTATGTTGCTATACTATTTTGGGTGGATTGGAACCAAACTATGTAAGCACCCCTTTCTGAACAGGGAAATTATACCTTCTATTCACTATGTCTTTCGCCAGCTATTAAGTATAGCTGGGGCTCTAAAATTATTCAGGAAGCCATTGCAAGGTAGTTAGTAGGTGAGCTGACTGTGTTCTATGCTTGTATAACAGCACAAAAAATGAGACAATTCTACAGAGCCAGGTACACTGTATGTTTAAAACCTGATTTCCCCATATCCCAGGATGGAATTCACACACATACAGATAAACAAATCCAAGAGCTGTTTCATAAATTGCAGAATTAAGTCAAATACTTTCCATGTCTCTCCAGTAACCAGTAGCTTCTTCTTGAAATAATTTGGGCAATGGTGAAAAAATCCACTTCACATTTTAGGATCTGTATGGAAATACAAACACGATGCAATTAAAAAGGCTTGGTTATTTATACGTTTTTGATATTAACAATCTCCTAAACCTCTGTAGGTATGTAAACATCAAAAAAACTCAATACAAGTATCATAAAATGAAAGCAAATATATTTCTCATTTAACATAGTAAGTTGTTACTCAACACTCTTGTTTGTGTTGCTATGGTATCATAATTATTATCATATTTCCAATTACATTTTTCTGCTAAAACAGATCAATAATATAATAAGCCTCAGGCATAAATCACATTAGAAGGCTCAGTAGAAATATTGTACGTTTAAAGTGTAGTTCCTCTTAACCTCCCTGGCGGTGATTATTTCAGATTTTTGGTGCTGAAAGCGGTACGATTATTTTGCATGAAAATTTGGCGTTTTATATTGTAGGCCTGTAATTCTTAGCAATAACTCACTTAAATCTGTCCAAACAAGAGTCTAGTAGACATCCCGGGTATGAAAAAGTTTGAAAAATGAAATCATAAATTATAATATAATAAATAACTAAAAATAATTATCAAAAATAATAATATAATAGTAATAAAATTTATTCAATAATGTAATCAAACCAAAAACGCAGAAATTTGCTCATTTGCAGAATTGTCGCTGTTGTCACTTTCAGTTTCTGATGATAAATTTCCCCAAAAATCAGTATCACTCAATTCTGCAAATGATTCTTATTTACTATCCGTGTTTTCTAGCTGATCAAAAACCACTTTTGACGCAAAGGGACACTCTTTGGTTGCTATGGACATTCTCATGTTTCCAGGCAGAAAGAATGACATTTATTATATAAAAGTGCATGCAGGGCTCTGGGCAAACCACTAGGGACAAAGGGGATGTGTAATGATTTCATACAGTAATGTAATCTATAAGATTAAAGTGTACTGTATGTGCTGTGTGTGTTTCACTTTTTGAATTTCCCGCCGGTCTCCTTCCCCGTGCGACGCGACGCTCGCAGGGAACGGAGCCCGGCACACAGAGGCATCTGGCGGCGGACACAGCCCGCAGACACGGCAGGGGACATTGCTGGATCCAGGGGACAAGGTGAGTAGCTCTGCCTGGATCCAGCAATGCAATCCCGAGTGTGGCTCGGGGTTACCGTTCTTGGTACTGAAAATCCACCCCGAGCCACACTCGGGAACACCGCCAGGGAGGTTAAACAAGAGCCAAACTGCTATATTTCTGTTGAATAAACAGCATCCTCAATTAGCTTGATCTGTGACTTGTTATTCTATGTAATTAACAAATATACCTTTATTTCTCTCAGAGTTCATTGAGGGACACATAATTAATTATTTTACATACGGACATAGCTGCCACTTCTAGGTAGGTTGGACACTAGGCAAAGCAAAAGGTACAACCCCATCTAGAACTACACCCCTGATGTGCAGCGCAAAATCAGTTTAGATTTGTGTCCTGAGGAGTTAAAGCGGAACTTCAGTCATTTTTTCACCTTTCCATCTATTAAATCTTCTGTCCTTGCTGTTTTAACTTTGGATAGTAAAACATTTTTTTCTGCTAGTAAATACCTTATACAGCCCACTTCCTGTTTCTTGTCTGGTCATTAGCCTAGGCTTATGACATCATGCACAGCTCTCTCTCTCACTCTTGCCAGGAAGGCAGGGGAGATGAGTCATAAGAAGGCCAATGAGAGCTGCAGAGCTGGAGGGGTGTGTCTTTGTAAATCCAGGAAGTGAACAGGCAGCAGCTTCATCTGCCCACAGTTAAAATGGATGCAGCCAGACTCAGTGTAGGAGGATTTTTGCAGCATATTTGGCAAGTACAGAATCACAGTATATATAAAATCATATGCAAAGTGGTTGGAGGGAAGCTTCACAATGGCAAAGATGTTTTTATTACAGATTATGTGAGCAGACTGCAGTACCTCTTTAAGGTATCTCTCTTCACATTTGCTGGGTCAAGATTCTAATGCTAAAGATTCTTCCATCAAGCAGCTGCTGGCAGTATTATCCTGGACCCCAAACTCCTGGATATTCACCCCAGCAGCCATCAGTTTGCATTTTCTTCCCAGACACAAGTAGGAAGTTGGAGGAGTTTTCTCCAAAAAAATGACACAGAGGCTCTGGACTCTACACTTAGATCTCTCTCTCTCTTCCCCACTCTACTTGTTCCACATAGCCTCACCACAGAAAGGACTAATTTTGCAAGCAGTATGCTGTTGTACAGAGATTGAGTTTCAGCTCTGGGTCACCATGAAACTCTTAAAGGGACATCAACCACACCCTCCATTAGGACTGTTCACTAATTTGAGCAACATGTCTGACACTAGAAAGAGGACCAGTTGCTATGATGATGCTGGTGGATCCCCACTGCAGGCCATATTTTATACCAGCACTGTGTGCCTGGGCTGGGTTACTCTCTGAGGGATGGATGTCTTCTTCTGAGCTAACTCCCCTGGATACCACCTCCAGTCATTTCCTGGATACCATCAATTTGGCTGCAGCTAGCATATCAGGTCCATAAATGCTCTGTCCAGAGGGCTTCTTGTCTTAATTACCAAGGTGCGAGATCAGGCCCTAGCCCACTGCCCAGATTACTGGAGTTGCAGGAAGTGGACCCCTCCATCTTCTGATATACACTCTGATTTTGACTTAATGCAAATTGTCTCACCTGCCTCTCATGGGGAATTAAAGAAACCACAGGGATTTTGTTTCTGCTACTTTTCTAAAAGAGAAGTTGTATTGTATCCATTGCACTCCCTACTGGCTCTTCCACAGTTTGTGTAGGGCGTTGTGTTGAATTTGTGGCAATCACAGGAATAGGGCTCTTTACAAGCAAACCTCGACATCAGAGGCCGATGTTTTGGACCCTCACAGGATCTCATCCTAAAGAAAATGCCTTACACACACTTAATGTGATGAGGGATGTCAAGGTTTATTTAACAGTCACAGGCTTCTTTTTTGTTGGGCCAAATGGTCCTTGTTGAGGACTGCTTGGCATTTCTGAATTTGTTAGGTTATATCTTAGGCTAATTCTGTGAAGAGTTAAAGTGTTACTAAACCCACAACAGTAAAATCAGTCTGTATATGTAAAGCATGCTTGTTATACTCACGGTGGAACCTAAGGGGTTAATCCTTTGCATTGTGTAAAAATACGTTTTGATCCTGCCTTCTCTGATCCCCCCCTTCTTCCACAGTCCCCAATCCATCTGCTGATAGAACAGAGCCTTGGGGGCAAGCTGCACATGCTCAGTTTGGTGTGTGTTGCTTTAAAAAAAACATCTTGGTAGAGTGCATGTGATCAGCATCAGGCCAAACAGCACTGTCCGGACAGAGGGTGAGGGGTCCTGCAGCCTCATAGGACAGTCAGAGGAGAATGGAAACTTTTCCTACAAGCTTTAACCAGACACTGATAGAAGTTACAAAACTGCTCTATCTGCTGATGAGAAAAGGTATTTAGCAGTTTATATTTACTAAAATAATTGCATTTCCATGTTCTCTGTACTGTGGGAGACCAGATATAGAGAATACTGGGTCCTGGGTTTAGTAACACTTTAATATTACAGTAAAAACTAACAAAAAATGCTACAGTTTCCTGTATAAATTGCATTTTTACATCATTTACACAGCTTTACATCCCTGTCAGTCCCTTGTCATACAGTTTCTTCACAAGCCTTACATTAAGCATATGCATGAAGCACCTTGCCAAATATTACATTTTACTAGATTTAGCTGTCTTTTCACTGTTAGTTGTCTCAGGTTTTTCTACTAGTTTATAAAAGTGTGACATGCCAAGTGTGAAAAAAACTGAGAAAATGAAATGCTGTACAAGAACAAAGACGATAACAATTATGCCAGCATCACAAAAATTCCTTACTCAACTTGCAGTCATTAAAATGAATGTATTATGCCTGGTCGTGAATTTAAAATACCTTTGGAAATGTATTTTATCAGTGCAATAATTGGCAGATACTTTTGTTATGTTTAACTACCTGCTGCAGACATCCAGTGTGCTTCACTGAAAACACCAACGTACCATTAGTCTATAAATGATTTTTAATATGGCATAATAATAGTAAAATAAACAGAATTTTATCTTTTAAAATGTTCTCATCATTTTGTGTGTCTCTATATTAAAATTATTATTATTTATTACAAGCAAAGATGGGCTCGGGCGTGTTCGGAATCAAACGTGCCTGATCCTGCCAGGAAGCTGACACTGCACAACGCGAATCACAGGCAGTGATCGCGAAATGTCTCACTGCCTATCATTAGCTGCCTGCAGTGTTAGCTTCCTGGCGGGATCGGGCACGTTTGGTTCCGAACACGTTCAAGCCCATCTTTAACCACTTCCTTACTGGGCACTTAAACCCCCCTCCTGCCCGAACCAATTTTCAGTTTTCAGCGCTGTCGCTCTTTGAATGACAATTGCGCGGTCGTGCGACGTTGTACCCAAACAAAATTTGCGTCCTTTTTTTCCCACAAATAGAGCTTTCTTTTGGTGGTATTTGATCCCCTCTGCGTCATTTCTGATCGCTGCTATAAACAAAAAAAGAGCGACAATTTTGAAAAAAAACCAATATTTTTTACTTTTTGCTATAATAAATATCCAAAAATAAAAAATAAAAAAACAAATTTATTCATCAGTTTTGACCGTTTTATATTCTTCTACATATTTTTGGTAAAAAAAAATCGCAATCGGCGTTTATTGATTGGGTTGCGCAAAAGTTATAGCATTTACAATCTATGGACATTGATTTATGGCGTTTTTATTTATTTTATTTTTTTTACTGGTAATGGCGGTGATCTGCGATTTTTATCGGGACTGCGATATCGGGGCGGACATGTCGGACATTTTTGACACATTTTTGGGACCAATGACATTTATACAGTGATCAGAAATTTAAATGTCCACTGATTACTGTATAAATGTCATTGGCAGTGAAGGGGTTAACCAGCAGGGGGCAGTGAAGGGGTTAACAAATGTTCCCTGGGTGTGTTCTAACTGTGGGGGGGCGGGGCTGGTCGGGACATAACAGATCTAACTGATCCCAGTGACAGGGATCAGTAGATCTGTCATGTCCCATTCACAGAATGGGGAACCGCCGTGTTTACTTCAGCGGTTCCCCGTTCCTCCTCTCTGAAAGGAGATCGCGGGTCTCCGGCGGACATCGGGTCCGCCCGACCCGCGGGCATGCTCCCGTGGGCGCGAGCGGCCGTGCACGTGCCGCTCGCGCCCGCGGGAGCGCACCCAGCACAAGCCAAATGGGAGGACGTCTATTGACGTCCTCCCGGCATTTTAGAGCCGCGCTGTAGCCGTCATTCGGCTATGGCGTGGGCGGGAGGAGGTTAATTACAAATATTTATATAGTGCCGTCAATCTACGTGGCACTTATATATTGTACATTCACATCAGTCCCTGCCCTCAAGGAGATTACAGTCTAAGGTCCCTAACTCACATTCATACCCATATTAGGGCCAATTTAGGCAGGAGCCAATTAACCTACCAGCATGTCTTTGGAGTGTGGGAGGAAACCCACGCAGGCAGAGACAAAACATGCAAACTCCAGGCAGGTAATGCCGTGGTTGGGAATCAAACGGACAACCCTTGTGCAGCTAAGCAGCAGCGCTAACCACTTAGCCCCTGAGTCACATGGAGACCCTAGTTCAAGTATTATTACAGTGACACTAAACAATATGCTTAATCTTAAAATGATTCACTACTTAATGGCCCTGTAATCTGTGTTTCATGATTGTTTCTAGCTGTTTTTCTGTTTCTTTGTAATGTCCCCCACAAGCTCATGAACCTCTTTCTTTCCTTCCTTTTGTTTGTATTGAGCAGGGTATGTTAGTTGCGATCATGTGTACTTCTCTATGCACACTACAAGTCTCATAGTCCATATTCTATCTTGGGAGTGAGCATGAGAAGGTGGCTATATTTCTATATAGAGTGGGAACATCCTAATTTCAATCTCTAAAGTGACCCTGGGTTGTATCACAGTTAGCTAGAATGGGTTCAGGTACCACAGCCCTTTAGATGTGCCCCATGAAATGTGAGGAGTAGCAAGTAGGGGAGACTGATTTAAAAATCCCCTATGCAAAAGTTCAACAGAGTGACCATATGACAGAAGATCACTAGTACCCAAGGCAAGATCAATCCATGATAGGGTAATATTGGGGACTGCATACAGATTGATGCTAGAATCAATTTGAACGTTCATTTTACTTATGAACATGTGAGTGCAACTTTTATTTTTAATAATTGTTCCAGTGAAGCATACTACACTATGAGATGCTTGTTTTTTATATATGGTTGACCTACTATCTGAGAGGATTGAAGTGCGGGAGTATGTAGGGGAAGGAGACTATTGTGCTTGATGACCGGTCCTGGATGTGAATTGCTGCAGTGGCGACTTTGGTTATCGTTCATATGCCCATCTGACCTCCGTGATAGGGGTCCACTCCTTGGGGTAAGAGGATGTGTGTTTGGTGTTGGTGGTGGTTTCTGCCCTTGGAGAAGCTCTTCAGTTCCTGTGGATTTCATAGTTTATCACTCATCTCCACTCCTGTCTACACAGACTGTTTCTTCTTTCCTCACTATGGAAATGAATATCTAATACTGTGTTTGGATTTAAGGACTACATACCGTCAGGTCCATAAATATTGGGACATCGACACAATTCTAATCTTTTTGGCTCTATACACCACCACAATGGATTTGAAATGAAACAAACAAGATGTGCTTTAACTACAGACTTTCAGCTTTAATTTGAGGCTATTTACATCCAAATCAGGTGAATGGTGTAGGCATTACAACAGATTGTATATGTGCCTCCCACTTTTTACGGGACCAAAAGAAATGGGACAGATTAACAATCATAAATCAAACTTTCACTTTTTAATACTTGGTATGAAATTAGGGTGGGCAGCGCAAAACCGCAATGATTGTGAAATTGTATACCCTCTAAACCTCTTGGTGTTAATTTCTACTGGTGACCTAAAACAATTGTGTCAATACAATTTTGGTGTGTGAAGGTCACAGAACCTCCCGCGATCCTCACAGACCAAATCTGTGAAAACAAATGTTTCACAAACTCTTAAACGTAATTAATACATTGTTGCAAAGTGAAATGAACCTGAAAAAAATACATATCAAAAAATGTGCAAACATATGCGAAAAAGTGCAAAAGTGCTCAAAGTGCCAAAATAGGCCACATGCCGCCCCGTGAAGACGTCGTTCTGACGAAACGTACATAGGGCCGGGTCAGAATGTTTGCTGACGAACGCACCACCCACGATCGTTCGCTCGCGGCTTGTGGGATCCCGAGACACGCCATGGCCGATCGGGACATATGTTTGTGAATAATCCCTAGTGTCGGGTGGACACTATGTACATGTGAGTGTAACCTGCTTTTAATCTAATAAATATGTTTTAAGTATGGTTTTACGCTATGGGAGCTTCCCTTTCCTTCTTTTTCACATGACGGTCGGAGCATATTAGAGTCCACGGTGGACAGTGGAGACTTGCTGAATGGTTAAACGAAACGAGATTGCTGGTTCTTAGAGAGACCAGCCATTCTGTCTGGTGAGTCCATTTAGTGAGCTTGGTGGAGGAACACACTGGGTGTTGTTTTAAAGGGGTCACTGATATACCAAGATTGTTTTTTTTTTTTGCATGGATTTTGGCATAAGGATGATACACATAAAACTATGAAGATTTTTGATCCATGATTCATGGCAACAGTTTATGGACTGGAATTTTTTGTGGTTTCCTTATATATATAGTTTACTATTTTGGCACTTTGAGCACTTTTGCACTTTTTCGCATATGTTTGCACATTTTTTTATATGTATTTTTTTCAGGTTTATTTCACTTTGCAACAATTTCACAATCATTGCGGTTTTGCGCTGCCCACCCTAATTTCATACCATACGATTTACATCCAGGGACTTGTTCTCTGGATATTTTGGGCCAGCTGCAATTCTGTCTAGGTGATTTGTAAATAAGGTGTAGGTGCCCGCCTCCTGTTCAATTAAATCTAAGGATAGCCATAGGCGCCGTGTACACCATATTGTTTTGACTTTTTAATACTTGGTTGCAAATCCTTTGCAGTCAATTACAGCCTGAAGTCTGGAACGCATAGACATCACCAGACGCTGGGTTTAATCCCTGGTGATACTCTGCCAGGGCTCTACTGCAACTGTCTTCAGTTCCTGCTTGTTTTTGGGGCATTTTCCCTTCAGTTTTGTCTTCAGCAAGTGAAATGCATGCTCAATCGGATTCAGGTCAGATGATTGACTTGGCCATTGCATAACATTCCACTTCTTTCCCTTAAAAAACTCTTTGGTTGCTTTCGCAGTATGCTTCAGGTCATTGTCCATCTGCACTGTGAAGCGCCGTCCAATGAGCTCTAAATAATGATCTTGGTCTCATCTGTCCATAGGATGTTGTTCCAGAACTGTGAAGGCTTTTTTAGATGTTGTTTGGCAAACTCTAATCTGGCCTTCCTGTTTTTGAGGCTCACCAATGATTTACATCTTGTGGTGAACCCTCTGTATTCACTCTGGTGAAGTCTTCTATTGAGTGTTGACTTTGACACACATACACCTGGAGAGTGTTCGTGATCTGGCCAACTGTGAAGGGTGTTTTCTTCACCAGGGAAAGAATTCTTCGGTCATCCACCACAGTTGTTTTCCGGGTCTTTTGGTGTTGCTGAGCTCACCGGTGCGTTCTTTCTTTTTAAGGATGTTCCAAACAGTTGATTTGGCCACATCTAATGTTTTTGCTATCTCTCTGGTGGGTTTGTTTTGTTTCTTCAGCCTAATGATGGTTTGCTTCATTGATAGTGACAGCTCTTTGGCTCTCATATTGAGAGTTGACATCAACAAATTCCAAATGCAAATAGCACACTTGAAATGAACTCTGGACCTTTTATCTGCTCCTTGTAAATGGGATAATGAGGGAATAACACACACCTGGCCATGGAACAGCTGAGCAGCCAATTGTCCCATTACTTTTGGTCCCTTAAAAAGTGGGAGGCACATATACAAACTGTTGTAATTCATACACCGTTCACCTGATTTGGATGTAAATACCCTCAAATTAAAGCTGAAAGTCTGCAGTTAAAGCACATCTTGTTTGTTTCATTTCAAATCCATTGTGGTGGTGTATAGAGCCAAAAAGATTAGAATTGTGTTGATGTCCCAATATTTATGGACCTGACTGTATACAGCATTTAAACATTTATCAGCTATGTGCATGTGGACATTATATTAGTGCTGCACCTTTTATCTTTTTAATATTGTTTTTGAAGTTTCACAAAAACTGGGAATCATGAGGATAAAATAAATGCCGGAGGTTGTGCAGTCCAAGCTCCAGCCAAAGTCTTGCAAATATGGTTTGGGTAGAGCACTCAGGTCAGTGGAGGCTCGTCCATAAGGGCTGGGGGGCTACGCCCCACCAAAAAAATAAGTAAGAAATAAAAATAAAAATGAACTATAATTATTAACCAACAGCCAGCACAGCTAGATAGAAACTAGAAAGAAAAAAAACCTTTGGAATTTCTCTCTAGCTGTGCTTCTGTTGCTAATTGCTGGAATAGACAGATTAGATAAGAAAGAGAAGTGTAATCTGCCTAGTAACAGGGCAGACGTCCCAAATCTCACTAAAAAACCCTATCTAGAACACAGTAAAATGAATTCTTCACCATCATTGGCTGCTTTCCAACATTCCATTCTAAATATAGGAGCTATTAGGGACGTCTGAATGTGCAGACCTTAAACTGCCTAGTCCATTTGGTCTCTGCCTGGGGGGGGAGCCAAGATTTTCTCTGCTTGCAGTTACACATTCTAGCCTGCTGTCTAG